>CM043360.1:49025068-49440068 GCA_023718395.1 Leucaspius delineatus | reverse complement strand
TTTTCCTCGTTTGTAAAGCTGTCTGGTGTGAAATGATTGGCGTAAACATGAAAGCATGGACGATCGTGGGGAATCCCCGTGAGGGAATCCCCGCGTCAATCCTTTGGGCATATTGCTTCAAAAACAAAACTCAGCCACTGCATCTTCAACGGCTCGGATTTAGGAACATCCAAATGACTGCTGTGTTCCTTATTACATCTAAGAACAGAACACCACAATTGCGTAGACGCCATTCTACTCCAGCATATCAACAATGGCGGACTACTATGACGACGGCTGTCACAGCTTGCTCAGGGCGGGTCTTGTGTTGAAACACGGCTGTCAATCACAATCGCGGGAGGGGCGTACGATCTTATGACGTCACAATATCGAACGGCTTGATTTCATAGATGGTCAAACATATATGGAGATTAAAACAAAACCACTGGATGGATTTTAACCATGATAGGATGGTTGTGTACAGGCACTGCCAACAGACATTTCAGTGCAATCAACTTGTAAAAGTGCATGTACCATTATATGACCCCTTTAAGACTTATGATGGATAGATGTATTTATGTTTGTTCGGTTGCCTAATGTCTTTCCATGGTAATTTTATGTCCCCGATGGTTGTCTGTGTAAAACTGTTTTGCTGGCAAGAAGCTTCAAATTTTATAAGACATTGTCTTCTGTGATTATAAACTAAAATCTAAATGTTTTTTTGCACATAAACCACATGTGAGAAATTAGCAAAAATAACCTTGTCATGAAAAACATGTGTAATACCTTTCAGTTGCTGATGGTGTTTCTTCCCTGAAGCTTGGTCCCTCACCTTTCGAACAGTCACTCTTCACAGACACAGAGCTGGACACAGGTGAGCCTGATCTCACACTAATATATGAGAGAGAGAGAGAGAGAGAGAGAGAGAGAGAGAGGATTAAACAACTTTTATTTAGACATCATTTATATCTCATTCACAATAATAATAATAATAATAAAATGTAATATTAAAAAAAAAAGGGAGAGGGAGAGGGAGAGGGAGAGGGAGAGAGGGAGAGAGGGAGAGGGAGAGGGAGAGGGAGAGGGAGAGAGGGAGGGAGGGAGAGGGAGAGAGGGAGGGAGGGGGAGGGGGAGAGGGAGAGGGAGAGAGGGAGGGAGGGAGAAAGGGAGGGAGGGAGGGGGAGGGGGAGAGGGAGAGGGAGAGGGAGAGAGGGAGAGGGAGAGGGGGAGAGGGGGGGGAGAGGGAGAGGGAGAGGGAGAGGGAGGGAGGGGGGGAGAGGGAGAGGGAGGGAGGGAGGGGAGAGGGAGAGGGAGAGAGGGAGAGAGGGAGAGGGAGAGGGAGAGGGACCCTTACGAAACAAAAATATATTGCAATATACTAGAATTTATATTGCAATACATTAGAAAATATATTTCAATGTATCAGAAACTTCCTCATATATTTGAAAATATATAGCAATGTATGGATGGACAACCTATTGCTATATATTGATTCATATATTAAAATACATTGATATACAAACAAAACTGTATTACATTTATTGCATGTATGTTTAATTTGAAACAAAGTATTTTTTATGAGTTAAGCAAGCTCATAGTCCAAATCAAATTTTTGCATGACATTCATTATATTTTACATTATATAGCCATATGGATGGGCCATATATGGCTATGTATTGATTCATATATTGTAAAATGTAGATGAGAGTATTATAAATTAAATTATCATTAACAGCAGCAATTACAACATTTTTTTTTTTTTTTTTGTACATTTTGAATTCCCCCACATGACATTTCATCCTCAACATGACCAAAGTCCAACTTTCCAAGCGCACTCAGGCTACGTTTACACGGAAACGATCTGAAGAGAAAACGCAAAAGTGATCGCTTTTTATTCTGCGTTTAGACGAGCGTTATCGGGGGGAAATCTGCGTGCATATGGTGACGCAAAAGTGTGTGAAATTCAATGTAGTATGCACTCCAGGCGGCTAGGTGGCAATGTGAAGCACTGATCGGTGCCTTCACTGTCTAGCAAACTTTTGCGTTTTTACCATTTAGACGGAAACGCGACGGTGGAGCGTTTAAGATTTCCACTCTGGAGGGTGGTTTCACTTTTTTGCATTTTTAAGCCCCGAAAACGCCGTCGCCGTCTAAACGAAAGGCACATCTGATAAAATATTTTTACGTTTTCACCCGCGAGCGTTCTCGTGTAAACAGGGCCTCAATCACATTTTTTTGTTAAGAGAAGAAATGCTTTGGAGAAATGCTCTGTGCTGCTGCCTGCTGTTTCATCAGATCTGCTCTCATCTGACTCTCTCTCCCCTGCTCACACTGGCAGCGGCGCCAGCGCGATCTGAATGCGCCACTCCTATTGGCTCTTAGCACCATAACATAACACTGCACTAAAGGATTGTTGTCCTGTTTTTTCCACTGAGGGATTGTTCTGTTTTTGTTGCACTAAAAACTGTTTTATTTGTTTACAATGAAGAACAGTTGTCATTCAGCTGCTGCTTTTATAATAAACCTCATTCAGTTAATGTGAACTATATCGATGTCTTATTCAGTCTATTATATTTTAAAATATATGACAGACATTGTACATTAGATTATTTCATATTTACCATGTATACAATATATAATATGATAATTATATAATATATTATGTAATATAAATCAATATATTTTTCAACATATTTAATATATGTTCCCATATAAATCTGATTATATTATCTTGTACATTGAGGTATATTATTGCATATAATTTTACATATATATTTACATATATATACAATGCCTCTTCCAATATATAATTTCATATAATGTGGGATATATTTCAATATACATAACAATATATTAAATAGTATAATAATATGTATTTATTCAATATATGAAAACGGCAATAATTGCAGTATTGTCCCATATATTGCAATATATAACTTACATATATAATATATTATTATATAATATATCATATGATATATTACTATGTCAATTTCACAATATATGGAGACACGTGAAATATATTGTCACGTAATATATTGAGAAATATATTTTTGTTGCGTAAGGGGAGAGAGGGAGGGAGGGAGGGGGAGGGGGAGAGGGAGAGGGAGGGAGGGAGAGGGAGAGGGAGAGGGGGAGGGGGGGGAGAGGGAGAGGGAGAGGGAGGGGGAGAGGGAGGGAGGGGGAGAGGGAGGGAGGGAGGGAGGGAGGGGGAGAGGGAGAGGGAGGGGGAGGGAGAGGGAGAGGGAGGGGGAGGGAGAGGGAGAGAGAGAGAGGGGGAGAGAGAGGGAGGGGGAGGGAGAGGGAGAGAGAGAGAGACTTGACTTTTAAAGGTCTATTTATTGACAAAAAATTAAAAAGAACATTAACTTTTCAATTTAACAATGTCTCCAGGAGAATTTTTTATTTTTATTTTTTTTATACACATACCCTCAAAAATACATTACCAAACATCCATCATCATCAGCATTGCAAAAAACTTGATTTATTCCCCATTTATATTTAAACATTTCCATATCTCTGACCAATTTATAGAATGTAAACTCAATTTTAATGCGAGATTTTAGTAAACCTTTAAGAATAGACACCACATCAGTTGATACATCACCACTCAACAGCTTCTTCCGTGACAACCATATGGCCAATTTTGCCTGCCCAAATAAGAAATTAATAAAAACAAGAACTTCTCTTCATTCCCGTCTATATTTTGGTCCATAAATGAAAAAAATCAGTGTAAAAACTTCCCCCAGAGTATCACACCACTCTTCCAATCTATAAAAAAGTGGTTGAAGCCTTTCACATTCTAAAAACAGATGAAAAACTGTTTCTTGCTCTCCACATAAAGGACAACCCACCCCTGCCTGTGGATCAAAGTGTGCTCTGTATCTGTTCGTAGCTATAATCCCGTGTACAATTCTCCACTGAAGATCTCCAGATCTCTTCTCGAGTGGTGGTTTGTACACGGACCGCCAGCTACCTTTAGAGGAAGCACCCAGCCCAAACATCTCCTGCCATTTTGACTCTTTGACACGCTCTAGTGTTTTAAGGTGACATATTTTAACACACAGAGTATACAAGTCTTTCTTTCCAGCCTCTTGAAATGAAAACAGCTGTGGCGTCTTAAAAGATAGCAAGCAACCCTCCTTTTCTTGCCATGTCCCAGTCTCAGCCGAGACACTCAGCTCGGGAAACACACACAGCTCGGGAAACACACACTTGTGACGTTTCTAGTGCCAATCTATAGTCCTGTGGCAGAGACTCCAAAATCTGATTCAACACATTCTGTGCCAATCTGATTGATCTTAGTCCCAATTTAAAAGCCAAACTTTCAGCAGTTATCCATTCTTTTGTTTCCATTAAATGTCCAATCTTTACAATCTTTGCTTTCCACATGGCTTTTTTGAGGGTGTCTGATTTAGAAATATCCAAATCTAATTCAAGATTAAAAAGTAGCGGTTCCTCTTTCAGCCATAATGCCTGTATCCCATCTCCATTCCGTGAAAACTTAAAAAGTGTCCATGATCTTAAAATCGATCTATAAAAAGAGCTCAGTCCAGAAAGGTCCAGTTTATTAATTTCCATAAGGAAAAGATGACGGTCTAGACCCATATTTCCTGCTCTCCTCAGGAGGGCACAGGCAACTCCAGCCCAGCTCACCTCTTCTCCATACAGCAGTCTCTGTGCCGTCTGGATTCTGAAGGCCTTTATTCTTGACGTGACATCGATCAGCCCCTGGCCTCCTTCATGTGTAGGCAGATACAGAACCGCCGCCTTCAACCAATGATGTCCCGTCCAGAAAACTCCACCAGTCGCTTCTGGATTTCTCTCACCAGCTCTTCCGGAGGCTTAAGTATTGCCATTTTGTGCCATAGCGAAGATGCAACCAAATTGTTACAAACCAGTACCTTCCCCCTGTAGGATAGCTGGGGTAGCAACCATTTCCACTTAGACAACCGAGCACACACTTTCTCCACAAGGCACTCCCAATTTTTCTTTTTGTACTATTCTGTCCCTATAAATACCCCTAAGTATTTGAAACCTGCCCTTCATAACTGTAAGCCACCGGGAAGTACTGGACCTTAAAATCTTTTCCACACCACAAAGCCTCACATTTACTCTAAGGCCGTGTGTCCACCAAAGCGTTTTTACTCGCGGCTGGCGTGTTTTTTCAATTGTTTTCAATGGGAGCGCCGCGTTTTTAAAACGCCATGAGCGTAACGAGGCGCTGAGCGTCTTTTTTACGCTGAAGCGCTGAGCGTTCGGCGTTTTTTACGCCAATAACGCTTTGGTGGACACACGGCCTAAGGCCCCCTTAGGCCGTGTGTCCACCAAAGCATTTTTAGCCAGCTGAAAACGCTAGGCGCTCTGCTAAAAATGCTCAGCTGTGGGCGCTTGAGAGCGTTTTGGCAGCGCAGCGTTTTTTCAGTTGAGACGGTTGAGAGACATTTGCTTGTTATGATACGGAATATGCGCGAAAGTCTTACTAGTATCTCATTTCACACATATTTTGTTTCTGTGTTGATTCTATATTAAAATGTCAATACAATGTAATGTATTTTATCTGGCTCTTGATTTTGTTCCGTTATTATGCTTGTTGTTGTCATCTGACGTTGTACAAGCAGAATCATGTGGCGGGCGGACGCGGTTGGTCGGTGTGGTATTAGTCCCGCCCCTCCTCCACTGTGATTGGATGGTTGGGTAAAAAGTGACAGTGATGAGCGCTGCGTTTTACCAAAAGTTGAACATTCTTCAACTCTCGGCGACCAGTAAAAAACGCCGAACGCTCAGCGCTTCAGCGTGAAAAAGACGCTCAGCGCCTCGTTACGCTCATGGCGTTTTAAAAACGCGGCGCTCCCATTGAAAACAATTGAAAAAACACGCCAGCCGCGAGTAAAAACGCTTTGGTGGACACACGGCCTTAGGCCCCGATCACACCTAACGCGTTTTTCAGGTTCGAAAACGCGAGGTGCACAGCTTTTACCATCACACAGAACGAGCAGTGCGCTGCGTTTTTTATGTTGCTAGGCAACCACTGAAACAACTATCCTGTCAGTCAAGTAAACGTCAAATCAGCCTTTTATTAAATATTTTTACTTTCTGTTAACATTGTGGTAGTTACGGTCGTGAAGTCGTTAAGCTCCTGGTAACCTGCGAGAGCACCACAAGTTTATCCTCCATCATCGCACTCTCCTGGCGTTCAAGCAACTGTAGCTTTTATCACTAAAACGGAAGGCCCGCCTCTCACTTCATTCAATTGGACAGTGAAAAAACTTCAAACTTCAATACTTTTTTTTCAACTTCAAAAACGTGAGGCGCAGCGGGCGGTAAAGCCTGGTTTATACTCGACGCGTCCGCACGAGCGCGAAGGTGCGCGCGGCAAAAATGACGTCATCGCGGAGTGGGCGGTCGCGCGCGTTGGGTGCGCAAGGGCCCATTTCGCCTGGCGGTGTGCACGGCAGATTTTGTAACAAAGCGCGCGGCGCCGCATCCGAAGATGAACGACTTCGAACCGAATCTGGCCGAGCTCGAACTTCTCACCACACTGGCACCCAGTTTGCACGTCTAAATGAGTTGCTTACATTTTAAAAATGAGCATACAATAGCATAAAAAGTATTTTTAAAGAACATAAAGGTCCATGTTTAATAAAAATGTTCACGAAACTTAATGAAATGTTTGGTGAAATTAGAAAATATGTAAGAGATCGTTAATTTAGTTATGTTGTATACACATTCTCATATCCATATATTTTGTTATTGTCACTAGCAATAATCTCAGGGTTTACTGGGTTTTACAGGATTCTTTTTGTAGTGTGGTATTGGTGGCCGTGTACTAAAATAAACATTGTCACGTGTGTATAGCTTTCTTCTTCTCATCGCTGATTCCTGATGGTTAGAGGATAATTACTGGAGTCGCCCCCTATCGTTTCAAAGAATAGTACAACGGCGAGCGCGTCGAGTATAAACGCCTCGTCCGTTTGGGGAGGTGCGCGCGCAGTCTGCGGAGACTCGCGCTGCGTAGCCGGGCGAAAGTATAAACAAGGCTTAAAACGCGAGGCGCAGCAGGCGCATAAACAGCGCGCAGAACGCTCGCTGCCATAGAAAACCAATTGAAAACAGGCGCCTCTCACTGCAAAAAACGCGTCAGGTGTGATCAGGGCCTTACCCCCAATTTCCACCAGATGCGTAACGGCTGCGGAACGGCTCCGCTGCGTGACAGCTCCGTGTTCCGTCGTCCGTCAATACCCACCAGGTCCGTATTTGTTGCGGAACGGCTGCGTCCATGACTGACAGCTGAAGTCACGAGGACCCACGAGATCTCGCTAATTCACGTATGATCGCGCGATATATAGTTTCTATAAACAGAACGTTATGAGGAATGGCATATTATGACGTTTTCAAGGTGTAGTGTAGGGAAATATGATCCGCCATGATCACAGTGTATTTTATTTAGAAAATTAACCGGATCTTTTATTTTGTTTTGGTTTGTTCTGTTTTTTTGCTCGACTTCCTGTCCTGCGCATTCTGCCCTGTAGTGCTGCGTAGCTCTCCGGCATCCGGCAAAAATAGAAGCTCTGCGTATCTGCTCCGGAGGGCTGCGGATCGCCGGAGTCGGAACGCAGCTGTACCGCATTCAGTGGAAATACACTCATTGACTTTAATGGAAACCTATTGACTCCGCTGCCGTGCCGGAGCCGTAACGCAGCCGTAACGCAGCCGGTGGAAATTGGGGGTTACCCCTCATTTACACCGCACACGTCTGCGGCGCATTACGGCTGCGACACGGCTACCGGAGCTGATCGCGCCCATTCTAGTCAATGCTTGTGTTTACACCGGCCGCGACGCGGCGCGTTTCAGAAGCTTCCCAGAAGCGGCTTCCCGCGCCGCTTCGCTAAATATAGGCGCCTAGTCTATTTTTGACGGACGCGCGTCCAAGTCGCACCGGAAATACAAAATAAAAGTTAAAAAAACTGTGTCAAATTCAAAATAAACACCCTGTGCAACAACCCAAACGTATTACACACCAATATCCTTGGTAGAAACCATAGACTGTATGGTAGAAACCCAAAAATCAAGAAAAAACACGTTGGACAGGCAAATCACGTGGTCTCGCGCATCCAGTCGCTCCGCTTCTGAAATGCTCCTGGTGTGAGTTGGCACCGCGTGGAGGACGGAATAAAACCTTGTCGCAGACGTAATGCACCGCACATGTGTGCAGTGTAAATGAGGGGTTACCCCCCATTTACACTGAACACGTCTGCGGCGCATTACGGCTGCGACACGGCTACCGGAGCTGATCGCGCCCATTCTAGTCAATGCTTGTGTTTACACCGGCCGCGACGCGGCGCGTTTCAGAAGCTTCCCAGAAGCGGCTCTCCACGCCGGTTCGCTAAATATAGGCGCCTAGTCTATTTTTGACAGACGCGCGTCCAAGTCGCACCGGAAATACAAAATAAAAGTAAAAAAAACTTTGTCAAATTCAAAATAAACACCCTGTGCAACAACCCAAACGTATTACACACCAATATCCTTGGTAGAAACCATAGACTGTATGGTAGTAGAAACCCAAAAATCAAGAAAAAACACGTTGGACAGGCAAATCACGTGGTCTCGCGCATCCAGTCGCTCCGCTTCTGAAATGCTCCTGGTGTGAGTTGGCACCGCGTGGAGGACGGAATAAAACCTTGTCGCAGACGTAACCACTCATTTACACCGCACACGTCTGCGGCGCATTACGGCTGCGACACGGCTATCGGAGCTGATCGCGCCCATTCTAGTAAATGCTTGTGTTTACACCGGCCGCGACGCGGCACGTTTCAGAAGCTTCCCAGAAGCGGCTCTCCGCGCCGCTTCGCTTATAGGCGCCTAGTCTATTTTTGACGGACGCGCGTCCAAGTCGCACCGGGAATACAAAATAAAAGTTAAAAAAACGTTGTCAAATTCAAAATAAACACCCTGTGCAAACTCCCAAACGTATTACACACCAATATCCTTGGTAGAAACCATAGACTGTATGGTAGAAACCCCAAAAAATCAAGAAAAACCACGTCGGACAGGCAATCACATGGTCTCGCGCATTCAGTCGCCCCGCTTCTGAAATGCTCCTGGTGTGAGTTGGCACCGCGTGGAGGACGGAATAAAACCTTGTCGCAGACGTAATGCACCGCAGACGTTTGCAGTGTAAATGAGGGGTAGGCCTAATGCACCGCACATGTGTGCAGTGTAAATGAGGGGTTAGGCCGTGTGTCCAAGCGTTATTAGCCAGCTGAAAACGCTAGGCGCTCTGCTAAAAATGCTCAGCTGTGGGCGCTTGAGAGCGTTTTGGCAGCGCAGCGTTTTTTCAGTTGAGACGGTTGAGACCGAGACACTTTGCTTGTTATGATACGGAATATGCGCGAAAGTCTTACTAGTATCTCATTTTACACATATTTTGTTTCTGTGTTGATTCTATATTAAAATGTCAATACAATGTAATGTATTTTCTCTGGCTCTTGATTTTGTTCCGTTATTATGATTGTTGTTGCCATCTGTTGACGTTGTACAAGCAGAATCATGTGGCGGGCGGACGCGGTTGGTCGGTGTGGTATTAGTCCCGCCCCTCCTCCACTGTGATTGGACGGTTGGGTAAAAAGTGACAGTGATGAGTGCTGCGTTTTACCAAAAGTTGAACATTCTTCAACTCTCGGCGACCAGTAAAAAACGCCGAACGCTCAGCGCTTCGTTACGCTCATGGCGTTTTAAAAACGCGGCGCTCCCATTGAAAACAATTGAAAAAACACGCCAGCCGCGAGTAAAAACGCTTTGGTGGACACACGGCCTTACTCTTTCCTCAACTTACACAGAAAAGGTTCAATTACAATACTGTACAGTTGACCTGAGAGAGGACAGCCCTGTCTGATACCTCTTTTTACACTTATCGGGATACTCATTCCATCAGCCATTTTAATCATACATTTTGCATCAGTAGGCTATATAAGAGTTTAATTTTTGAAATAAACATATCCCCAAAACCAAAAGCCTTCAAAGTATCAAAAAGAAAAACATGGTCAACCCTGTCGAAAGCCTTTTCTTGGTCTAAAGATAACAAACCCAAATTAACATCATTACAATGAGTAAAATCAAAAACATCCCTTATTAGATGAAGATTATCTGTAATGGATCTATTCTTTATACAATAAGATTGATCCTTATGAACTATTTCTTGTAACACCAAATTCAGTCTATTGGCCAAACATTTAGAAAGTATCTTATATATTCAGTGCATAAAATCGCTACTGGCCTCCAGTTCTTTAAAAGTGTCAAACATAAACAAATGGAATCAATCCAATTCAGAACAATTCAAAGAAAATATGAACAGCCCTACTATATTAAAAATGCTAGATGACTTTATGTCCACTGATTTCAGTTTAGATGTTAATGGAATAAATTCAGCAACAAACAACTTAAATTACATATTCAAAACATTGATGACTCTATCTAACATTAAACATCAAAGCAAACATAAAACAAATCAACAGAGAATAAGAAAGGATGTCTGGTTCGATGATGAATGTGCAGGTCTCAGACAAGAACTCAGGAGACTTTCTAACAAAAAGCACAAAGATCCGTCCAGCCAGACATTACGGCTTTCTTATTCAGACTGTCTGCAAAATTACAAAAGACTTTTGTGGAACAAAAGAGAAAAATATTTTAAAACCAAAATTGAAGAAATTGACGATTCAGTGGATCAAAACACTTTCTGGAACCTATATAAAAAACTCGGAAAACCCAAATTAGAGATATCACTCCAGAATAGCACAATTTGGAAATCTTACTTTGAAAATCTGTATAAAAAAACTGAACCTTCTGACCTCAACCAACCTCAGAGTAAAATAAAGAAAACACTTGAAGACTTAGAGAAAACAATTAAAATTATCAAAATCCATTAGATAAATCTATAACAATATCTGAAATATTAGAACATATTAAAAATCTTAAATTGAAGAAAGCATGTGGACAAGATCACATTAATAACGAAATGCAGAAGGGAGGGCGCAAAAATTAGCAAAAATAACCTTGTCATGTAAAACATGTAAATCATGTAAAACACTTGCTGATGGTGTTTCTTCCCTGAAGTCTGGTCTCACACCTATTGAACAGTCACTCTTCACAGACACAGAGCTGGACACAGGTGAGCCTGATCTTACACTAATATATATATATATATATATGAGAGAGAGAGAGAGAGAGAGAGAGAGAGAGAGAGAGAGAGAGAGAGAGAGAGAGAGAGAGAGAGAGAGAGAGAGAGAGAGAGAGAGAGAGAGAGAGAGAGAGAGAGAGAGAGAGAGAGAGAGAGAGAGAGAGAGAAGGAGAGAGAGAGAGAGAGAGAGGAGAGAGGAGAGGAGAGAGAGAGAGAGAGAGAGAGAGAGAGAGAGAGAGAGAGAGAGAGAGA
Source organism: Leucaspius delineatus (assembly GCA_023718395.1). Taxonomy (NCBI): domain Eukaryota; kingdom Metazoa; phylum Chordata; class Actinopteri; order Cypriniformes; family Leuciscidae; genus Leucaspius; species Leucaspius delineatus. The sequence goes on along the minus strand of CM043360.1, from coordinate 49,428,661 downwards.
GAGAGAGAGAGAGAGAGAGAGAGAGAGAGAGAGATACAAAAAAGAGATACAAAACAGCTTTTGGAACCCAGTGCAGCTTGTCCCAAAAAAAAAAACAATTAAAATTGACTGAATTTTTAACAAAAGATCTGGTGGAGGATCAACACAAATTAAGCGATGCCAGAGAGAAGATGCCACCAAGTTATTAATAATCAATGTATGACATTTTTGGAAGCAAATATTTCCATTTGTCGAGGCGACCTTTTACTTTTTCAACAACCCCTTCAAAGTTTTTTTGTACAATAATTTCACTTCCTAAAAACACTCCAAGGTATTTAAAACCTTCCTTAGCCCAGGTTAAACCATCTGGGAGGTTTGGTTCTCTACTACTTAACCAGCTCCCAACCAGTATCGCTTCGCTTTTAGACCAGTTTACCTTCGCAGAAGGACACATTTTAAAATCTTTTAATATTTTGATCAACATATCCACATCTTTCTGACAGTTAATTAAAATAATAACATCAACAGCATATGCTGATAATTTAAGTACATTTAAACAATTTGAAATATACACTCCATTCAAATCTGTTCTTAACTTGTTTAAAAGAGGTTCTATTGACAAAGCATAGAGCATACCAGACAAGGCACAACCTTGTCTAACACCTCTAAAAACTTTAAAAGGAGTGCATAAGTCACCATTAACTTTCAATATACTTTCAACTTCACAGTACAAAACCTTTATCATAGAAACAAATTCAGGATTAAAACCAAATGCTGCTAAAACATTCCATAAATAATTATGCTGAACTCGGTCGAAAGCCTTTTCTTGATCTATCGACACTAAACCAAAATCTAAATTGAGATTTTTACCTAAATGCAAAACATCCCTAATAAAATAAATGTTTTCAGAAATTCGTCTACCAGGTACACAATAGGTCTGGTCAGGATGGATAACTTGTTCCAAAACTTCGCCCAATCTATTAGCCAGAACCTTGGAGAGCAATTTATAATCACTGCACAGCAAACTCACAGGCTTCCAGTTTAATATCATTCAGATCTCCCTTATGAGGCAACAGAGTGAGAACCGCTCTACGGCAACTTATGGGTAGCTTAAGTTTTCCCCAAGCACCTCCAGCAGATCCGGACCCACCTCCGGCCAGAAGGACTTTCGACTCCAGGCGCTTTGCCACACTCCATACTTTGGAGAGCTCTTTACAACTGCTCCAGAGTTAAAGCTTTACTGAGTCCAGTATTAGCTTCTTCGGATAACTGAGGTAAATTATTAAGAAAGACATTACCATCAGTTTGTTTATGTGTGAGTTCACTTTTGTACAGTTCTTCATAAAAACGAATTGCTCTTCTTCGAATGTCAGAAGGGTCTGACAACAAGACTCCAGCTTCTGAGCGTAAGACATGAATAAACCTTCTCTGTCCATTTTTTTTTCTCCAAATTAAAGAAAATTTTTGATGGTGCATCCATCAATTCTACGCTTTGAAAACGTGATCTGACCAGAGCTCCTTGTGTAACCGTGTCTAGAAGTTCAGCTAAAGAATTTTTCTTTTTATTAAAAGTTTCAAAATGGGTCAAATTTCCTGTATCAGCAACCCCCTGAAGTTCCATTCATTCTTTCTCTATCGTTTTCATTGAATAGGTTATGTCTCTCGTGAAATTGCAATTATATTGTTGGCACAACTGTTTAATCTGAACTTTTGCAATGTCCCACCACTGCTGTAAGGACTTGAAAGAAGATTTAAAGTAGTTCTAAAAATATTCCAGAATTCTTTAAAAATCTCTTTAAAATGATTATCACATAATAAATTATTATTAAAGTGCCAGTAAGCACTTTTTGGCTTAATGGAGCTCAAAGACACAACACACTGTATCAAGCTATGATCAGAAAAGCTTACTGGAACGATTGAACAGCTTCTGAAAAAACTAAGCTGGTGTTTGAAACCATAAAACCTATCCAACCTTGCTAAAGAAATTAAGTTATCGTAAGAGCCATGTATATTGCCTCTGATTACCATGAAAATTTCTCCAAACGTCAACAATCTCATGTGATTTCAATAACTGAATGAGCCGCTTTCGTGAAAGCATATGCGGTTCAACATGATTTCTATCTAAAATGTGCCCAGTGTTGTTAATGCTGATGCTGAGGAATTACAGTTGCAACATCTCATACAATGTACCTCAAACTGAGTAGAGTATCACTGAGAAACATCCTGCTCGAGTCGTTCTTGTGATGGAGGTTCGGGTTGAATAACTAGTTCTTCCAGTATTTCATCATCAGACTTGCGCTCGCATTGATATGGTCAAATAGACGTCATTGTTCGTTACTGTGTTTAGTTTACGGTGTAGGAAGCCTCAGGACACGGAGAGCTGATGTTGTTATGGCAATGGGCGTTTTTGTTTTCAACGAGCGCTGTACACGGTAAACCAATCACAACGGACTGAGCTGTCTGGCCAATCAGAGCAGAGTAACTCGTGGAAAGGAGGGATTTAGAGAGAGCGATTCATCTGACGAGTCATTTGAGAATCATTGAAAATCTGGTGATGTGCAAATGTATATTATGAGAAAATGAAAGTGTTTTTTGACCTTTGATGCATGTAAACCTGTTGTAGTAGACTCCAAAACAACATTAGGAAACTTTAAAGGGGGGGTGAAACACTCAGTTTCAGTCAATCTCATGTTAATCTTGAGTACCTATAGAGTAGTGTTGCATCCTTCATATCTCCAAAAAATCTTTAGTTTTATTATATTTATAAAAGAAAGATAGGCTGTACCGAGTCTTTCCGGAAAAAAACGAGCGGCTGGAGGCGTGCCGTGTGGGCGGTGCTTACGCGCCGAATCGCCGATAGCTAACAACACAGACATTTGAAGCAGTTTTACTCACGGTTCCAACGCACGACCGTTAACCTTTATCGTTGGGACTGCTCCATTCAGCATTAGATGATCTGCAAATCCGGTGTCGAACTGGGCCTTGTTTATAAAACAATCATCGTTGAAATGCAGGGAACAAACAAAGTCCTGTGACTGCAGCGAGCGCAGCGCTTTGATGGGCGTACTGCTTTCGCTCTCTCGCTCTGGTCTACAGGTGCGCGCCCACGACCTTCCTGGAGAAGTGCCCTTAGGACCCGTATAAGGAAATTCGGCCCCATCTGACGTCACACATGCCCATTCTCGAAAAAAACGTTCCGAAACTTGTGACAAACCGGAAGGAGTATTTTTGGTACAGAAATACTCCATCAAACATACAACTTAATTTTTGAAACTTTGTTCATGTTTAGCATGGGAATCCAACTCTTTAACAGTGTAAAAAAATCAGTATGCATGAAATAGCATTTCACCCCCCCTTTAAAATAGCATAATAGGGGCCCTTTAAACTAACTGAATCGCAGGCTTGCCCGGCTATCATTACATAAAGTGCAGCCAAAATCAACGTAACTACTAAAGGTGGAGAAACACATGAAATATACCTTTCAATATCTGATGGTGTTTCTTCACTGAAGTTTGGTCCACCACCTTTTGAACAGTCACCCTTCACAGACACAGAGTCTGATCTTTCACTAAAGACAGAGCAGAAGGAAAAAACACTTTACTACAAGCGGTTCCTCTTCATCAATGAAGACATTTGATATTCCGAATGGTAATTATATACAGTTTTAACTAAAACTATATGAATTAATATTTCTATCTTAAACGCAGACATTAACTTTGGACACACTAGTTATCTTTTGTGGTGTTTAACATTTGATTTGCCAAAACTTTTTTCACTCCACAGAGATTCGATTGGATGGAAACAAGCTGTTTGTTCTAGAATTAGTGTCAATTGTGTAAAACAGGAAGTTCTAAACTAAAGTTCTGCACACAACAATAGTGAGAGAAGCACTCCTTGTTAGGGTTTTGTTCCTCACAGGAAAAACCTGAAACTCCAGTAGTGTTTAATAGTGTGAAAACGGCTGCAGTCTTACCTCTGTTTCTCTGACAGACTCATCTTAGAGAGAGAGTCCTTTCCTCGCTCCTCCGACATTACTGCAGCTGAACAACCAGTGCAAACAGATCAGCACTGGTTTGTAAAACAGTCAGCTCAACATGACCTGGAGATGACAATATGTTAATGAGATGTTACAGACAACTATACTGCCATGTAGAGATAATTCATTCAGCTAATGTATTCATTCAGTAGTGAAGCATCTTTATTAATAAGTCGCAGAGAAGCGTTGCTATCATTGCTGGCTTAAAACTTCACAACACGTCTAACCCAGATTGCACTGGTATGTCTCTAAAGCCCCTTTCACACAGAGATTCCGGAAAATACACGGATAAAGTGACCCGGGATTTGACCCGGGTTCATTTGATTTTGGTTCATTCACACTGCCAGTGATTTTCCGGAATCAGAGAGCGCGTTCACACACAACCCGTGTATGTCCCGGAAAGACACGTGACATCGATGTGACTTGTAATGTCTCAGCAGCGTCTTCAGTTTGCTTATGAGCTGCGATTTCTCTCTCGAGAAACCACGCTTGTGCATTTATTTCTCTGATTCGATCATAAAATTGCGCATTTCGTACCGTTTCACAGCTGGCGAACGATCCCGGCTTCAGCGTCATCACTACGACACGGCATTATTACGGCTTGTTCACACAGCGCACGTCCCGGGACTGAACACGGCAATGTTACTAGGTCCCCAACCCGGCATCGATCCCGGCATTAAACCCGGGTCGTGTTTGCGTTCACACAGAAGGCGTTCCGGCAATTTGCCGGCAATTTCCCGGGTTCAATGCGCTGTGTGAAAGGGGCTTAAGATGCCTGTTAAAGAATGCTTAATGTGGAAACATCTGATAATTAAACATCTTAATGAAAGCAGTTTTTCATACATTCTAAATCATAAACTTAATCTTAAACATTTTCTAAATGTCTAAAATCTAATCTAAATGTCTTAGAGACATATTGCAGATGAGCAACTACAACTGGCAGATGTAGACATCAAAAATATGTCTCTGTGATGTACGTGTGCTATTAGGGAAATTGAAGAACATTAAGAAATGGACATTATAATTAGGCTACTGTGTTTAAAACTTGAGACAGCAAACTGAACTCATATAAAGTTCATAACTTTCTGTGTTGCAGTTTAAAGGGATAGTTCGGCCAAAAATTAAATCCATGATTTACTGCGTTCTACGTCACGACGCTTCCTCCGCTACGTCCTACGTCATACGCCAGCATCCATCTCCGTGAACGCGCGTCGACCTCTACCGGAAGCCAGTTATTTTCGTTTATAAAGTTTTAAATATGTGTATTTTTACGACAAAACCACACGGATTACCCTCAGAAGGCTTTCGTTTATCCCCCTGGAGCCGGATGGATTACTTTTGTGAAGGATGCATGCACATTTTGGGACTTGAATGAGCTGGACCCCATTGCTTCACATTATAACCACTGAAAGATCTAAGACATTTTCTAAAATAACTGAAAATGTGTTCGTCTGAAAAAAGATTGACATATGCATCTCGAAAGGCTTGAGGGTACGGAAGCGTATTGCATTCACTTGAGGAAAAATAATCTACTCTGTTTTTATGAATTAACGAGTTAATTATCTCAGAATTACAGATCATTTTTCATGAATAAAAAGTTTTTGCTCTGTTTTTCTGAATTAATGACTTAATAATCTCAGAATTACGAGATAATTAAGTCATTAATTCAGACAAACAGAGCAAATATTTTGTATGAAAAATTATCTCATAATTTTGAGATAATTAAGTCGTTAATTCAGAAAAACAGAGCAAAAACTTTTTATTCATGAAAAATTATCTCGTAATTCTGAGATAATTAAGTCATTAATTCATAAAAAGAGCAAAAACTTTTTATTCATGAAAAATTATCTCGTAATTCTGAGATAATTAACTCGTTAATTCATAAAAACAGAGCAAAAACTTTTTTCATGAAAAATTATCTCATAATTCTGAGATAATTAACTCGTTAATTCATAAAAACAGAGTAGATTATTTTTCCTCAAGTGAATGCAATACGCTTCCGTATGAGGGTGAGTAAATCATGGGTTAAATATCATTTTTGGGCTAACTATCCCTTTAATATTTTTTTTTACACTCATTTATTTCCAAAACTGTTTATTACTTTATTCAGTTATTTTTCTTTTAATTTTTTTATTTGATCATTGCCCCAAATTCACAATCTATTTTATTATTTTTAAAATGCTCCTAAATTTATTTGTACATTGAGAAAAATGTATTATACACCGAAAATATATAGAAAATGAATATCTGTGTGAACCAAAATATTATATTCAGCAGATTATAATTTTTGGTATTATTATTTATAATTATATTTGACATAAACAAACATTCACTATGAGATTTATCTGTTTTATCTCTGAAGGTCTATATTAAAATACTTTCGATTTCGCATTATCACAAAGCAACCGCCCGAAATGATAAAGGAAAACCCTTCTGAAACGTATTATTCGTTTAAAATAACCCTTTCGAATAAACTTCATGTGTTAACTTTCATCGTCTTCAAAATATTTATTCGTCTAAGTTAATTTCTAGCAGGATCTGCGTCTGTTTGGAGTGACGGGCCTATAATAGGCTAGCTTGCGGAATAAAACAGGCCTTCTTTAACTTCGAATTTTAAATTACGGTGATAAACACTAAACAGTATAAAATCAATACTATATTAACCAAAATAAATGTCATCAAGAAAGCTAATACTTACTTGAAGTCTGAAGAGAATTTAGACTTTAATTTCTTTTCTGTCCTTCACAGTGTTCGCTTGCCACATGGTACGAGTCCAAAGCAAAGTACAGTATCTGGAGGAAGAGATTTCTCGCCTGTTCATAAACTTTGTTAACGATTAACTGCTCAATGTGACATCCTCCTTTTGCTGAAGCATGAATCAACGCTCGCGCTGAGAACTGTGATGATGGAGAAATGGCGCCAGGTGCACAGTTAGTGGGGACACCCCGTTTCACAGGATTGTAAATGCAACGTAAATGTTTGTTCATTACATTTATTAATTTTTAACATTTAGTCATTTATTTGTAGGCTACATTGCGAAAAATGTATTATGCACCGTCCGAATATATAAAATTAATATCTGTGTGAACCAAAATATTATATTAAGTATATTATTATTATTGGTATTATTTATAATTATATTTGACATAAACGAACATTCACTATGATATTTATCTGTCTTATCTCTGAAGGTCTATTTTCAAATAGGCTATACTTTCGATTTCGCGTTATCACAAAGCAACGCCCGAAATGAAAAAGGAAAACCCTTCTGAAACGTATTATTCCTTTAAAATAACCCTTTCGAATAAACTTCATGTGTTAACTTTCATCGTCTTCAAAATATTTATTCGTCTAAGTAATTTTTTGCGCACAGCATCTGCGTCTTTTTGGAGTGACGGGCCTATAATTGGCTACTTGCTGAATAAAACAGGCCTAACATTCGAATTTTAAATTACGGTGATAAACAGTATAAAATCAATACTATATTTTCCAAAATAACTGTAATCAAAAAATCTAAAACTTACTTTAAGTCTGAAGAGAATTTAGACTTAAATTTCTTTTCCTTCACAGTGTTCGCTTGTCACATGGTACGAGTCCAAAGCAAAGTCCAGTATCTGGAGGAAGAGATTTCTCGCCTGTTTATAAACTTTGTTAACGATTAACTGATCAATATGACATCCTCCTTTTGCTGAAGCATGAATCAACGCTCGCGCTGAGAACTGTGATGATGGAGAAATGGCGCCAGGTGCACAGTTAGTGGGGACACCCCCTGTTTCACAGGATTGTAAATGCAACGTAAATGTTTGTTCTAGTGCTGGCTGCTGGGCAAAGATTAATCGCGATTAATCGCATCCAAAATAAAAGTTTGTGTTTGCATAATATATGTGTGTGTACTGTGTAGAATTATTTAGTATATATAAATACACACATATGCATGTATTTATTTAAGAAATATTTGCATGTATATACTGTATATACATTTATACATAATTTATATTATATATAAATGTAAATAATTTATAGGCTATATAAATAAAAAAAAAAATCTTAAATATATACATGCATATGTGTGTATTTATATATACTAAATAATTATACACAGTACACACACATATATTATGCAAACACAAACTTTTATTTTGGATGCGATTAATCGTGATTAATCTTTGCCCAGCACTAGTTTGTTCATTACATTTATTAATTTTTAACATTTAGTAATTTATTTGTAGGCTACATTGAGAAAAATGTATTATGCACCGAATATATAAAATTATTATCTGTGTGAACCAAAATATTATATTCAGCATATTATTATTATTGGTATTATTTATAATTATATTTGACATAAACGAACATTCACTATGATATTTATCTGTCTTATCTCTGAAGGTCTATTTTCAAATAGGCTATACTTTCGATTTCGCATTATCACAAAGCAACCGCCCGAAATGATAAAGGAAAACCCTTCTGAAACGTATTATTCGTTTAAAATAACCCTTTCGAATAAACTTCATGTGTTAACTTTCATCGTCTTCAAAATATTTATTCGTCTAAGTAATTTTTTGCGCACAGCATCTGCGTCTTTTTGTAGTAACGGGCCTATAATTGGCTACTTGCTGAATAAAACAGGCCTAACTTCGGATTTTAAATTACGGTGATAAACAGTATAAAATCAATACAATCTTTCCCAAAATAACTGTAATCAAAAAATCTAAAACTTACTTGAAGTCTGAAGAGAATTTAGACTTAGATTTCTTTTCTGTCCTTCACAGTGTTCGCTTGTCACATGGTACGAGTCCAAAGCAAAGTCCAGTATCTGGAGGAAGAGATTTCTCGCCTGTTCATAAACTTTGTTAACGATTAACTGCTCAATGTGACATCCTCCTTTTGCTGAAGCATGAATCAACGCTCGCGCTGAGAACTGTGATGATGGAGAAATGGCGCCAGGTGCACAGTTAGTGGGGGCACCCCATAGACAGTATATATATATATATATATATATATATATATATATATATATATATATATATATATATATATATATATAACAAATTTTTTTTTTCATTACATTTATTCATTTGTAACTTTTTTTTTCTCACGCTCAGAGTGTCATCACATGACAGTGTAAACAGCTCAATAACCATTTTATTTAAAGGCTTAATTTATGTCCCGTTGACCGGTCCGTTGCATTACGATTAAAAGCAGTATCAATGTCAAAAATGTGATGTGCCATCAAGTTCGGATGTGTGTGCTGGTTAAATGTTCGGATGTGTGTGTACTCACTAATACGCTTGTTGTAATTCACGAGTTTTCACGAGTTTTATATTCTTTACATTATTATTTATTCAAAAGTGGTTTTCTTAATATGTAAGAGAGGCTAGAGGACAATTTACACAGTATAAAATCATACATAGGTTTTATTTGACACCTCTTGGACTCAATAGAATGGGTCTGACAAATAATGATGTTTGTTGGAAATGTCAAAAGGATAGAGGTACTTTTATTCATTGTATCTGGGAATGTCCAATTATTCAACCTTTATGGCAACAAACCTTAAATATTTTGAGCAAATGGCTTGGAACAACAATACCGTCATTACCAAGGTTGTGTCTATTAGGAGACAGGGAACAGATGCCAAATACTTCAAAGGGAGAGTTTGCAGTAATTATGGGGGGGGGGGGGGCTAGAGTCATCCTGAAACACTGGAAAACTCCAGAAACCCCAGAGTTAAAAGAATGGGTCAACATAATGACCAAGACAGCTTCATACGAACGTTTACTCTCCAAACTACATAATAAGAACAAAGCAGGGGTCCCGGTGGATATTCCAGTTTGGGAAGATTTTTGGTCCTTTGTGGCGCAGTCTTTACATGTGAAACAATAAAACCTTTTTTTATTTTTTTTTTCATTATTATCCCAGCCAGCAATGACATGTGGGGCCCAGATGAGGGCTTCATGGGCGGCAAATGTGGGCCCCATTATGGGCTTGCACCCGGGATCCACATTGGGGCAAGCCGTGGAATCCCAGACATACTAAAAGTGGGACCTGTAAGGGTACTGCATGGGTCTTAACTGGGCAATTCATGTCAGACCCATTTGGGCCCCACCTGCCCAAATGGGTCTAAAGTGGGCTTGCACCCGGGATCCAACCATGGCTACCCAGATGGGCTTTAAATGGGCTCTGTAAGAGTCTTATGTGGGTCCTAACTGGGCAATTCATGCCAGACCCATTGGGGCCCCACCTACCCAAAGGGGTTTAAAGTGGGTTTGCACCCAGGATCCAGCCATGGATGCCCAGATGGGCTTTAAAAGGGATCTATAAGGGTGTTATGTGGGATCTTAACCGGGCAATTCATGACAGACCCATTTGGGCCCCACCTGCTTAAAGGGCGTTTAAAATGGGCTTGCACCCGGGATCCACACGGGGGCCAGCCGTGGATGCCCAGATGGGTTTTAAGTGGGACCTGTAATGGTCTTATGTGGGTCTTAACTGGGTAATTCATGTCAGACCCATTTGGGCCCCACCTGCCTAAAGGGGTTTAAAGTGGGCTTGCACCAGGATTCAACCGTGAATGCCCCTATGGGCTTAAAGTGGGCTCTGTAAGGATCTTATGTGGGTCCTAACTGGGCAATTCATGCAAGGCCTATCTAAGCCCAACCATGCCAAGTGGTTTAAGGAAACAATCTAAGAAAAACTAAAAATGAGGAATGAATATAAGTCCAAGATAAATACAAGACACTTGACGCTTTGAACTGCAAGAAATATATTGTTAAATTGAACAACAAAAATGATCTTTAAAAAACAATTTAAATGTCACAATGTAACAGGTACCGTAGCAACGGCACCGTGGATAACAGATTAATTCCTGTAAAACAGGAGAGAAACGAGGAGACAGTGTTATCAGTTTCGAGCTCTCTGCAGTAATTTATTTTCTGAATTTTCTTCAGCAATCACATCTCTATTGTTAAGTATCATTGTATGTTTCACATATTATATGTTCAGTGTCTTTTTAACATTACAATGAATTTTCAGTGTCCATGTCAATGCAAAATCCATATTAAAATAAACCTCTTTCCACCAAATGCATGTTCACTTACTCTTCATGCATGTATTTTATACTATTTATCAAAATGAAATGTAAAGACAAAGGTAATATTCACCAGCTTTTTTTAGATACTTAGAATCTTCCATTCACAGTATTTTATCAGTATCATGTTAATACAGTACTGCAAAATCATGCTCAGAACTCATAAAGTGATTAAAGTGTAACTTTTAACCTCGTTTTAAACTGTAAACATTTTTGTATAAACTCATTGAGCAAAAAAACATTTCCAACAGATGGTGGGAAACTGACATGCTAAACATATCTGTTAATATTACAAGCTCAAAAAAATATCTTCATGTAGGCCTACATATATATACACGGGGTAAGTGTGTGTTGAGCTGACTTGCTCTCTAGTAATGTCTCTCGACCGTTACTCTGTTGGACTTTGCCCTCTCGGTTCAACTCATTTCAAACTAAATCAAAAACAGACCCTAACGAAACCCATTTCACTAAAAACAGTTCACTCATATCTCACATACATTTCAGCATAGATAAATGCTACTTCTGAGGTGTTTTTATACAATTACCCACCTGTAAAACAGGAGAGAAACGAGGAGACAGTGTTATCAGTTTCGAGCTCTCTGCAGTAATGAAAAACCCGCGCAACTCACGCAACTACAGTAACTCGTCACTCTACACTGCCCCTACTGGCCTGGAGCAAACACTACACAATTCACTTTAAGTCAGGAAAATTCACATTAAAAATAAAACAATTGGGATAAGTTACTTGTTTTAAAAAAAAAAATACAATCACTTGTTTCAAATAAAAGACAATAATTGTGAATATTCTTAAAACACAAATACAACACTTTTGTGGTCGTCACAACAACATACCGGTAAACAAATCAAAAATATATTTTAATTTAAAAAAAATCTCTGAAAAAAAACATCTCTCCAAAAAATACATTAATACAAAATTATTACATCGAACAACAAACATAATCTTTAAAAAACAATTTAAATGTCACAACATACTGGTAAATAAATAAAAAATATATTTTTATATATATTATCCCAGTTCAAACCCATGCCCACTTTGCCCATAAATGTACCATGCAGGACCCATATATGTGTTCCCAGTTTAAACCCATGGCCACTTTGCCCATAAATGTACCATGCAGGACCCATATATGTGTTCTCAGTTCAAACCCATGGCCACTTGGCCCATAAAAATTCTATGCAGGACCCATATATGTGTTCCCAGATCAAACCCATGCCCACTCGGCCCATAAATAAACCATGCAGGACCCATATATGTGTTCCCAGATCAAACCCATGCCCACTTGGCCCATAAATAAACCATGCAGGACCCATATATGTGTTCCCAGTTCAAACCCATGCCCACTTGGCTCATAAAAATTATATGCAAGACCCATATATGCATTCCCAGTTCAAACCCATGCCCACTCGGCCCATAAATATGCCATTCAAGACCCATATATGTGTTCCCAGATCAAACCCATGCCCACTTGGCCCATAAATATGCCATTCAAGACCCATATATGTGTTCCCAGATCAAACCCATGCCCACTTGGCCCATAAATATGTCATGCAAGACCCATATATGTGTTCCCAGTTCAAACCCATGCCCACTTGGCCCATAAAAATTCTATGCAGGACCCATATGTGCATTCCCAGTTCAAACCCATGCCCACTTGGCCCATAAATATGCCATTCAAGGCCCATATATGTGTTCCCAGATCAAACCCATGCCCACTTGGCCCATAAATATGTCATGCAAGACCCATATATGTGTTCCCAGTTCAAACCCATGCCCACTTGGCCCATAAAAATTCTATGCAGGACCCATATGTGCATTCCCAGTTCAAACCCATGCCCACTTGGCCCATAAATATGCCATTCAAGACCCATATATGTGTTCCCAGATCAAAACCATGCCCACTTGGCCCATAAATATGTCATGCAAGACCCATATATGTGTTCCCAGTTCAAACCCATGCCCACTTGGCCCATAAAAATGTCATGCAAGACCCATATATGTGTTCCCAGTTCAAACCCATGCCCACTTGGCCCATAAAAATTCTATGCAGGATCCATATGTGCATTCCCAGATCAAACCCATGCCCACTTGGCCCATAAATATGTCATGCAAGACCCATATATGTGTTCCCAGTTCAAACCCATGCCCACTTGGCCCATAAAAATTCTATGCAGGATCCATATGTGCATTCCCAGATCAAACCCATGCCCACTTGGCCCATAAATATGTCATGCAAGACCCATATATGTGTTCCCAGTTCAAACCCATGCCCACTTGGCCCATGCCTGTCCCTTATGGGGCCCATGTAATCAGCTCATATGGGCTTCCTATGTGGGACTCGTACTACAAAACCTACATGGGACCCGCTGATTTCACCCAGCCAAAGCCCATGCCCACATGTCTTCCGCCAAGCCCGCATAGATGCAGGCTCCACCAAAGCCCGTCTACGGAGAGCCTTGGCACTCCCTATTCAGCCCCATTGTATTGATTTTGGTTGCAGTTCCATTAGAATTCCACTGGGGGTGATCGCGAGCGAGTGCAGAATGAATGGGAGTCAATGGGGCTATACGGCTAAATGTGTCTCTTTCACCCGATTGCCGTTGAGAAATCTCAGATTTTATTGTAGGCTTTGCAAGTTCAACATGGGTTATAGGTCGAAAGTTGAATGAACCAGTACTTATGTCCTTTCGATTTCTTACAGGTGGGGCCGTTGTTGGCCGGAACAAGCTAGCATTCTGCTAATGAATGCTGATTGGTCAGTGACGGACTTGCGACTGATTACGACCACAGACCCCGCTTGATGGCACCTGAAGCTAAAGCAGAATCAGAAGAAAGAGCTCGAGCCCGTCTGAGAATGTCCAGAGAATGTCTAATGTAGACGGTTCTGGAATGTCTGACATTATCTTAAGGAGGACTTTCTGTCGAAGTTAATTTTTGTGTACTGTATTTATATTTTGCTGCGGGCAATTTTATTTTCATATCGTTATAAATGTATTGTAAAAAGTACATGGGAATAAATGGAATTTGAGTGTTTTTTCTATTCTTGTGTTCAATGTGTTTATATACATGGTAAGGTTATGGTATGACAACCTTAAATAATCCAGTCAATATCCCGCTCAAAAACATTTCAATGATCATAGCATAAATTAGAAATAAAGAAAATGCCTCGTAGATGTGCAGTAATGCATTGTTCCAACAGTGGGAATGGACTGTCATTCTTTTCATTCCCCAAGGATAAAAAAAGGTAATGTTCTTTCTTGCTCCTGTATAAATGGTCATAGGATACCGGGACCTGGGCGGGAATGTTGGCAAAAACTGGAGCTCGGGTAAAATTGCGCATGACCAGAGAATGTCTAATAGGAGTCCGCGCTGCCAGAGCCTGTCTATTAGACTTTCTCTGGCGCTTCCAAGTGGTTGGGTGTCGAACACTTAACGTACCTTAACCAATTGTTCCATACAGATCGTTTGTTTACGATTTAACAACTTCAGCATCTGCTTAGACTGTATCAGTGGTGTGCACAGACCTCCGGGGCAGGGGCGGAAGAACCAAAAAGGGCACAAAAAACATCGATTTTTTAAAAATAAATCACCTGTATTTAAAGCAGTACCCGTCTGTCTGTTGTGTTTTTATATATTTTAATGACTTTATCACAATTATTTGGAATATCTCGCTCGATGGAGTGCAGCAGTAGGTCAGATAGCCTCTCATTACCAATGAAAAGATGTTGATACAATTAGAATGCATAACATATACAAAAGTACGTAAATAATATAACTACTAAATATTACTTTACCAAACAAAACAGATAATCAAGTAGGTAATTGAGGAATTCATGTTCAGCTATGTTGATGTTATAAATGTTATGTATTCATTAGTAAAATTTGTCAACATAATTTGTTGTTAGCCGTTGAAATTGAATTTGAATTAACCATCAGCCCTGCAACACATTATAAGCTACAAATTTGTTAAATGAGGAACATGGTCTAGGCTACATGACCTCCTAATAGACAGACAAATAATCACATTGAAACAGTAATTACACAAAACATTGCAACAGGCTAGTTTATTCACAGTTTAGGAAATACAAATAAAAGGCATCAAAACATTAAGATAAAGACCAGAAGATTAAAATCTATATAAAGAACATCTTATACTACATCTACAGTAAACTTCACACCAACAGAACTGTAAAAACGAGGGGTCTAACAACAAGAACACAACCAATAGTAAATTAGTAAATGAACAAACTTGAAAATGATAGGATACTATACTACAACAATACTGAACATTCAAACCCCTGGCGACGACAACTTGGTGCAGGAAACCAGGAGAAGGAGAACTTCCTGAGAGAATGCATCAATTGGGTGGCAGGCTGCTGGAATGAAGCATCTTTACACCTCAAAATAGAATCAGGGCTGCACTGTGGTAGTTTTATTTTGGTGGAACCTATTCTCCTTAGTTCCTTGGACACAACTAATAGTAAATAATAATGAGAAATGATAGGATAGGTTACTATACTAAGTCAAGTCAAGTCCTACAACTTCAAGAATAAAGAACAAAGAGATCAAAAGAACAAAGAATTCAGGAGTATGTGTGTGTGCGAGGGGGGTTCTCAACAGAACAATAAAAGTGAAAGGCCTATCAAAAGAACAAGTGGAATACCTAACAATAAGAACAATAACATGAGATGTAAATAATTGGATGATATAAATAAAGTCCATTAAGTCTGTAACACAAAGGTGGTTCAACAATAAAAAGGAGAAAACTGCTAGTGAAGAACCAAAATGCAATTCAGGTCAGTCAATAAGAAAAGAAAAACTACACCAAATCAACATCTAGGCTGAGGCACACACTAACCAACCCCCACCCCCCAGATCTCAGCGTAAACCACCACCGTGCCAGCACGGAATGTGCCTCTCCATAAAGAGCGTTCTTCTAGTCCACAAGAGGTGCACAGATGCTGGAATGAAGTATCTGTGCACCTCGAAATTAAATCAGGACTGCATTGAGGTAGTGCAACACAGAATTACTTTTCAAATAAAAAGTTTATAAAATAAAAAGCTGAAAACTAGGATTTTGACCACCTGCTTTTTTCTGTTAGAACCTATTCTCCTTGATTCGGGGCAAAGGGGGCCACAAATACAACCCAAGTGCGAGAGAGTTCACCGCTGCGCTCAGGGGATTGAGTGTTTCCAATATCCTACCTGCCCTTTCTGCATCGGCAGCATCCAATTGCGAGGTGGATGATGGAACAACCCTACTAGCCACAGTCTCAGAGGATGCAATCCCCTCTACCTCTTCCACAACAGCTCCAATGACCTCACTGGCACTCCCTACCTCACTGACCACAGAGATCGAGGACGAAGAACTGGTGTTGATGTCGGACATTGTAGAAGATAAGGTCATCTCTACAACACAAAACACTGCATTGACACAAATAAATCACATGGAACAGACATGATAATGCTCATATTAATGCTCATATTCAATGTAACACTGTATTTTCTCTTACTTGTAGACTGTTGGCGATTGCATCGAGGAGGAGGGCCTGTTCTACGTCGCTGGCTGGCTTGTCCGGGTCCTTCAGCAGGAGGAAATAATCCAAGCCTGTCCACACTGCGAGGTGCTGCTGTTGGGTGACCGACATCAGGACCACAGCTATGCCGCAAGTGTGGACCACCCATTCCTGGAGGCCAAAAAATACACGGCATCGGCAAACCTCATGAAGCCATCGGAAATTTTTTTCGCTGCAATCCAGCTTTTGGAGGGGGAATTTGCGAGGCACATAGACACTTTCTGGCCTCACAACAAGATCACCCAAAAAATGGAAAGGACTCTGGGCAATCTGGGTGTGTTCAACAGCCTCTTTAGCTCGCACCCTGAGCATGCCAGCCTATTGGAGACAATAGCTATTAAAAAATTTGTGATGTGCAGGCTCGGGGCAGAAATCCGCGAGAGGAACAGGAGGCTGAGCAAACAACAAAGCGCCATAGCAGCTCAGAGAAAGCTGTCCTCCTTCACGGCCTGAATGGAGAGCTGGAGCTAGAAGACCATTATTGCTGTGGCTGTTCCTGTGAATAAGTTTTTTCTTAATATTAACGAAGTTTAAAACAAGTAGTCTAAATAAAAAAAATACCACATGGAACGATTGTTATTTATTAATTAGCCATCACCATTGTTCTACATTGTTTTAAAGAAAATCAAACTTCAATGAATGCATCCATGTATTTTAGCTGTGAGCTCAGTAGGTATATCTTTGTCTAGAGAAAAATCAATACGGCAACATCCGTAAATTAATGATGTTAATATATAAGGTTATTTTACCTTCACCATTGCCGCCATAAATTGGCTAACGTTAGGCTACATAACAGATAGCTAACTGTTGGCTGGCTGTGGAAGAAAATATGATTTCTTCGACAGCCAGCCGAAGAAATCAAAGTCGCTGCCATTACCATTGTAAGTAATATACATATGTAAAATATTCGTGCATTTTCCTTTTTACATTAGCTAACTAAAACTCTTTGTAACTCGTGTATTAACCGAAAGAGCCTTACCTCAAGTAGCAGGTGGTGTTATCGTCGATGCCACGAGTAAGGAAGCCATGAAGCGGAAGTCAGAAATTGCCGTAAAGCAGACCCTCTGGCAGTGTGAAAATATGTGACGTCATCACATTTTTGAACGCTTTTTTAGAGCAGATAAGTGAACTTAAAAATGCAATTTTCAGCTGAGTGTATTATCTTAGCCCCCCCTTTCGAATACAACATTTAAATTACTAGACAAAAAATTATATCCTGAGAAAAGTGGATTTTGAGGGTTTTTCGCCATAGACCTCCATTCATTCTGCACTCGCTCGCGAGCGCCCCCGCATGGACAGAGACGTGTTACTGCAACCAATGCAGAACCCGGAAGTAAGAGAGTGCCAATTCTCTTCCTATTATACGCACTTTAACTACCCAGGAATCCTTGCGAAAGGCCAATCAGACAACAGATGGGAGGAGATTTCACTCACGGATAATTGTTGACATGGCCGAGAAGAAAATATTACGGTTTTTATGACCTAAATGTACATTTTACCAGTTGTTACCTACAGTTTATACAAACATTATGGTCATCGACCAGTGGTTGATGTCTCAAACATAATAATAGCGCGTTTAATAATACGATCGCATTATGATTCATTAAATAAATAGAACCGAATGGCAGGGCTTTACTGAGTCATATGTAAACATAGTATGAATATTGAAACCTGTTAATCTGTAAACTCATGCACATTTTCATTATGTTTTAAAATTGCAATCTTAGTTCAAATGGAACATTATGTATTATTATGTACAACTGTATACATAATTTAAATAAGCATGATATATCTATTGTCTAATACCCAGGTGATATGCACAATATCAAAATATAGAACTGTAAAATTAGGCTGTGTAGTTGACATGGAGATAAGACGTTGGAGCGCAAAAAATGTGATTTCTCCTGTCCAACAACAACCAGGCCTGTAATATTTCTGTCAGTAAGGTTATTTTTCACTCTGATGTCTCTGAAAATAAAAAGCTAGATGATATATTAAACGTTTTCTGTACGATGGGTAAATATCATATTCACAAAGCAAGATACCTTAAATTCAAACCTAGTTGCAAATTTTTTGCTTATGATTTACAGTTATTCTTCACTTCAAAAAATCCCCTCCAATAAAAGAGCTTCGAAAATATCCTGTATTATAGAACAAGTTTTATATAAATTGTAAAAAAATTTTATTTACTGTTATTATTTACTTTCATTTTCTCTGTATCCCCACATGTTCATGTTCATTGTTTTGTATTATTTCCATTGTAATGATTTATATTGTAATGCAAAAAAAACAAAAAAAACAGGCCGTTATTTCCGACGTGCTGATCGAGTCTGTCCCAAAAATACCTCTCAATGCGCCCTCGTGGACTCGCGGCAAGGGCCCTATAGGTCTGCACTGCATGACGTCACCAAAGTGTGGACTCTGAGGAAGTCCACAAGTCCGGAGTGTGCCATTTGGGACAGGGCCATAGAGGGTTTTCACAACACGTCATCAATCCGGAAGTCGGCCATATTGGCGGCACTGAACGTAAACAATGCCACTGAACTGAACAGACTCGTAAATTTGGCTGATTATGCTGCTGAAAAATGGTCGTGTTTTGGTCTGTACTAATCGGTCGCACTGGGAAAAACATTTGGAGTTCTATAGACTGCCAAAAGTTAAAGAGAAGAGTGCAAAAAACTGATGAAAGAAGACGTCTGTGGTTGAGAGAGGCACAGCATCAGCTCATCAACCACGGTCCACATGTGTAAATGAAGCGTTGACTATTGCTAAAATGTTGACGTAAAGTAGTTCATAGTAGTTCACACTCTCAGTTCAAATCCGATTATTTTTGTATATGTTTAGAATCTGATATAAAATGATGTCCACACTCGCAACTGCTCAGATCCGATTTGCGTGTCCATGCAGCTCTTTCGTTTTCCGGAATATCTGCATTGGATTCTATGGCAATGACGTTGCGTTGATGGAGGGGTTTGCATTTGCAACAGAGATGTTGTCTTATTTAAATTTTACAACATGCAAATGTGTAGCCGCTGGACTTCTGTGTCTTGAGCTGCAGAACTGTAGGAGGCTGGTATGCACAGCTTTTTTTACGTGCTCTTGTCTCCACCGGTTTCAAAATATGTTTCAAAAATAATAATTTTCTGCATGTCCGGTACTTTGCAACAACACAGCCTTGTTTCGGCAGCGACTTTCAGCATGTTTCCTATAACAACGTCTGACATTCACATTTTATCTGGCGTGAGAAAGTCACATAAACCACGCGAAATCCGATCAGACTGAAGCGGATTTCCTGATATGTGATTTGAATAGGATTTCAAACCACATATGGATGTAGGATTTCATGTAATTTTTTGCTGTTCACGTTAGCTAATTCTGATCAGATTTTAATCGGATATGAACAAAAATTGGATTTGGACTGACAATCTGAACGTAGCCTATGTCGGGATAAGAAATAGAAGGAAGAATTGTCGGGTCGTCAGTCCACAACTAAGAAGCTAGCTCGTTCGGATCTTTACCACATATTAACTTTAGTTTGTCAAAATTGCACGCTCTTTCCTGGTTACTAAGTCCTTCTCTATATGATTTAGAAGCTTCCACATGTTTTTTTTTCCGTGGTTTAGACATAATAAATTAGTGTAACAATGTGTTCAGTAGTACATAAACAGTGCAATCCATGCTGTTGTTTACATCCGAGTATCTCCAATATGGCCGCGCATCCGAGTAACTGACCAAACCGTGACGTAGGAGCAAACACTCTATAGGGACAGAGGGGAAAACTACAAGGATTAGAATCTACTATTTTTATGTGGCTGAGGGCACTTTCTGAGATCTTTTTTTCTGAGGTTTGCATAAACCCTCATTGTGTTGCCTTTCACATCGGGCGAGAGTGATTCAAAAGCATATGGAACTGTCTCTCGCGGTACTTTACTTTGATGTCATACACCGACCGGTCTGTGCAGCGCTGCTTTAAAGGTGCTCTAAGCGATGTCACACATTTTTAGGCCGATTTTTTTTTTTTTGACACATACAGCAAACATACCCTCACTATATGCTAGTTGCCTATCCCATGAACACACTGTAAAAAAAACGCGGTCTCTGTAGACAGCCCAGGTTTCACAAACGGCAACAAAAACAAACTGGCCCAGCCTGTACCACGAAACATAACAAACAGTGTTCCAGCCAATCACCGATAAGAATTATTTGGGATTGGGATTTCTAACTAACGTTAGAATTATATTCTCTTGAATTTTGATATGGCCGGCACACGACCAAAGAGACGACATTCCGATGAAAAGAAGAGAGAAGAGGAGAAGGAACGTGCGTAGTCCCGAATTTACATTGGATAAGCCTGTTTCAGGAAGCAGGTCTTGCAGGCTGCAGACAGATTCTATTGGCTGTAGTGGACATGCACTAGCCTGGTTCTACCAGACTCTCGTACATTTCATTTGTACAGAGAGTCTGGCCTCGCTCCATTGAGAAACGTTTACTTCCTTGAAGGCGGGTTCTCTGTTAAAGTTCAAAACTATTGGATCTGCCCAGAGTCACTCAGGATCTGCCATAACCAATCGCTAACGTGTGGTCGTCCGAATGATCAGAGGATTATGTTTAGAATAAGATGTCTGTCTTTTATAAAGTTTATAAAGCGACGAGAATACTTTTTGTGCGCAAAAAAAAAAAAAAAACGACTTTATTCCACTATTCATTTCCTTCTCTCTGTTCCTCGAGTCTTGATAAAGCAGCGCGTCTGTGTGTTGTACATCACACGTAGGCTCACTATTGGCCGACGCTAGTCATGTGTGTGATCACATCAACGTCATCGTTCTCAGCCACTCCCTCTATTCGCTGATTGGTCCTACAAAAAATTTGTTTCTGGAAACCTAAGAATATACAGCAGTCCCAGACGTAGTACTGAAGGAAAATAAAATTGAGCGGAAGTACGTAGGAGGGCGGAGCCAGGCTAGACATGCACCATTACGTTTAGAAATAGACTAGCTTTGTTTCCAAATGAACCACTCTTCTCAGGGAACCGAGGTTACGTTAGGTAACCGGTGACGTTCCCTTTCGAGTCGGTCTCTCGACATTGCATCACCGAAGGTGGCGCTATCGGGATCTAAAATCCCGCCGTAAACTCACTGCCAGCAGTCATGTCGTGATTGTCTCCAGTCGTCATTCAGTACCCCAGGCACATGGATAGGCAGATGGAGACATCTATAGCGCGAGGCTGAGCACTGCTCAGTGTTTATGGTTAATGGCGGAGGTCGTGCCAAAGCCTAGTAGGCCTACTGTTGTCCACTGCAGCAGCGATGCCGGTGCTGTCATGAACATGATACAAGCGTGGTAAACACCGTGCAGATGAAACACGAAGGCAGCAGTGGCACTGGTGCCGTCAGTCATATACAGGCGTGGATTAATGCACAGACAAACATTTAACGACAACACTCTTGGATTTTCTTGGATTCGGGCTGCGAGTCTGACCCGGTACTCGCATTCTCCAGGTGGTTGGAAACAATAACAGGGGGTTACGGGAAAAACCCAACATTGATTTTGCCACTACACTTTCGTTGGCTGCAGCCTAGGGGCCCCACGTGTGCAGGGTACCCGGATTGGCCACACTATTTTTTATTAAATTTACTTCAGCATGAACAAAAAAGACCCTCTTTGGCCCATAAGAAATATAAAAATTAAAAATTAAAAAATAAGCAGGTGATTGGATAGATGTGACATTAAGGTCACATCTGTCAAATCAGCTGCTGGTCAAATCATGTCAATCATTTTCATGTACGTCAATGCTATTGCTAGATACCCTGGAAATAGGCTTGTTTGAGATGCGCCTAGCCTCGCCTGAAATGTAGTCGAGAGTAGGCGGCTGCAGTGAGAGGAGGAGTGAAAAAAGCGCAGGCAAGCCGGACAGTTCTCTCTTCTCGCAGTGGATCCTATGAGTGGATCAGACACCTGCGAGATCAAAGATGTATATCGCGGGATTCACGGGATTCACGCTGGTGCCCAGTGTTGCTAATAAACTGGATGGAATTTAAGTTCTGTTGCTTTTATATGAAAATAAATATAATGAACAAGACACCCAAAGTAGCCTACTTACTTAATTCCATTCCAAGTATGTTTATCAATCTTTTTTTCTTTAATACAGACATATGTGTTTTTTTTTTTTTTTTTTTTTTTAAATTACATTGCATAACCCATAGAAATCGCACTGTCGGATAGTTTGGGAATATTCACACATAACGTATATGTAACGGGTACCGTGGCGACGGCACCTGAAAGGGACAGATTATTCTCCTGTAACACACAGGAGAGAAACGAGGAGACAGTGTGTCACGTTCAAGCTCTCTGGAGTAATTTATTCACAATATGTTCATTAAACAAATCTTTGTTTCTCAGAGTCACATTATGCTTCACATATCACATTTTCAATGTCTTCTTAACATTATAATGACTTTCAATGTTCATGTCAATTCACAATCTGCAATAAAATAAACTTCTCAATTTCACATTCTTGTTCACTGACTCTGTATTTTTATATTTCACTCTATTCATCAAAAAAGAAATACAAAAACCATAGAAATATACCTCAATTACTTCTCATAAATGATTAAACATTTCTATTCACAATATTTTACCAGTATCACATTAATACGATGCTGCAAATCACTCTCAGAATTATTAATATACTTCAAATATAACTTTAAACCTTATTTTACACATTAATCATTATCAATTGACATTCAACCCACATATATAGTACATTAAACAATATTTATTAACCTTTAGAGCTGACAGAATACCTTCATGTGCATTTGTATAAGGAAAAATTATATTTTTAACTGACGCGCTCACAAACGTTACATGTGCGTTTTCAGTAGGCCGCTAATCGGTCGAGCTTTTCTCTCTCGCTTAAATCAAACTCAAAAACAACATCTGACGAACATCACTTCTCTAAAACAATTCACTTATATTCTAAACACATTTCAGCATGGTTAAATTCAACTTTAAAGTGTTTTTACACATTTACCCACCTGTAACACACAGGAGAGAAACGAGGAGACAGTGGCCGTTTCTCAATATGCGTTCTTGTCTGTACTTGCGTTCTTGTGGACTTGTGAAACGTCATCAGTCGCTGCCCAAGTACCGTCCCAATACACAAGTTTGCAATTTGGCAAGAACGGTTAAAAATCCCGGAAGTGTTCTTGACACGCCCATTTTACCGAGGATGCATAGGTTGGTAACTTGAGTGAACTTGACGGCAGAAATATCCCAGCATTCATTTCTGCATTCGAGGAATGAGAGGTCAATACAGCAAGTCGTTTTTCTACAATTTCGTACGCCATTTCATCACTAAATTCACTTCTGAGAACATTTGATGCGAGAAATCAACTGTGTACGTTAGATTTCAAATATTGGCATTTTTCGAAAATGCGCTCAAACGTTTTCGGAAGTGAGAATCTCCAGCGTAGGTAGCTTTATTGTTATGAATATACATAGTGTACAGTTGTAGAGTAATCCCTTGAGCTGAGGGTAGGCTTGGGCGATAAAGCCTGGCTGTTATCGTCAATAATTCTCGTTATGTTTGGGTACTGCAGACGGCGTCTGTGCGGAGGTATTATTGCGCAATACCAGCAAGAACACATCGTCTCAAAGTGTCAGCAGCGTTCTGTGTGCTCGTCACCTTGTGAGTTCATTCTTCCAAGAACAACTAGCAAGAGCGTTCTCCTCAAGAACACAAGTCCGTTCTTTGCATTCTTGGTTTTGAGAAACACCCAGTGGGTGTTTCTCAATATGCGTTCTTCAGCGATCTTGCGTCCTTGTGTACTCGTTTTACGTCATCATTAACCGTCGAAGTTCAGACCCAATTCTCAAGAACGCAAGTACAGAGGACGCATGAAAGAACCCGGATGTGTTCTTGATACCGAGGATGCATCGAATGCAGACTTGAGCTAGTACTCGCATGGTGTCCCAGAAGTCATTGCGGCCGGTTCCGAGTTCGTTCTTCCAAGGAAGCTTGGCAAGACCGGTCTCCACGAGAACACAAGTCCGTTCTCTGCGTTCTTGGAATTGAGAAACAGCCAGTATGTCACGTTCAAGCTCTCTGGAGTAATGAAAAACTCACGACTCGCACAGCTTAACACCCATCGCTCGACTCTGCCCCTAACGGTCAGGAGTAGCATTGCACACTTCTCTCTTATATTTTTTTTACAAGGAATCACATTAAAATAAAATCCTTCCGAATGTTTCTTTTTCTAAAATAACACAATAACATATTCAAAATGAAACCAATAATTTTGAATATACCTAAAGTACAATTACAGTACTTGTGTGATCGTCACATATACACAAAAAAACATGATATCAGAGTTTTAAAATCAAACATTTTAAAAGAGAACAATACATCACGGTTGTTTAAACCAATGAGCATGAAGCTGTGTCGTCAGTAAGTCGTTTCCCATCATGCTTTTGATCAGCGCAGTCAGTGGAGAGCAACTGCGCGCGACTGCAGAATCCGACATGTGCGCCTTGCGGTCGCGAGAGATTTTTGACATACGTCAGCATGACATCAGAGCAAGGCGGACCGCACTCGGACACATTTCTAACCGGCATGCATCTCGCGCTGATCACCGGTGATCGATTCTGCGCAGATTTTGCTCATCTCAAACAAGCCTAATCTCAGCGAGTTTACTCTGACATCAAGTAATGATGCTCATTAAATATGCCCTTGTATCCGAGCTTCACCAATCACATCAGGTTATCTGATATAGGCGGGCCAGAGGCAAGCTAAATGGATGACGACAGCGCGCACACCCTGATTCTGCCGAGTTAGACGCGTTCCTGGGTCAACAAGGGAGGTGCTTAAGGTAAAATTGATCAACCAATCAGGTTCATCACGTGACATCATCCAGATTGAGCGCCACTTTTTGAGTTTCCCAGCCTTTTGCGAGCTTTCAACTTCTCTAGGCTACTTCATTTCACAAAGGTAAGTGCAATTTCTTTAAAATGTATAATTTCAAATGTTTGTCTGTCATCTACTCAGTGTAATGTATTAATTTTAATTTCACGATGTATTCATTTCGCTAACATTAACTAAACTGCAAGTATAAGGCGCAAATCGCTCAAACCCCTTTCCTATCGGACAAGAAAGGGCGCCCGCGATCGTTTCGCCATCCGAACCGGGGTGGTGTTTTTCCCGTGATCGTGTCGTCGGATCTCACTTCCCCTGCGTTCGTTTAGGAGACCCTTATAAGCCTTTTGCAAAAGAGAAGAAAAAACTTCGCGTATGGGAACAAATACCAAATATCAGTGATGTTGACCTTGTGTTGACCCAGGGACATCATTCCTTATTAGCCTACTCATCTAATATAAAACAAACAGTAATCAATCACTATTTAAATACTACTACTACTAATGCAATATCTAATTTAAGACAAACTGTAATATACCACTATGGAATAATAATAATGAAATATCTTGTGTTGACCCAGGAACATCATTCCTTATAACTCATCTAATATAAGACAAACAGTAATCAATCACTGTATTTAATTATATAATATAAATAATAATAATAATAATAATACAATATCTAATTTAAGATAAACTGTAATATACCACTATAGAATAATAATAATGAAATAGCTTGTGTTGACCCAGGGACATCATTCCTTATAACTCATCTAATACAAGACAAACAGCAATCAATCACTGTAATTATTTATATAATAATAATAATAATAATAATAATAATAATACAATATCTAATTTAAGACAAACTGTAATATACCACTATAGAATAATAATAATGAAATAGCTTGTGTTGACCCAGGGACATCATCCCTTATAACTCATCTAATACAAGACAAACAGCAATCAATCACTGTAATTATTTATATAATAATAATAATAATAATAATAATAATACAATATCTAATTTAAGACAAACTGTAATATACCACTATAGAATAATAATAATGAAATAGCTTGTGTTGACCCAGGGACATCATTCCTATAACTCATCTAATATAAGACAAACAGCAATCAATCACTGTATTTAATTATATAATAATAATAATAATAATAATACAATATCTCATTTAAGACAAACTGTAATATACCACTATAGAATAATAATAATAAAATATCTTGTGTTGACCCAGGGACATCATTCCTATAACTCATCTAATATAAGACAAACAGTAATCACTGTATTTAATTATAATAATAATAATAATAATAATAATACAATATCTAATTTAAGACAAACTGTAATATACCACTATGGAATAATAATAATGAAATATCTTGTGTTGACCCAGGGACATCATTCCTTATAACTCATCTAATATAAGACAAACAGCAATCACTTTATTTAATTATAATAATAATAATAATAATAATAATAATAATACAATATCTCATTTAAGACAAACTGTAATATACCACTATAGAATAATAATAATAAAATATCTTGTGTTGACCCAGGGACATCATATATGTTGACCCAGGAACATCATTCCTATAACTCATCTAATATGAGACAAACAGTAATCACTGTATTTAATTATAATAATAATAATAATAATAATAATAATAATAATACAATATCTAATTTAAGACAAACTGTAATATACCACTATGGAATAATAATAATGAAATATCTTGTGTTGACCCAGGGACATCATTCCTATAACTCATCTAATATAAGACAAACAGCAATCAATCACTGTATTTAATTATATAATAATAATAATAATAATAATAATACAATATCTAATTTAAGACAAACTGTAATATACCACTATGGAATAATAATAATGAAATATCTTGTGTTGACCCAGGGACATCATTCCTTATAACTCATCTAATATAAGACAAACAGCAATCACTTTATTTAATTATAATAATAATAATAATAATAATAATAATAATAATAATAATAATACATTATCTCATTTAAGACAAACTGTAATATACCACTATAGAATAATAATAATAAAATATCTTGTGTTGACCCAGGGACATCATATATGTTGACCCAGGAACATCATTCCTTATAACTCATCTAATATAAGACAAACAGCAATCACTTTATTTAATTATAATAATAATAATAATACAATATCTAATTTAAGACAAACTGTAATATACCACTATGGAATAATAATAATGAAATATCTTGTGTTGACCCAGGGACATCATTCCTATAACTCATCTAATATAAGACAAACAGCAATCACTTTATTTAATTATAATAATAATAATAATAATAATAATACAATTTCTAATTTAAGACAAACTGTAATATACCACTATGGAATAATAATAATGAAATAGCTTGTGTTGACCCAGGAACATCATTCCTTATAACTCATCTAATATAAGACAAACAGCAATCACTTTATTTAATTATAATAATAATAATAATACAATATCTAATTTAAGACAAACTGTAATATACCACTATGGAATAATAATAATGAAATATCTTGTGTTGACCCAGGGACATCATTCCTTATAACTCATCTAATATAAGACAAACAGCAATCACTTTATTTAATTATAATAATAATAATAATAATAATAATAATAATACAATATCTAATTTAAGACAAACTGTAATATACCACTATGGAATAATAATAATGAAATATCTTGTGTTGACCCAGGGACATCATTCCTTATAACTCATCTAATATAAGACAAACAGCAATCACTTTATTTAATAATAATAATAATAATAATAATAATAATAATAA
Source organism: Leucaspius delineatus (assembly GCA_023718395.1). Classification (NCBI taxonomy): domain Eukaryota; kingdom Metazoa; phylum Chordata; class Actinopteri; order Cypriniformes; family Leuciscidae; genus Leucaspius; species Leucaspius delineatus. The sequence continues at coordinate 49,400,202 of CM043360.1, read as the reverse complement.
TAATACAATTTCTAATTTAAGACAAACTGTAATATACCACTATGGAATAATAATAATGAAATATCTTGTGTTGACCCAGGAACATCATTCCTTATAACTCATCTAATATAAGACAAATAGCAATCAATCACTGTATTTAATTATATAATAATAATAATAATAATAATAATAATAATACAATTTCTAATTTAAGACAAACTGTAATATACCACTATGGAATAATAATAATGAAATATCTTGTGTTGACCCAGGAACATCATTCCTTATAACTCATCTAATATAAGACAAACAGTAATCAATCACTGTATTTAATTATATAATATAAATAATAATAATAATAATAATAATACAATATCTAATTTAAGACGAGCAGTAATCAATCACTGTATTTAATTTATATAATAATAATGCAATATCAAATACAAGACAAACAGTAATCTACCACTATGTCATAATAATAATAATAATAATAATAATAATTAATTATCTTGTGTTGACCCAGGGTGTTATGAATGAAATTCAAATGTTATGTTGAGCATTTGCAGTCTATTGTTGACTTGTGAACATCATTAAGTTGTATTTACTCTAATATTAATAGTGGTTACACTATCTTAAGAATATAAAAATTGGTTTAATAACTTCTTCTTCTTCTTCTTCTTCTTTTTATTATTATTATTATTATCATTATTATTTGTTACTAAGAGCTTCATCCTTAGACAATAATACATTATTTGTTAATAAATATTTGTTTTCTCCTCAGAATGTAAAGATAAATGGAGGATTTTATTAAGAAAACAGTGTTGCGTGAAGAAAGACAAAGAGGGAAAAACAAAAATATTACAGTTGATGTGCATATCCTGAAGAAAGAAGAAAATCATGAGACATTCATTCAAGAAAAACTTAAAACTTTGACAAATTTTAGAAACACAAATTCTGCAAGTCAAAAGGACAAGGATAAAGGGTACTACATGTTCTACTGCATCCGGTCAGGGAACCCTGTTGATGGAAGTTACAAGAGCTCAGGATGTATGGCTTACACATCATTTAAGGTTAAAAATGATTGGCTGAGCCACACAATCATTGTACAACGCACCAGCAAAGAGCACAATGGGCACAATGCAACTTGTGAACAAGGAGGACACTTTCAAACAGTTTGTCCAGATTTGGTCAAACAAATTGAAGAATGGATCTCAAGCCAGATATCATTCTACTGGAAGCCCACAAATGGTCCAGATCTCGCGGACACACCGACTTGAACAACCGTCAGTACTTTGTCACTCCAAAGGACATTGAGAATATACGTACATGCTTGGTACGCCGAAGCCATTTGGATAAAGATGATGCTGTTAGTTCAGCCAAATTATTGACCAGTCAACTCAAGGACAATGTTGTTTTTTTTCAGCCTTTTTCTCATGAGAAGGATCTCATAATTATTCTTCAGACTCCCAACATGAGAGAGAATCTACACAGACATGGCAAGAACGTTATATTTTTGGATGCTACTCATTGTGTCAACCAGTATAATTTTCCACTTTATACCCTGGCTATAAGAGATGACTATGGCCATGGAGTTCCAGTCGCTTTTATAGTAACAGGTAATGAGAAAGAGGCAACACTAGAGAAAGCTTTACAGCAGTTAAGGAGAGTGTGTCCTGCTGCACCAAGGTATGTATATTTAGTTATAGTATAAAGTTTGTTTAAATTGACATACTGAAGTAGAATCATTGGTCTAGCCCCAGAGATATCACTGCCCTGCCAAAAAATTACTCGGTAACACTTTATTTTACAGTGTCCTTCTTACATATCTTACATGTACTTACCATAGTAATTACATCCTTAAAACAAGAAAAAAAAAATGTTCTGATGCAACACTGCATAAGTTGAAAAGATTTGTATGTAGAATGGATCTTTAATATAGATCCATTACGACTCCACTGGCAGAGTTTTTCACAAGTAAAAAAAAAAAAAAAAACTGCTAATGCAGTAAGATATAACACATTTGTATTTATCTTTATTGAAGGAGATATATATATATATATATATATATATATATATATATATATATATATATATATATATATATATATATATATTAGTTAACATGGCTATTGTTTCTTCATCCTTCTTGTATGCTATTTTGTTTCATCTAGGTGCTTTATGGTGGACAAGGATATGTCTGAGATGAATGCCTTGCGGAAAGTCTTCCCAGAGTCAGATATCTTGCTTTGCTGGTATCATGTTATGCAAGTATGTATACATACAAATTTATATATTCTTTAAATTTGAAAAATGTACCAAAGTTATTGTCTCTGTTTTCAGGCTGTTGTCCGCTGGCTTTCAAAGACAGACTCTGGAGTCAGTGGGCCATCAAATACTGATGTTAGAACAGAAATAATTTCCTTTGTCAGGAAGATGAAGCTTTGTGCAACAGTGCGTAAAATTAACCCTTCAATTTTGCTTCCTTAATTGTACCATTACTATTTATATAACTATTTTAAAATAAACATTAAATCAGTTACATTTAACATTAAATCACCTATTCTTTTTTAATTTTGTTAAAATAGCATCAAGATTTTAAGTCAACTGCTGAACAATTCCTCAAGAGGTTTGAAGATTTCCCAGCTCTTTGCTCATACTTCAAGGATCACTGGCTGGAGATAGGACACACATGGTCTGATTTTGGACGGTGCTACAACCATGCTGACTCCGATACAAACAATCTTGTTGAAAGGTATATTTGAAATTAAACTTATGAAACTTGATTATGAGATAATGCAAATTAATGTAATAGAATCACAAGCATTTAGAATGTAGTTATCATATCAAAAGATCAAACTAACACAATCACATTAAAACATGCATTGTTTTTCTTTGCTTGTCCAATTAGATTTTTCCATCGCCTAAAATATCAGTTTTTGGGTGGCATTAGGAACCGTAGACTGGATGATCTTATCAGCATTCTCATCAAGAAGACAGATGGATACTTCCAGGTCATTCATGATTTACAGGCAGCTGGAAGAATGAAAAATGCCTCTTTGAAGTCAGGAGAAATACTTAAGTCTGCCTCTAGATTGGTGGAAAAAGGTTGGCAAGATAGCATTAATCTTATATCCAACGACACATACCTTTATGAAGTTCCATCAGAACAAACCCCTGGCCTGTCCTACAAAGTGTGTCCATCTGAGAGTTTTTGTAGCTGCCCAATAGGAATCAGAGGACATCGCTGTAAACACCTATTAGTTACTAATTTGCTGAGTAAACATGACTCTCAAAAATTTCCTGCTTTGGATCATCAAATTAACACACATGCTAGTGTACTTAAGCAAAAGAAGCTTTACTCCATTCAGTGCGTTGATACAAAAGAGGTAGATGTACAAAGTTTGTGTCATGAGAGAATTTATCACACTTCTGCGATGACATTTCAATGTACTTGTTGTACATACTCGTACAATGAGAAATGTGCTTGCCTTGTACTAGCAAGTGAATTATTTGATGTCATATTAACAAGAGCTGTACCTACTTTGTGGCAAGAAGACACGTCAATGCAGTTAAATGTGAACATTGCAGCAGATCACTCTAAAACTGAAGTGCAGAAATTACATGAAATACTGGAGAGTGTGCAGAAATGGCAGACATTTCCTCAGCACATTAGCCAGCAAATTAAAAACCTGCATGACAGTGTAACAAATGCCAGCATGAGTAGAACGGCAGCAGCATTTCCAGCAGTAACTACAGACTTGACAAGAAAGATAAGACCATTGTTTCCACACAGAGCAAAAAACATGAAACGAAAGTATGGAAAGAATTTCAAAAGACGACAAACTAAATTCTAAAAATGAATGTAGATATGAAAAAACAAACTAAGGCATTGTGACAATGTAAAATATTAAAATTAACTTGCTAAATGTAAGTGTGCATATGAGAAATAAAGTGAAGGAGGCTGCTATTTTTTGGTTTTGTTTATTTTACTATATATATTTTTACATGCATTGTTTTACAACATCTGAAATCTGAAGAAAAAAAAAAGAATGACATCTTTAACTGTAAATAAAGCTAAATAAACCTTAAATGTTTTACATTACACAGCTGTCTTAATGTGTTCTGCAACCGTGATATGTTGTATATTTAGACCAATTAAATGTAACATTACTTGCTTAACTGAGATGACAATGTTTGTTACAATTTAACAATCATTTGTTGTGTTCAATGGCTCAGTGAACCTCTACTTAAACTGACTGATTAAAAATGAGATGACAACATCTACCACTTGTGGTCCAAACGTATGTGTCAGCAGACTAAAAGGTGATTCCTCTCCCAGTTTTTCCCTTAGCAGGCGCTGAAGAGTGCAGAGTGTATTCCTGTAAATATCAATGACAGATTTGTAAGCAAGATGCAAGTTTTAAAAAATCTAGATGTGGAAAGCAACTTACTTTGCAACGTCTGCCTCAGCACTGGGAACACTTGCAATCATGTCTAGGTTTACATGTCGCCCAAGCATGGCTCCAAGCTCCTGGGCCAAATCTGTGGCCTCCCCTTCACTGAGAGCAGAGAAGATGCTTATCTTTGTCTTTGCTTTGATTGGCCGTTGTTCTCTGAGCTCCGCAGGGAGATCCTCTTTACGAACCTTTAGGTAAAACCAATATGTTAATGTTTTATAAATGTTTATAAATCTAAAAGTATAGGAAATAGCTATAAAGTTTATATATAGCATATACAAACCCTAATCAGGCTTCTTAACAGATTGTTAGACATGTTTTCTGCCATTATTCTTCTCTTCAGTTCATCTTGGGTTACAGTGTACTTTCTTTTGGTGCCTGGCACTGACAGCCTTCCCAGAACTGTATAGTTTCCTCCCTGAGTTGTTCCGTCCTCTTCTTTTTCCTCAGGTATCTTTTCTTCCTCTATACCTTCTATCTTTCTTTTCTTGGCTATGTTTTTCTCTTGCCCACTCTCAGCAACCATTTGCTCCTCTTCACTTTCTTTTTCTTCTGCTTTGTTTTCCTCTGCTTCTCTTTCCTGTGCTGTATAAGCAAAACTCAGTCAATCACCAGTATTACAAGATTATTGTAGCATAGGTTAAGTACATATCATCTGCCATATCAAAACAACAGAAAGTTATGCTTGTGCACCGTATGCTGTATTTAAAATATCTTCCTAAAATTTATGAAAATAGTGGCGCATGATTTTAGATATTTTTACTGAATTAATTTCATCAGGCTGTAATATTCATTAAAAAAATAAACAAATACACCTTCTAAACTACTTCGCACTTTGTCCCTGATCTGTGCACGCCTTGAAAATGCATCGGCCAGTGTAAACCAGGATGTACAGTCAAGCTCATCGATTAGTTCTTTGGGAGGATCCTAGAGGAAGGAATTGAAACATAAATGATTTGTTTTCTTTTAGTGACATGCCATGAAAGGAAGAGAGAGAGAAAAAAAACAAGTGCTAGCCTAACATCTACGAAACCATTTTACCTTCAGAAAGTTCTCTGCATAGAGTAACACAAATATGCCGCATTCAGAGGTGTTTCCTTGCTGTCCGGGTACCCGCACTTTCAGGGCTGGCATTGTATCTGCAGAAAATATACGAGGCTTTTTTCTTGTGTTTTTCCACATTTCTGTTAAGTAACTGAAAGACAAAAACAACCTTATTAAATTGTTATCTCTATAACTTTTTGTTAAAGCATATCTTGTCCTTGTTTTGCAGCATTACTCTTACTCATATCTTAAAAGGATCGATCACCCTAAAATGAAAAATCTATCAATCATTTAATCACCCTCATGTACTTCAAATGACTTTCTTCTGCCAAACAGAACACGAGAAGATTGTCATCTTTGAGGATTGTGCTTCTCAGTCAGTTTACAGTCAATGACAACTGTCATTATAAAACATAATTATTTCAAGCTTTATAAATAGAGAATGAACAGTCCTGAAATTACATCTATCTCTGTGACAGCCCTATACTGCAATAAAACAAATTGAGGATGAGTTAAAAAAATAATAATTGTGCTGTATTTACATAAAAATATGGGCCAATATACAATAGAACCAACCTTCGAATGTTTTGGATCACATCCATGCTGTCACTCACTTGCTCAGACTGGGAGTCTAGCATTAAAATGCAAGGCCTAAATGTACAACACAACTGATTTAACACAGAGAAATCTAATAATATAAATGTTTGGTAATGGACTAAAATAGCAGCATTATTTCATTGTAGGGGCAACAGCGCCAAATTTAAATACCCACATGCAAAATACATATTTACCTCCTTTTTTGCACCAATCTTCGCCCCCTTTTGATGTGTTCCACTTCTTCATTTCCAGGGAAGCACACTATCATGAGTCTCCAGTGATTTCTGAAAAACATTAATAGACAAAATAAGTAAAGTAAGTTTTGATAATTGCATATGTGCCATTCACAGTGCTGCTATTTTAAGGGGCACAATCACTTCCTTAATTATAAATGGTTAAATGGACATCTAATATGTAACATGAAAAGTACATTAGACTTGTTATCCCAATATGTGTTGTTACTGAGAATCAACAGACTGTTAGAAGGTGCGACTGGCATATTTGAGCTTCACACAGAGCTGTAATAACAGTAGTAAGTAATAACAACCAGTAAATAAATAAAGTTCTCACCCAAGAACATTCTCGACTATCAAAAGATAGTCCTTTCGAAAAATGTCCTCGTGTTTTGTCCAGTTGATGACACCAGAAAATCCACTAAAATTGCATAGATGACATGATAAATCATGTGGTTACAATAATTCTTTAATAATAGGATTTAATATATAACTATGACACTACATGGCTTCTTCAAAGGCCATGCAAGGCTAGACACTGTTGCAAGAACATCTACAAATATATAAAGAGAAACTGGCTGTGTAATTCAAATTAATTTAATTATCCCTTTATCTTTCTTAACATAACAGTAACTCCTACCTGGTTTTTAATTTAGTGTAAAAATGTACTGGGTAGATCAAAGATTTCCGCCTTATATGACGTCCCAATTCTTCATGAACAGACCTAGAAAGATTTAGTAGAAAATTATTGCTAAGAATATTATGATTTGTAGTTTTATGACGCTTTAAAAGAATTACCTCAATACATTGTCCATGACAATGTCATTCAGCCACATTCCATCGTCTAGTGTTGCAAGTGACTCTTTCGTCAATAAGGGCGCACGGAAGGACCTTAAAGGAAAAAATACAAAAACTTTTTGGTACAAATGTTGCAGTAAGTACAATTTCTGGTTTATATACAAACAGACAAAATTTTGATGAATATTTACCCTTTATCTTTCTCCATAGATAATCTGTACAAAAAAGAAAATTAATGTTAACATTAAGAAATTTAAATTGGTTTCATCCTGTGATCATCTTCAAATGAGAAAAAAACTTTGAATAAACAATGAGGAATGATGCCCCTGGGTCAACAAAATATATTGTATTATTTATTTAAAATAACGTTGATAAATTATTACATAATGTTATATTACAGTTGTCTTAAATCATATATTGTATTATTATTATTATTATTAATATTATTTTACCATTTACCATTATTATTATTATTATTTAAATACAGTGATTGATTACGCTTTGTCTTAAATTAGATGAGTTATAAGGAATGATGTCCCTGGGTCAACACAAGCTATTTCATTATTATTATTCCATAGTGGTATATTACAGTTTGTCTTAAATTAGATATTGTATTATTATTATTACAATTATTATTATTATTATTATAATTAAATACAGTGATTGCTGTTTGTCTTATATTAGATGAGTTATAGGAATGATGTCCCTGGGTCAACACAAGATATTTCATTATTATTATTCCATAGTGGTATATTACAGTTTGTCTTAAATTAGATATTGTATTATTATTATTATTATTATTATTATTATTATTATTATTAAATAAAGTGATTGCTGTTTGTCTTATATTAGATGAGTTATAAGGAATGATGTCCCTGGGTCAACACAAGCTATTTCATTATTATTATTCCATAGTGGTATATTACAGTTTGTCTTAAATTAGATATTGTATTATTATTATTACAATTATTATTATTATTATTATAATTAAATACAGTGATTGCTGTTTGTCTTATATTAGATGAGTTATAGGAATGATGTCCCTGGGTCAACACAAGATATTTCATTATTATTATTCCATAGTGGTATATTACAGTTTGTCTTAAATTAGATATTGTATTATTATTATTATTATTATTATTATTATTATTATTAAATAAAGTGATTGCTGTTTGTCTTATATTAGATGAGTTATAAGGAATGATGTCCCTGGGTCAACACAAGATATTTCATTATTATTATTCCATAGTGGTATATTACAGTTTGTCTTAAATTAGATATTGTATTATTATTATTATTTATTATTATTATTATTATTAAATACAATGATTGCTGTTTGTCTTATATTAGATGAGTTATAGGAATGATGTTCCTGGGTCAACACAAGATATTTCATTATTATTATTCCATAGTGGTATATTACAGTTTGTCTTAAATTAGATATTGTATTATTATTATTATTATTTATATTATATAATTAAATACAGTGATTGATTACTGTTTGTCTTATATTAGATGAGTTATAAGGAATGATGTTCCTGGGTCAACACAAGCTATTTCATTATTATTATTCCATAGTGGTATATTACAGTTTGTCTTAAATTAGATATTGTATTATTATTATTATTATTATTATTAATAAATACAGTGATTACTGTTTGTCTTATATTAGATGAGTTATAGGAATGATGTCCCTGGGTCAACACAAGCTATTTCATTATTATTATTCTATAGTGGTATATTACAGTTTGTCTTAAATTAGATATTGTATTATTATTATTATTATTATATAAATAATTACAGTGATTGATTGCTGTTTGTCTTGTATTAGATGAGTTATAAGGAATGATGTCCCTGGGTCAACACAAGCTATTTCATTATTATTATTCTATAGTGGTATATTACAGTTTATCTTAAATTAGATATTGTATTATTATTATTATTATTTATATTATATAATTAAATACAGTGATTGATTACTGTTTGTCTTATATTAGATGAGTTATAAGGAATGATGTTCCTGGGTCAACACAAGATATTTCATTATTATTATTCCATAGTGGTATATTACAGTTTGTCTTAAATTAGATATTGCATTAGTAGTAGTAGTAGTATTTAAATAGTGATTGATTACTGTTTGTTTTATATTAGATGAGTAGGCTAATAAGGAATGATGTCCCTGGGTCAACACAAGGTCAACATCACTGATATTTGGTATTTGTTCCCATACGCGAAGTTTTTTCTTCTCTTTTGCAAAAGGCTTATAAGGGTCTCCTAAACGAACGCAGGGGAAGTGAGATCCGACGACACGATCACGGGAAAAACACCACCCCGGTTCGGATGGCGAAACGATCGCGGGCGCCCTTTCTTGTCCGATAGGAAAGGGGTTTGAGCGATTTGCGCCTTATATTTGCAGTTTAGTTAATGTTAGCGAAATGAATACATCGTGAAATTAAAATTAATACATTACACTGAGTAGATGACAGACAAACATTTGAAATTATACATTTTAAAGAAATTGCACTTACCTTTGTGAAATGAAGTAGCCTAGAGGCGTTGAAAGCTCGCAAAAGGCTGGGAAACTCAAAAAGTGGCGCTCAATCTGGATGATGTCATGCGATGAACCTGATTGGTTGATCAATTTTACCTTAAGCACCTCCCTTGTTGACCCAGGAACGCGTCTAACTCGGCAGAATCAGGATGTGCACGACAGCGCTGTGACGTCGAAGTCATTAGTAAACATTGCAAGATGGCTATGGATGAACACCAGTTGTTTGAAACGGCTTTGGCCGCTACAATGAACGAGTTAGACTTGGCTTTTTATCTAAAAGAGAAACAGAAGACGGCGCTCGAATCGTTCCTTTGCAAGAAGGGCGTTTTTGTTGTTTTGCCGACCGGATATGGTAAGAGTCTAATCTACCAGTTAGCTCCGCTGGTAGCTAAGCGTATGGGGCTTGTTGTGATTGGTCTAGTGTTATCCAATTGCGTGCAGTGAGATTTTCAAATGCATGCTTGGTGCCGCCCCTCGAGCTGGCCTATGGAAGGCCAAAAGGGCCAAAACGTGTGAAACTGTCGTGTAAACACGTAATTACGCGTTAACGCGCAATTTACATGTTAACACGTCATTACGTGTTAACGGGTAAATTGCGTGTTAACGCGGAAATTGCGTGTTAACGCGTAAATTGCATGCTGGCACATTGGAAACCATGGAACTTTACTGGCTGGTATGGCTATCTAAGCACAAATAACAAACAAATCCTGTAAATTGCAGGATTAACCCTCTGGGGACCAAAAACGCGCCCTCGCGTTTTGCTCGTTTTTTTTTTAGCAATGAAAAATAAACACAAAATGCTCTGTTAATTTTGATCTTTCATTTTCGTGTAATACATCAATCGATCCTGTTCAGTTTCTATTTTTTTTCTGTATACTCACAATAAAAATATTCATTCAAACTAATGAATACATATGATAAAATGTAGGCCTATAATCTTTTTTTTTTTTTTAGAAAGAAAGAGTACTTTTTTGCAGAAATATTGCTGAAATTGTAATTATTGTTGTAATCGTAACCTTTTTAATAAAATAGCAAAACATATTTACAAGATAGATGTAAGCAAAATCTTAAATGGTCAATATAAGTCTTCTTCAAAATATATATTTTGTCCTTGCATTGTGGCTCAGTCAGTGTCACACCTGAATGAATGGCTAATTATGCAGAGTCATTATGCAGAGTGGGTGGGACTGGGTAATCTAAGGTGTAAACTACTCCTCCCCCTCGCATATTGGCTTTCCAAGCAAAACCTGTTTTACACCATTTAAATCAATCTATTTTTTTTGTGAACGATAAAGCAAGACTATTTTCACATAATTTTGAAGCTAGAACTCGAAGAGACAACATCCATTAGTCAAAAGTCTTTTTTTTAGCAATGAAAAATAAACACAAAATGCTCTGTTAATTTTGATCTTTCATTTTCATGTAATACATCAATCGATCCTGTTCAGTTTCTATTTTTTTTCTGTATACTCACAATAAAAATAAACTGTTTTGCTTTTTGACAAATAAAGAAAAATTAACATGATGCTATTTCTGCCTTCTCTCTGTCAGTAAACTCCCATTTGAAACGCGTTCGAAAATGATCTATAACTCCGCGAAAATTCAGTCAAACAGGCAAACAGACCCACGGGCATAAAGCTTGAGATCGCAGCTTTTAAATGAAGTAATTTATATAAAAAACAAATATTATCAGCTTCTGTAATCTGTATAAAAAGAGAGCGACTCCAGTCGAGCTCATTACGAGCCATTCAAAAGTAATTTGACCACGCCCCGGAGAGCGCGTGCTATTCAAACGCAAATTCTGAGAACCATTTCAGTCTGTGAAACGCCCCCACATCAGCTGTAAACAAAGAGGCATAATATAGCCTACCTTATGGAGAAAAGTTTCCGTGCTGATATGAGGAGCAATATGAGGAGCAGATCCCGCTGAGGAGTGAGGTAGGCTAAGTTATCCTTTATCAAGTGTTAATGTGGAATAACGTTATGGAATAACGTTAGTGTAGACCTATGTAAACAAAAAGATGAATCGCGTTTCTATAATATGAATCGCGTTTCTGTGAGATGAATGAAGGGTACATATTTGTAAAGACTGTTTAGCCTAAATATGAATCGCGTTTCTGTGAGATGAATGAAGGGTACATATTTGTAAAGACTGTTTAGCCTAAATATGAATCGCGCGTCTGTGTGTGAAAGAATAAACTGCTTTGCTATAGCCTACTGAGATGAGTAAAAATCGACTGAAATATGTTGAAATAAAATGTATTAAACTGCAAATTAACATTTATAGGCTATGCCCTAATATTTCATAAAAACAACGTTACAGTCAGGCAAGTATGAAAGACAACATTTTGTTGACTAGATTTGGGTACAGTTTTTACTGTAGAATATACTGTCACATCAAATAAGCTTTTCTGCTCATATATATATATATATATATATATATAAAATACTATTTTGTCAAAAATAAAGTCATAGACTAAGATGTTCCAATGTTGGCTATATTCAAACTAATGAATACATATGATAAAATGTAGGCCTATAATCTTTTTTTTTTTTTTTTACAAAGAAAGAGTACTTTTTTGCAGAAATATTGCTGAAATTGTAATTATTGTTGTAATTGTAACCTTTTTAATAAAATAGCAAAACATATTTACAAGATAGATGTAAGCAAAATCTTAAATGGTCAATATAAGTCTTCTTCAAAATATATATTTTGTCCTTGCATTGTGGCTCAGTCAATGTCACACCTGAATGAATGGCTAATTATGCAGAGTCATTATGCAGAGTGGGTGGGACTGGGTAATCTAAGGTGTAAACTACTCCTCCCCCTCGCATATTGGCTTTCCAAGCAAAACCTGTTTTACACCATGTAAATCAATGTATTTTTTTTGTGAACGATAAAGCAAGACTATTTTCACATAATTTTGAAGCTAGAACTCGAAGAGACAACATCCATTAGTCAAAAGTCTTGTGGGCACATATTTTGTATGAGTTTTGTGGTCTTATTTCAGCAACTTTCATTTTTTATTTTTTTAAATAACCAAGCATAAACATTATTCTCTTAAAAATACAAACATCTACATTCATGTTGCTCACATATTATGGTAGGCCTGTTTGTGCTATATAGAGTGAATTTACACCTTTGCCATTAACATTTTCATAAATAACTGAAAAAAGCACAAATGTCAGAGCATGTCAGAACATCTCAAGGGCCCCAAAAACAGCTTGGTCCCCAGAGGGTTAAATCTAAAATAAAATTTGAACAATGTCTTTAAAAATGAACAACACACACCATTTAAAACAATACATATCCTAACACAATAAAAAGCATGCAACTGTGTGAATCAGAAAGTGTGAGGGGGGTTAATAGACCACTTACTGATATTTAGTTTTTCCTCAATCAAACTTCTTTAAATGAATAGTTGATTTAAAATCAATTAACACAACATACAAAAAACACCCTTCTGTTGATGAAACAGTTCAGTATTCACTGCACAATGAAGCACTGCAGTCTATTAATGCATTTATTAAAAGTAGCCTAAATGTAGTATCATCAGAGCTATTCTCTTTGATTTTATAACATATTCAGCTATAGACACACAAATACACTAATGAAATACATGTTTTTATATTTTTAATAATTAATAGTGCATATTGTTTTTCTAAATGGAACCATTACCATCCCTACACCCAAAGAGCAGAAAGAGGTAACACCCCGTGCAGCACTTTTTGCATTCCTTGTATTAATGAAAATGCATGTTGTGAGAAAGCCCTGAGTGTTTGGTATTATACAGCGATCAGCAGGTGTGGACATGCAAAATCGGCAGCTAAGTTACAAATCAGACCGACTGGTCTGTTATCCAACCACGTATGTTTTTTCTCAGTGTGTAATGAATAGGGGTGAGTTTTCGTATATATTTCGCCTTTGTTATTGATATTGTTCTGAATGTCGAGATTTGCTTGTAAAATTAACGCATTTTAAACTGCGTCACAAAGTGAAACCAAACCGTTTTCATATCAGACTTTGAGCTCGAAAATGATTGTAATTAGATTAGATTATAAGATATTCTCTATAGTTTCAGATCAACCGGTGTGTTCAATATTGTTTGAAAATGTTGAATTTAATGACATTTATGTTTGCTACTGTAATATTGAGCATATACAACGTTGCGATCGTGCAATCTGCATGTCATTGTTTACTTTATTATGTTAATAATATAATCACGCCGCACGCGGTTTACCCAAGTATGTTAATTTATATAGGCCTATTACTTAATAACTGAATGTTTGTATCATTTACTGATATGCTTAACTGCATGTTTGTATAATTTACTGATATACTTATACAACTGTTTTCTTTGTTTATATTCTTTTTATTGCAGACCACACATTTGTGAATTAACATATACAAACTCCTTTGAATAAATAAGTTAAACTGGGATTTCCTCTCGTGTTTCTCTTACCGTAAACACACACCACCATCTCAACTGCATTAATCCTGAACCCTTGAGCGTCCCATATGCTCGAATACATGTTTTTCATAAAGTTTTTCAATTAAGGGTTTTTGTTATAAGTTTAACCCCTCTACCCCAAAGAATAACATAGCCAACACAAACATGCAGCAAAAATTTACTTTTGTATACTGCAATTTCTGAACTTAACTGATCACACCACTAATTTACATCTGGAATGTTGTCTACATCACAAAATATACCCCTATTTTCCGGACTATAAGTCGCTTCGGAGTATAAATCGCATCAGTCAAAAAAATGTGTCATGAAGAGAAAAAAAAAAAAAAAAAAAAAAAAAAAAAAAATATATATATATATATATATATATATATATATATATATATATATATATATAAGTCGCACTGGACTATGAGTCGCATTTATTTAGAAATTTATTTCACAAAAAAAAAAAAAAAATCAATGTTACAGATGGGACAGTTCTCCGTCATGGACATGACCGCTCTGAAAGCGGCACTAAAAGACTGCTTTAAAACTTTCACAGAGACCTCAAGCAGAAAGCAGAAAGCCTGTCTTTAAATTTAATTTCGTTTTGTATTAATTGTATCTTAATTTTAATCAATGTTTCATCAACCAATTATCTGGATGTAATAAATTATATTATATATATTATATGTATAAAAACAAATATGGATTGAAGCAGAATATGTCGGTAGATAAAAACATGTTGTGAATTTTGTAAAATATTACATTAATATTTTTTCAATACAGTTTGACTTTTGGACTTAATAACGCTAGAGTTATTGGAACTGTTTGAATCACACAAATCGGAAACAATGCAGCCACCACCGGAATCAAAGTCCATTCATAAATGGATCTGTTATGTTAGGATATGTACGGAATTGAATTTCTAATAAATGTGAAAATTTAACTAATTGATGATTCAGGGTTTTGCACTGTCGCCCAGAGATTATAGCCTAATTAGTTTGTTTTATTTCGTGAAATATCAATCTTATCAAAATAAATTAGCCTATTTGTATTAGCTAGCATTATACCAGCATAATAATTGATGATAATAATAATAATAATAATAAAATAAGGATATTTCGTCGTAACATTTAAGTAGGCTACTGCAGCCAGGCTAGATCATCAGCCACCTAATACCCTGAACAGATGCTACACGATTTCCTGCACGGCGGATCGGCAGATGTTCGAATGCTAACACAAATATAAAATAGTAGCAGAAAATTTACAATGAATTTAAATAATAACTATATCATTAATAATTATTCCAAACACAACTAATTGCAATATCAGCTGAAAGCCGAGGTGTCCTATATTTAGTCTCTAGGCCTAATAGTCATTTTTATAAAAAATAAAATAAATGTAAAAAAAATTCGTGTTAATGTTCGAGTAATGACGTGTTAACACGTAAATCGCGTGTTAACGCGTAAATTGCACGTTAACGCGTAACTATGTGTTTACACGACAGTTTCACACGTTTTGGCCCTTTTGGCCTTCCATACTTAAGTCCGAATCTCGCGATAATTAGTACGTCATCCAGGTAATTCTCGACTACTCTTTTGGATTCGTACATACTTTTTCGCTCGCCTACTCTTTTCCCCATACTAAATAGTAGGGAAGTATGCGGTTTCGGACGCAGCCCATCTCTCGCTCATTACAGACTAACGATTTGAGGGGAGTGGTTAAGCGTTTCCCAAACCAAGCCGTCAAACCTACGTCATCAGAGAAGGTCCTCCAAGGCAGAGGGGAGGGGCATTTTCAAATTTTGATTAAAGATTACGAAGCCAAAACATTTTTTTCTGTGTTTTAACTTGCACGGATTAATTGTTCACCACAAGACTAGTAATATGCGCTAACAAAGTAAATAGGGTCCATTTTGATTTCGTGCCAACTTTAAAGGAAGGATTAAATGAGGATTTTTTTGTTTTTTTGTCTGAGTCTTCTGGACGACTCCAGGTGTCAGTCAAGCCCCAGATATTAAGAGTAGATTGAGATGCAAAGGCTGGAATAACGTCAGCTTTATTGACTGCTGACTGACAATCCCATAGACCCACAGAAAGAGAGAGAGGTGTGTGTGAGGATGAGAGAATGGGACGCAGATTAGGCTAACAGTATTGCGCTGCTTTCTGTGCTTGATGAAAGAGCGTTTGTTGAGAGACAACGGGGATGTTTTGAAAGCGCATGTTGAGTAAGGGAAATAAGATCAAAATGGGAAAGGAAAGGGGAGAAGAAGATAATTAAAGTCGGCATGAAATTCGTTCACACCGCCGCCGGCGAGAGCGGCCAAATTCGCTCTCGCCACCCTGCCACCGACGCCGTAGAAAGATTCGGGGACGCTCTGACGTAGATTAGAATGCGTGATTTTTTTCCTCTCAGGCGGAGGACTTCTACATTACGATTGGTTGCCGCTGGTTGCCGCCGAACCGCGTCATAGCTTATTACCATAAAGTTGACTTGATTTCAACTCTTCTCGCCGCTCTCACTGTCCATGACGCGCCGCACCGCCCTCGCCGCAGCTCGCCGCCAGCTCTCATTGAAAATGAATGGCTTCCGGCCACTTTGACGCTCTCGCCGCCGGCGATGTGAACGCACAGTTAGTCTGTAATGAGCGAGAGATGGAGAGGAGGAGCGCTAGAGTAAAACCCTGCCCTCTGTTCAATATTCCTTTTCACTGGGAAATACGTCACAGCACTGGAGAAAAGTCGTTTGCAACTTCCGGTTCACACGGACTTTAAGTGCCTTACAGGTGTCCTTGCTCGCCGGAGTCGCACAGGTAGAGTCGAAGGTCTTTACCCGAGAGCTGAACGCTTCCGCGACAGCGCGCACACACATATAGGCAAACGCTTGAGTGAGGACAGCTGTCTCCGCCCTTACAATTAGCACAGCAAAAGCAAATACCCGAGAATGCGAGAAATCGAAACTATAGCTGTTGGTCAGCGCCACACTTCAGTGGAATAAAATTCAAACTGCTACACTTTTCAGACGCGGAGCCTGTTTTGTGAAGGTAAAATTTTAAAATAAGCAGAGAATCGAAAATAGCTCCACCTAGTGGCAAATAGTAAACTGAGCAACAGGAGAACAGGAAAGTTTTTGGTTTAATATATTCTTAATATACAAGACTGCCAATTAACTAATTTCATGTTGTTTTATATTTTATTTGTTCATTATTTATTTAGTTGGATTTTAGTTGGACTTGGTCCGAACTGTTTAAAAAAAGTTATCTGCATGATGCCGCTGCCTTTGGGCTCAGTGATGTTGAATTTTATGTAAAATAAAGACATGTTATGTAATGCTGTTATGTAATCACACTGTGATGTAATGCTGTTTTCTGGAAGGGACTAAAGAACAAACTATTTTTATCAGCTAAAAAAGGAATACAAATGTTTTTTTATTAAGCTAAATAGACATTATATAGCGTGCGTGTCCCTTTTTCACAGAGGTCAGTGGAAAGTTTGTAGTTCAGTCGGATGTCAATGGCAAAGAAAGTAAAACGAGGTATGTAGCTGCTTATTATTATAGAGAGAGAGAGAGCTAGAGAGAGAGAGAGAGAGAGAGAGAGAGAGAGAGAGAGAGAGAGAGAGCGCACTTCTGTTGAATACTCTTGATTGCTGATCGTTCACTCAGCACGTGTTATTTGGATTGGATGAACTAAATTGTATATGTAAGTAAAACATGAACTGTTAGGCCTACCTGATTTATGTATAACTAGTGATTCCCTACATTTTCACTGAGAGAAGCCGTGCACATGTGATCAGTCTGGAGAGTTTCAGAAAGACATGCAGTTTTAAATTACATCTCCGTTCTCATTCTGGAGAAAGACCGTTTCCTGTGATATTTTAGGACAGATGCATTCTGCAGAACCATCTGAAAGTTCCTACAAAAGAGAAGACTCATATGTGTTCTTTGTGTGGAGAGAGTTATAAAAGTACTTTAAAATGACACCAGAAAAAAAGACAGCAGTGTGAAGGATCCACAGGCGTAACTATCGGTAAGCAGGGTAAGCGGTTGCTTACGGGCCCGGACCAATCAGGGGCCCGCCCGCGTTACTGGAAGATATTGATTGACAGCCGGGTCCACCTATCGCATTTTACTACTTTTAGTCTGATCGCATTTTAATTTTTTGCGAATTGATTTGAATAAATAATGACAACAACATATTTGACTGATCATTAAATAAATGTTTGAAACGAACAATGATGAATTTGGTGTAATTTATTTCGAATTGGGACTGGGGAATCCCCGGGTGAACATGCGCATTGCGTGCAAAACAGTAAAAAACGTTGAACTTGAGACAGATATGGAGACGTCAAAATTTAAACACAAAAGTGGCTTTCAAAAGCGCAAACGAAAAGAGGAATTTGATAAATTAATTAATAAATTGCCAAAAATAGGAAGCTTCTTTAAAAAGATGACACAGGGGGAGATCGAGACTGAGATGGAGCAATTGAGTGAAGTGAGTAAAGCACCTGAAGCTACCGTTGGTAGTAGCAGCTCCGTGGTTAATGCTAGCACCAGTGGATCAAGCAACATCGATGTAAAAGGTGAAAATGTTGAGGAGGAAGGGAGTGAGGCATTCACTGCGCGCTCGGTGGCCTGTGCTAACACCAGCGGGTCATCCAACAGCATCGAGGAGAACGAGGTAGATATGCCCATCACTGCTAATATCTCCTTGCATGAGCATCCAACTGACATGGGTCATTTTCCTGAGTATCTAGACTCAAATGTCAAACGATTTATAATATCTTAGGGGTCGTGCAAACCTACTGGTCCTTTCCCACGGGATCCCGCACAGGATAACCGCTCCTTTACAACGGCATATTACGTTTGCAAAACCAAGTCTGGTTTGGAGATACCGAGGACATGGCTGTGCTACTCCCCCACACTAGATGTAGCCTACTGCGAGCCCTGTTGGCTTTTTGCCAAGTCAACATGGAAGACAAATACCTGGCGTAATTTATCAAAGAAAATTCAACAACACGAGTCATCCACTCTACATAAAGCTGCATGTGTGATATGCGACCTTTGGCGTCAGAACAGAACTATGGATAAGGATATGGAGAGGGACATATTTCATGAGGCCAGCTTTTGGAGACAGGTACTACACCGTGTGGTTAATGTTACGCTCACTTTAGCAATGAACAACATTCCGTTTAGAGGGCATAGGGAAATTAACAATGGTAATTTCCTTTCTGTTATTGAGCTCCTGGCAATGTACGACCCAGTAGGCCTACTTAAAGATCTGATTAGCCGCCCTGCTCGCTCGATCAAGTACCTAAGCCCACTCATACAAAATTAGCTAATAGAAATTCTAGCAAAACACACCCAGAAAGACATTCTAGACGAAATACGATCAGCTCCATTTTTCTCTGTGATTATGGACACAACACAAGATGTGGCAAAAGTTGATCAGATGAGCCAGATCTTCAGATATGTCATAGTTGAACGAGATGCTCGCGGTGTTGCCACTGATGTGACGATCAAAGAGTCCTTCATTGGATTTCGTGAAGTTAGCGACTCATCGGCCAGCGAGCTTACTCGGGAGATTGTTGCGTCTGTGGAGGACAACGGCTTAGACCTTTCCAAGTGCAGAGGGCAAGGGTACGACGGTGCCGCAAATATGCGCGGCATATACAGTGGTGTCCAAGCCAGGATAGCTGCAAAGGAGCCAACGGCCGTGTATGTACACTGTGCGTCACACAATTTGAATCTCATTCTTAATGATGCGGTGAAGATACAAGAAGTAAGACAGTTCTTTGACATTGTTGAGCGCATTTATGTGTTCTTTGGGCACAGCATAAAGAGATGGGCAATGCTCTCAAATAAAACACACAGTGACGAGACAAACAATGACTCCAACATAACACTGAAAAAGTTATGCCCGACTAGATGGTCCTCACGTTACGAAGCAGTAACCGCTGTGCAGCGCCGCCGCTCCCACCACGCGCATCACGCGCTGTGCGTAGGGCACCAAGGGCTGAGGGGGCACCAAAAATAGCCTAATGAAAAAAAAATTATAATACCGATATTATTTCATTAGCCTATAGAAATATTATTAGGCACATTTTAGCCATGTATATGTAACAAAAAAGGGGGAACAAGATAATTGAATTGCTCTAGTCTAGAAAGTACTGCCCCCCCCCCCCCGCGTTGGATGGTCCGTGCCGGTTGTTCGCGCAGGCGCCTTTGCGAAGGACGAACGCGGAAGAAGTTTGACAGACAGACAGTAGGCAACTTTTTTGGAAATGGCCCCTAAAAGACAGCAGAAGTTAGGATCTGAGAAAAGAAAGAAGAAGAAATTGCGAGATGATGCCCGTGCATCACTTGCAGGCAAGTCCATGTTTAATCATTCTTAAATAGGCTACGGGAAATGTGCTGCATGTGCTGTTGCTAATCGTAATGCGCCTCGAACTTGCTGACGTTAATGTTAGCAAACTATATTATTATAATTTATAACTTCAGTGCAAGCTAAATTGAGATTTTACTGTTAAACATTACCTAATACAAAGCAATACATATTTAACTGACGCCAGCTAGCTGTTACTTTCTTTATTATCTTTCTTTAGATATTGGGTTAAGGTTTATTTTGACGTGACGGTGGTTAATACTTTCTCAGTAACAGTTATTGTTAGCAGTCAGTGCAGTGCACATGGTAGGCTAACAATTCCTGTTAAATAGCCTATATAAAAAATATAAGATGTCATTATGAATGATATAAAGCAAACAATACTGTTTAATTGTGTCTATTATTGCACCTCATTCTATTATGCTTTTATATTCTATTCTATTATATTATATTTATCAAATAATTGATACATAAGGAATAAAGGGGGAGAACTCCCTGGCTGCCATGCTTTCAGTTTTAAATGTTTATAATTTTAAGAGGTCCATTTTCTCGGGGTCGGGGTGGGGGGCATCATAAAGGAATTATGCTTAGGGCACCAAAATTGTTAGCAGCGGCACTATGTGATGACAGCATTGGCAAAACTTTCACTGACAAGCAGAAAGAAAGATGAACGGGACGAGGCTGCATCGTTGAAACAGGCAATGGAGAAATTCTCATTTATTTGTCTTGTTGTCCTCCAAAGCAAAATCCTGGAGCGAACTAATGTGATATCAAAACTTCTACAATCCCAAGACATGGATCTGGCTACAGCAGTCCAACTACTGGACTGTGCCATCAGAGACCTAACTGCGTTCCGAGAAAATTTTGAAGATGCCAAACAAACAGCGGGAAATGGGGAGTGAGCACTGCATTTGAGATCACTCGGTTGAGAAAAGTGAGAACGCATTTTGATGAGCTGTCAAGATGAACGTTTAGCAGATGCTGAGTCTTACTTTCGCGTACGTGTTTAATGCCTGCCTTGATATTGTCATCTCTCAGTTGACCCAGAGATTTGCCGGTTTACGATCAACAGTTGACAATTTCAAAGTTTTACTGCCCGAGACCCTTTGCACTGCAACAGATGATGAACTGTTTTTGCAAGCAAACAGGCTGGTGGAGATTTACAGAGATGACATTACTACTGATTTCCCAATGCAATTGTTATCATTCCGTTCATGCTTGAAAGACAGTATTTCACAAATGAGAACAATGCAACAGCTGACAAAGATGTTGATCGTCGAGAACAGCTGCATCACTCCGAGTTTCGGGGAGGTTTGCACTGCTTTCATGATTTTTCTGACCATCCCAGTGACAGTGGCCTCTGCAGAGCGTTCTTTTTCAAAATTGAAACTCATAAAAAGCTACCTCAGGAGCTCAATGGGACAGAGTCGTCTCTCTGGACTTGCCATACTGTCAATTGAGGATGCCCGTGCGCGCTATCTGGATCTTAAGGATATGATCGACAACTTTGCACAGAGGAAAGCCCGGAAAATGCAGCTATAATGTAAGTGAGCATCTTTTCTATGTATTTGGACCTAGGCCTATGTGTATATAGCAGTGACAGTAACAGTAACAATGTGTTATTATGGTGCGCCGTTTTTTTTTTTTGCGCACGTAACGTCATCACGTGTTGTAGGGGGGCCCGCCTTGATAATCCTGCTTAAGGGCCCGATGTTGGCTCGTTACGCCACTGGAAGAATCATATGTGCTTTGATTGTGGGAAGACTTTTGTTTGAGATGCTGAGTCGCGACTGCAGTGAAGAAAAACTTTACAAGTGTTTACAGTGTGACGAGATTCAGTTGGTCAGAATCTCTGAACCAAGACAATGAAACATCGAGTTCTTCTTCAAGACCCAGTGTCAAGTGTGAGATTCAGATCAACTCAAAGATGATCTCCTCCCAAATGAACAATATCTAAATCTTTGCGTTTGTATAAGATTTTGCTTCACAATATTATTCAAATAATTATGCTTTATTAGGATTATTGTATTTTGTATAATTTTTATTTAAATGTATTTTTATGGAGTAATAGTAGTGAGTGATTAAAATAAATGTAGAAGAGTGTGTGCATGGTTTGAGTTGTTTTTGACTCTCTTACTCCTACTAAATGGCTATGGGCAAATCAAAGCTGCACACATTAGTATGTATGTTTTATCCTTTTTAAAAAAAATATTTTTATGTTGTGATGTGTATATGGATGAGTGTTTGTGAAGTTGAATGTAGTCTTGTGTGAATATTGTATACAGGATTTAGTAAGTTTACGAATTGACTGTAGATGTAAATTTTATTCTGTACTGTTTTTGTTAGTTGTGTGATCCTAGCCCGTGGGACTACGGATGGAAATTAGCCCTTGGCTAAAATCCGGCATTTTTACATGCATGTACTCCATGTTATGTTCATTAAATTGCACTGCCCCAATCAAATAAATAATAAAAAAATAAAATAAAAAAAAACTAGAAATGATGTAAGCTCCTTGCTGCACGGTCACACATTACAATAAGCTTATACCTAGTTAATTGATATTTACCAATAATGCTGAAAAAGAAATAAAAACATTGTTCAAATTTCTACTTTGTGTCTCTTCTGTTTTGGGAAGAGACAGACTTGCTGAAAGAAACTCTTGAGTTGTGTGTTTGCAAATGTAGGCTAATTAAGAGTTGAGCTGACTTCTGCTCTTCAACAAATTTCTTTTAAGTAAAATTTACTTCGATTGATTGAAATCCTTAGTCTATAAGTCTTAACTGTACTTTCCCTATACAAAATATATCACAATTAGTTAATTTATGTTTTTCATAAAGGAAAGTAGGACATTTCTCTAATACTTGTTGGTAAATGTTCACTATCAAAAACTACAAAAAAGATTGGTGCTATTTCAATTTGTAGGCTATTATTGATGTTTTATTATATAACTTATTCTTGACATGATATTGTGTTGACCTCTAGTGGTGAGCTCGAGAAATTGCATAATCTCTGCATCTGGTGTTGCATCTTAATACCAGTTACACTCCAATTAAGGGATCTGAACTAATTAACTTTTCAAAATAAACAAGTTTTTACTTTGTATTTTATTATGCTAACATATTGTGTAAATATACAATACAATGGCAAATGAGAAAATTATAATTGCTGATCAAAAAGCATTGGATAGAATATCTAGACTGGGGAATGCGAAAGCTACAACATGTGGTGGATTATGGGTACATGAATGCTGTCATTATTAAATCTTAGTCTGGGCTGGTGTGTGATAACAGGCATTATCCGTATGTCAGTCAAAGCAGACAGACAGAGTTTCATTCAAATAAAAATGTATTATAAATAAATATTCTGTATATAAAATGTAAGCCAAAAAAAAAAAACAGATCAAAGATAATTAAATAATATAAAAGATACATATGACAGATTTCACAGATTTAAATCTTTGCATATGTATCACACAATGATGTAATTTTAATTTTAGACTTTGTTTATATCATTTAACATATTTAATTGCTAAATTTGACAATTACAATAAGCAATGTTTTAATTGCTTCATTATTGAGGAGTTTAATCCCAATATCATTATGATGAAGGTCTTATACTGAAGACCCATAATCATGCTTATCCATCTCTGATCTGAGATCAGTCTTATTCTCCTCTGAGCTGAGATCAGGCTTATTCTCCTCTGAGCTGAGATCAGGCTTATTCTCCTCTGAGCTGAGATCAGGCTTATCCTCCTCTGAGCTGATATCAGGCTTATCCTCCTCTGAGCTGATATCAGGCTTATCCTCCTCTGAGCTGAGATCAGTCTTAGTCTCCTCTGAGCTGAGATCAGTCTTAGTCTCCTCTGAGCTGAGATCAGTCTTAGTCTCCTCTGAGCTGAGATCAGGCTTAGTCTCCTCTGAGCTGATATCAGGCTTAGTCTCCTCTGAGCTGAGATCAGTCTTAGTCTCCTCTGAGCTGATATCAGGCTTAGTCTCCTCTGAGCTGATATCAAGCTTAGTCTCCTCTGAGCTGAGATCAGTCTTATTCTCCTCTGAGCTGAGATCAGTCTTATTCTCCTCTGAGCTGAGATCAGTCTTATTCTCCTCTGAGCTGATATCAGTCTTATTCAGTCTTATTCTCCTCTGAGCTGATATCAGTCTTAGTCTCCTCTGAGCTGAGATCAGTCTTAGTCTCCTCTGAGCTGAGATCAGTCTTAGTCTCCTCTGAGCTGATATCAGTCTTAGTCTCCTCTGAGCTGAGATCAGTCTTATTCTCCTCTGAGCTGAGATCAGTCTTAGTCTCCTCTGAGCTGAGATCAGTCTTAGTCTCCTCTGAGCTGATATCAGGCTTAGTCTCCTCTGAGCTGAGATCAGTCTTAGTCTCCTCTGAGCTGAGATCAGTCTTATTCTCCTCTGAGCTGAGATCAGTCTTATTCTCCTCTGAGCTGATATCAGGCTTAGTCTCCTCTGAGCTGAGATCAGTCTTAGTCTCCTCTGAGCTGAGATCAGTCTTATTCTCCTCTGAGCTGAGATCAGTCTTATTCTCCTCTGAGCTGAGATCAGTCTTAGTCTCCTCTGAGCTGAGATCAGTCTTAGTCTCCTCTGAGCTGATATCAGGCTTAGTCTCCTCTGAGCTGAGATCAGTCTTATTCTCCTCTGAGCTGAAATCAGTCTTAGTCTCCTCTGAGCTGAGATCAGTCTTAGTCTCCTCTGAGCTGAGATCAGGCTTAGTCTCCTCTGAGCTGAGATCAGGCTTAGTCTCCTCTGAGCTGAGATCAGGCTTAGTCTCCTCTGAGCTGAGATCAGGCTTAGTCTCCTCTGAGCTGATATCAGGCTTAGTCTCCTCTGAGCTGATATCAGTCTTATTCTCCTCTGAGCTGAGATCAGGCTTAGTCTCCTCTGAGCTGAGATCAGTCTTAGTCTCCTCTGAGCTGATATCAGGCTTAGTCTCCTCTGAGCTGATATCAGGCTTAGTCTCCTCTGAGCTGATATCAGGCTTAGTCTCCTCTGAGCTGATATCAGGCTTATTCTCCTCTGAGCTGAGATCAGTCTTAGTCTCCTCTGAGCTGAGATCAGTCTTAGTCTCCTCTGAGCTGAGATCAGTCTTAGTCTCCTCTGAGCTGATATCAGTCTTAGTCTCCTCTGAGCTGAGATCAGTCTTAGTCTCCTCTGAGCTGAGATCAGTCTTATTCTCCTCTGAGCTGAGATCAGTCTTATTCTCCTCTGAGCTGAGATCAGTCTTAGTCTCCTCTGAGCTGAGATCAGTCTTATTCTCCTCTGAGCTGAGATCAGTCTTATTCTCCTCTGAGCTGAGATCAGTCTTATTCTCCTCTGAGCTGAGATCAGTCTTAGTCTCCTCTGAGCTGATATCAGTCTTAGTCTCCTCTGAGCTGAGATCAGTCTTAGTCTCCTCTGAGCTGAGATCAGTCTTAGTCTCCTCTGAGCTGAGATCAGTCTTAGTCTCCTCTGAGCTGAGATCAGTCTTAGTCTCCTCTGAGCTGAGATCAGTCTTATTCTCCTCTGAGCTGATATCAGGCTTATTCTCCTCTGAGCTGAGATCAGTCTTAGTCTCCTCTGAGCTGAGATCAGTCTTATTCTCCTCTGAGCTGAGATCAGTCTTAGTCTCCTCTGAGCTGATATCAGTCTTAGTCTCCTCTGAGCTGAGATCAGTCTTAGTCTCCTCTGAGCTGAGATCAGTCTTAGTCTCCTCTGAGCTGATATCAGTCTTAGTCTCCTCTGAGCTGAGATCAGTCTTAGTCTCCTCTGAGCTGAGATCAGTCTTAGTCTCCTCTGAGCTGATATCAGGCTTATTCTCCTCTGAGCTGAGATCAGTCTTAGTCTCCTCTGAGCTGAGATCAGTCTTATTCTCCTCTGAGCTGAGATCAGTCTTAGTCTCCTCTGAGCTGATATCAGTCTTAGTCTCCTCTGAGCTGAGATCAGTCTTAGTCTCCTCTGAGCTGAGATCAGTCTTATTCTCCTCTGAGCTGAGATCAGTCTTATTCTCCTCTGAGCTGAGATCAGTCTTAGTCTCCTCTGAGCTGAGATCAGTCTTAGTCTCCTCTGAGCTGAGATCAGTCTTAGTCTCCTCTGAGCTGAGATCAGTCTTAGTCTCCTCTGAGCTGAGATCAGTCTTAGTCTCCTCTGAGCTGAGATCAGTCTTATTCTCCTCTGAGCTGAGATCAGGCTTTTCTTCCACTGAGCTGATATCAGTCTTATTCTCCTCTGAGCTGAGATCAGTCTTAGTCTCCTCTGAGCTGAGATCAGTCTTATTCTCCTCTGAGCTGAGATCAGGCTTTTCTTCCACTGAGCTGATATCAGTCTTATTCTCCTCTGAGCTGAGATCAGTCTTATTCTCCTCTGAGCTGAGATCAGGCTTTTCTTCCACTGAGCTGAGATCAGTCTTATTCTCCTCTGAGCTGAGATCAGGCTTTTCTTCCACTGAGCTGAGATCAGTCTTATTCTCCTCTGAGCTGAGATCAGTCTTAGTCTCCTCTGAGCTGAGATCAGTCTTATTCTCCTCTGAGCTGAGATCAGGCTTTTCTTCCACTGAGCTGATATCAGTCTTATTCTCCTCTGAGCTGATATCAGTCTTATTCTCCTCTGAGCTGAGATCAGGCTTTTCTTCCACTGAGCTGAGATCAGTCTTATTCTCCTCTGAGCTGAGATCAGGCTTTTCTTCCACTGAGCTGAGATCAGTCTTATTCTCCTCTGAGCTGAGATCAGGCTTTTCTTCCACTGAGCTGAGATCAGTCTTATTCTCCTCTGAGCTGAGATCAGGCTTTTCTTCCACTGAGCTGAGATCAGTCTTATTCTCCTCTGAGCTGAGATCAGGCTTTTCTTCCACTGAGCTGATATCAGTCTTATTCTCCTCTGAGCTGAGATCAGTCTTATTCTCCTCTGAGCTGAGATCAGGCTTTTCTTCCACTGAGCTGATATCAGTCTTATTCTCCTCTGAGCTGAGATCAGACTCATCTCCCTCCTGCATTTCACCTGTAAAAAAGCAAAACATCTTGTATGAACACTAAATCGTCAAATAACCAGTCAACATAACTCACAATGTGTATGTTTCTATTAATGATGCATTATTTAATTTAATTTCCTTTTTAAAATACAGAGCTAGTATAATAAACTGAACATTTGTTAAAGCAATGCTATTTAAAGCTGTTTAAGTGTACTATATAATACAATACAGGTAGGCTATTAAAAGCTTGAATTTGTAATGGCTGTGGGTTTTGCAGTGTTACTATTTATGAATTGCTTTTTAGCCGCATCTCGATAAAATTACCATCATACACACACAGTATTCATTTATTACAGTATTATAGCAAGAACCTTCTGAAGATCCTTCATCCGATGGTGGCTTTTCTTGAGCTGTTGATTTCACAGGTTCATCCGCGGGTTTAGACCAAGGCAACCATCCACCAATGCCTTTGATTATTTTTTTAACCATGCCTTCTTCCTCTACGAGGCTGTGAGGAGGAATTAGAAGAGAAAATAATCAGTGTTGAGTGGAACAAGTTGCAAATTAATTATTATATTTCAATTAAGTACAAAGTGTAATAGACTGAAACTTACATTACATTCCTGTAAACAGATTACTGATTTTACATCATTTGGCATACACACTTTCACCTAAGCAAAACTTAGTACAAACATTTCTAAACAATATTTCAGGGGTTTTCCTATGTCAAAAATGGACTTCTGTGGTGGCTGATCAACACGGTCATCCACACACACACATGCTCAAACACACACACACACACACACACACACACACACACACACACACACACACACACACACACACACACAACAACACACAGGGATTCCATGTTTTATGGGAACATTCTATTGGCATAATTGTTTTTATTCTGTAAAAAAAACTGTATATTCTCTCCCCTTACACTAACCCTACCCCTAAACATACCCATCACACTATTTATTTAGCATTTTTGGTTTTCAAAAAATATTATTCTGTATGATTTATGACCTTGTTTCCGTATGTGGACCAAAAATTATTTCTATCTTTATGGGTAATTTGTTTTCCCAATATCGTGGGGTTTACCTGAACAAACACACACACAAGGATTCTCCTTAAGCATAAAATGTTTTTTTCTTTTTTTTCTTCTTACTGTATTCCATTCCCCTACCTATCTCTGCACCAGTAGGTGGCGCTGTGCCGAAACGCAGCATGTAACCTCAGGTCATGCTTGTGATGACATGTACCAAGTTTGGTCTGAATACAATAAAGCTTGTGGAGATACAGCCCTATGTCTATTTTCCCACATGCTCTGTAAAATTCTTTGCGAGTTATCTTTTTGTCGGCATGGTCTGCAGATGATCTGGTTTAATTTTCGTGGAAATTGGAGCAACGGCCTAGGAGTTAGAAAAAGTAGGTTTTTAGGAAAATTGTAAATGGCGGAAACATTTTCATTATGAAAAAAAATAAAAAATGGTTTGTTATTAGCATAAACGTGAGTCCATTGGACAGGTGGTGGCGCTAGAGGAATTGAGTTAGATACTCCAAATTTGCTCCTAAAAAACAAACAGTTTAGTATATTTAGTTTTAGCCATTTGGTTTATGAGGACACAGGAAAAGACAGTATAGACTTTATTACTTTATAAAATACTATAAAGTAATGTATTTTCCCCATCATTCTGTAGTAAGATGCCACATCAGATCACAGAAGGGAGTTATTTTAAACATTCGACTGACGTTATATTGAAGAAAAACATGAAAGTGTGGTTCGGTTAACCCTCTGGGTTAATGTGATAAAATTGTGTTTTTACGGTATGCTAAGATAACATGCTAGCCCTTATGCACCTGTTGCCAGAGGAGCGATAATCCAACTAAGATCACTGGAGTGTTTCTTTGAAAGGGCATTAGATACAACCGGAAAGAATGTGAAGTTAAATATTTGATCAAGGAAATAAGGCATCTTTATTCACGCTGTTTTAATCACCTTAAGCTTATAAATAAAATGCTCCATGTCATTGTCACAAGTGCATCAGTTATTTCAGATATCACATTAGATGACCAAATAAAGCTTTGGTGGGACAAACATTAATTTCGGTGGAAGCAAAAATATTTTCAGTGCAGGCAAAACCCTGTATTTGTATTTTAAATATAATACATTTAAATATGCATTCCTATGTTTGTTAGTGTTACTGCAACTAAAGGATGTTTACTCACCTCAGGTTACAGCTTGAGTTCTGCATCACGTCGATGAGCTTCTGCTTGGAGGATCCGATGGTATTTTTACTCAGTTTAAGCTCTTTTAAAAACTGGAGTGCTTTTGTGTTTGTCAAAGACCGAGTTAAAGAAGAAACATCTGTAATGCCACAGTCGTTTAGACTAGAAAGAGACAAACAGACAGAAGAATTTTTATTAGTTTAACTTTCAAGTCAAAATTTTGCAGGGAAAATCAGTCATCTCAATAGAAACCATGTGATGAGAGGCTTCCAGTGGCAGAGAAATTCACCTACATGATTTTTACATCAATATCAAATCTGACAGAAGAATTCACAGTTGCCTGATTTGCTCATCAAAGCTTCACTAACTATTCAAGGCTATCATTTAATTGGTGTCTCCTCAGCCCAGAATAAAGAAGCTGATTGGAACACTAGAGCAATAATATAATTAATGGGCTAAAGTCAGTCACACACCTCGACTTTCTTCCAAATAACGCACATTTCATTCATAATGTTATAAATACAGGCCTATAGTTCCTGCAAATGAAAATAGGTAATACAAAACGATTATGCGGTTATCATCAAGGTGAATTGGTTTAGTCTTGACTTCTGGTCGTGAGTGACAGTTGGGGGGATGGGAAATGTGTTGATTGTCGAGTGCCAAATAAACAGAGATGGAGAAGAAAAGGTCAAAGCCATCAGGTGCCCAATTTCGAAAAAAAAGAAAAGAAGAAGAGGAGAAACGAGCAAAAGATAAGGGTATGCAACTATGTTCTCTCTTTCTGTATGATTACTGTATCCATGTCATGAATGAAGGGCTAATTTTAATTGGTGGTGGGTATAACTCTTTGTTTGCCTTTTTGCTATGATGCTTGCTATGCTTATACAACAATAATTTGGTTTCAACTCAATCACGAGATCTAATTTCTAATATTGTGCTTTGCAATAAAACTGTTACAAGTTCAGTTATCATTTCCATCAGTTGGTTTAACGTTAACGTTAGGCCCTGTAAATAACCAACGGAATTTTGAAAAAGAAAAACCAACGGAATTTTAAAGACGAACATTTGCTATTTATTTGCTACAGTGTGCTAAGTATAGTTTCCTAAGTATAGTTTTACAATTCATAACTAAAAGTGTCATGCATAGAATTTGAGGCAGTAACCAAAGAGCTAATGGTTCCTCCATGAAAGTTAGATTAATATACAAATTTTGGTTGAAAAATATCCTGAAACCCAAAAAGTTATTGCTGATTAAAAAATAAAATCCCATTGTTTTTGCCTATACATATAATTTAAAGTCATTTTATTTTTTAAACAACTGAGTCCCAGTGACCATAGCATAACATGAATAAAATATAAATTTTCAATAAAAATTTTTTTTAACATTTTTTTTTTACCAATGTTTCTATGCTCTAAACAATGTGATGACATGAAAAAAAAAAAAAAAACTACATAATAAAAAATTAAATGTTTTTTTTTTCCGGGTCTAGGAGGATATAGCGTGTAATGACAGACATTTAGTGTGTAAGAGCATGTTTATGTAACCCTTCTATTATGTTTTGAGTCAATTTGACCCCAGGCTGTTTTAGCTTTATAAAACATTATCCTATGGTCTTTTGATTTCAAATGCAATTCAATTGCAATTTCAGGGGCACTTCTAAAATATTTTGGAGCATCATCTGCCACTGGTCAGGATGAGCCAACCACCTCCCCCGCTACACAGGCCTCTTCTGGAATGGTCTCGACCCTTCAGGATGAGCCAACCACCTCCTCCGCTACACGTCTCCACAAATATCACCACAAATATCTGATATTGAGGATGAAGACCTCTTTGCCTCTACTTCTCCCCAGCATGAGCTTTCAGGTGTGCATATCGTGTGTGTGTGTGTGTGTGTGTGTGTGTGTGTGTGTGTGTAGGCTACAAGACAACTGGACAACTGTAATTTAATGTAATTTGAATATTTCCTATAATTTATGAGTAGGACTATGTTTTTTCACTGCTATGTGTTTTGAGTAATATACCAAAATGCTGTCTGATAGAAATGCCTGGACCTGAACCCCCACTGAGCCCCACTGGTGAGGATGAGCCTCTGTCAACCGACCCTGCTAACTGGCCCTCACATCTGACTGACAGGATTCGGACTGAGCTGGTTCGCAGAGGACCAAGTAAGGTGCCACCTGGCTTTGTTTTCCGTAGGAATGAGAGTGATGGGAGAAGTTGCCACCACCAATATTTTAAGAAGACATTAGTAAGTGGTGAAAAGATGGCAAGAAGTTGGCTGATTTATTCAATTAAGAACAACAGCCTCTTTTGCTTCTGCTGCAAATTGTTTTCCAAGAGGAACATCAATTTAACAAGTGCAGGAATGGCAAATTGGAAACATGCAAGCAATTATCTCACATCACATGAAACCAGTAAAGAACACCTCAATTGCATGAAAGCATGGAAGGAACTGTCAGTGAGGTTAAAAAGTGGGACAACTATTGATAAGCAGGAGATGGCACTTCTGGAGGCTGAAAGGGTGAGATGGAGAGCAGTGCTGACACGTCTCACTGCTATCGTGCAGTCACTGGCCATTCGAAATTTGGCTTTAAGGGGACACACAGAAACACTGTTCACACCATCAAATGGGAACTTCCTCAAAGAGGTCGAACTTATGGCCAGGTTTGATCCCATCATGAAAGATCAGCTTAACCGTGTCGAAAGAGGAACAGCAAGTCATAACAGCTACCTAGGCCATCATGTGCAGAATGAGCTGATTGATTTGTTGAGCAGCAAAATCATATCTGCTATAGTGGATGACATCAAGCAGGCAAAGTTTTTTTCAATAATTTTGGATTGCACCCCAGATATAAGCCACACAGAACATTTGTCAGTGGTCATTAGAGTGGTGTCACTGATGGAGAAGCCCCATATCAGGGAACATTTTATGGGATTTTTGGAGGCAGAGGAGTCCACAGGCCAGCACTTAAGTTGGAATCCATGATCCTGACGAGACTTGAGTTGGGAATTCCTTTTGAAGACTGCAGAGGACAGTCATATGACAACGGGGCAAACATGAAAGGCAAATTTTTTCTTTTTCTCTTAGAAAAGAATCCCAGAGCTCTGTTTGTGCCATGTGGGGCACATACATTGAATTTAGTTGTGTGTGATGCTGCTAAGGGATCTGTTGATGCTTTAAGTTACTTTGGTGTCCTGCAAAAGCTGTACACATTATTTTCAGCCTCCACCCAAAGATGGGCCATACTAAAGAACCATGTGAGCATCACCTTAAAGATGTGGGCAGTTATTGTAGAAGTAGAGACTAGTAGTAGTTGTGGTTATTGAAGTAGTAGTAGCAGTTAATGTAGTAGTAGAGATTGTAGTAATAATTGTGGTTGTAGTTGTAGCAGTTACTGTAGAAGTAGAGACTAGTAGTAGTTGTGGTTAGTAGTAGCAGTTAATGTAGTAGTAGAGATTGTAGTAGTAGTTGTGGTTGTAGTTGTAGCAGTTATTGTAGAAGTAGAGACTGTAGTAGTAGTTGTGGTTGTTGTAGTAGTAGAAGTTATAGTATTTTTAGTAATCACTCCTTACCTCTGATTGATTTCTTTATATTTGTTTTATTTATATCTGTTATTTGTTTTCATATACTGACTTATACATGTTTATGTATGTATGTTTATTTGTATATATATATATCTTCCTTTTTTTTTCTCTCTATCTCTTGTTCTTCAAAGTATGTACTGTGACACGTCCACCCAGTTACCTTTACATGCACGCACACAAAACTGACCTGCGCTTGGTACTTGGTGGGTGTCAAATTAAGACCCTGCTTTCATCAGATCACAAAATAATAAAATACAAATAATAAATTATATAAAAAAATAATGTAAACTCAGGCTCTTCATGAGATACTGAGTAAAGTGATTTGGTTAAATTGTTTTATGTAGAAGTGATTTTAGCATATCGATTAATGTATGTGAACGTTACTGACCTCAATTTCTCCAGTTTACACTGTGAACGCTTCAGTACTTCACACAAGTTCTCCAGTCCTTTGTTTTCTATTTGATTCCCACTGAAGTCCAGCTCTCTCAGGTGTGAAAGATTTAAACACATTCCTTCAGTCAGGAGATGGCACTGTTTCGCTGTAATACTGCATCCACACAGACTGAGGACAAAGAGAAACAACAATGGCTCAAATACATGTAAATTCACCATGAGTAAGTGGGGAAAAATATAATGTGTCATACAATATAATACAACAACAACATGGAAACTTAATTATAAACCATAAACCATTAGAGTATAACTAGAAGGAAACTAGTTATAACTCAGGTAATAATTAAAACATCTTCAAAACGTCTGTGAGTTATAAATGTACATTAAGACAGGTTCAATATAAAACAGATTAAAAACTGAATCAACACATTTAATATAAATATAATAAATAGACTATTTATGATTTTTAATGTGATAAAAATGAAGAAAATAATGAATAAATCAAAATTAAAGTCAATTTTGCGTAGTTTAACATCACTAATAAATGCTTTTAGCTGCAGTACAGAAGATTTTTGGTTAAAAAAAGAAAAACCCTTACCCAATTTAAGTAAGCTTATAATGATTTATTATTTTAGACAACAGGTCATATTTTGTGGGAAATTTTTGTTTAATGTAATTTAATTTATCTTTCAACGTCATTTCCATAAAGAGAAGTTTCAAATAATTACAGCATTTGTAATTAGTTTGTAACTAATAAGCAACATTATTATTACACTCAGTGTAAATTACAATCTTCTGTTGTATATTGCACACCTGTACCTACAGATTAGGGGTATAACGATTCAACTACTACATCGATGTATCGATTTATATTCCTACGATCCAACTACATCGATCTGTGCTCGGCAAGTTGACCTTCCGGACGACATATATCGATCTAATATCGTTTTAAAAGGCAATTAATCGATTGTATCGATACTGGGAAATAACGCATTGGATTTAGGGCCCTTTCACACCTACCTTGTTTGGTCCGGACTTTCGGACTTTTCAGTTTGGTCCGAATCAAAATTACAGGTGTGAAACCTCCCCCGGACCGGACCAAATAGACGAAATTTGGTCCGACGAAAAGAGGTCTCGGTCTGGATCAAACTGAGCAAAGGTTTGGTTCGTCTCTAGTGTGAAAGCATTTTCTGTATGGCTCGGACTTTCAGACTATTTCTAAACAACTGAAGAAGAATATTTATGTGCAGATCTGTCAGTCCTGCCCAACGCATTTCTTCCAGCTGATTCAAACACGCGCGCGTACACACACACACACACACACACACACACACACACACACACATTTTTCCTGCATCCTGCCGGCGACGATAAAATGTTCGCAAACCGAGGACGTTCGTTTGGCGAATTTGAACTCGCCTCGAGTACAGTCGGTGCTGCAGGGAGTGCCGTAATAATAACAGTATAGTGGCAACGATATGCGTCTGTTCAGTCACTCTTGTCAAAGTTACCCGCCGAATTGACAACACACTCAGACGCACGTCCGTTTACAAACCAATCAATGTCAAGATGCAGCCCATATAGATGATGACGGCAGGACGCAAGTACGTAATGTAAAGTTCTTTAGTGCGCACTAAAGAACTTTACATTACGTACTTGCGTCCTGCCGTGTGTTGTCAATTCGGCGGGTAACTTTGACAAGAGTGACTGAACAGACGCATATCGTTGCCACTATACTGTTATTATTACGGGCTATTTTTGTATGTTAAGTAAAGGGGGACAGAACTTGTGTGTCAACAATTTTTGTGAAAACAAATGTATTATAATAGGCCTATATAATTCCTAAAAAGGTGGGTCGCGGCTTGATGACCATGGGGAAATGTGGGTCCCATGGCCAAACTATTCAAAACATCACTTAATGTTGTGATAATCGTAATTAATAATCACAATTACAATATCAAGGGAATAATCGACAATTATGATTTTTGTCATAATCGTTCAGTCCTACTTTATTCAAAAAAAATGTGAATGCATTTGACATTAATTGTTGTTTACTTTTTTGTTTATATCCACAATTAATTGATACCTGATTCCCTTATAAGAATTTTTGGCTAAAAAGTCACTGAATCGATTTCAAGTCACTGAATCGTTTCGGATCGTATCGTTCTAAATGAACCAATATCGTCCTTGAATCGTATCGACAACCACGCGATACGAATCGAATCGTTGTTAAAACGAATCGTTACACCCCTAATATAGATGGTCTACTTGTTTATTTTGTTATGTACAGTATATACATATGTGTGTCTTTCACATATCTTAATTATTTATCTTGTATTTTACTATTTGTACTGCTGTTGTCTCAGTGAACTGAAAGCTTCCTCTGTCACCAAAGCAAACATACTTGGCAATAAAGCTCTTTCTGACTTCTGTCATTAAATGTTGACATTTAATCTACATTTATTTACAATCTTTAAGTGTGTTTGTAATAAACATCAAGCCAGCATATTAAGTCCCCTTGTAGCCAATAACTGAAACCCTTAAATCCCATCTTTGATAATCAACATGACATACTGAAACATTTTTTGTCCTATGAAAATTATTTATTTAAGCCTTAAAATCAGTTGAATGTAACTCTACACCCTAACTCTGTCGCCTTTGGCTTTTGGCTTGATTAGTTGGGGACATTTAATTTAATATTCAACAATATTATTGATCTGTCTGCATTGACACCATTATATGAGATTATATGTTTAAGGAAAGTGCACGTCATATTCTAGCTACACAGATACAACACTATAAGAACTATTTATGAATTATTTTAATGCTTTTTATGCATTAGAAAATGAAGACTACACATAATCAAGCCCAATCTCCTGGTAATGCGCTATAGCATGAGCTCATGCTTTAATTTTGCGTACTCTTTATCCGCATAAATGACCTTTTACATTCATCCACTACTTTTTAGCATGCATATGATACACACTTTTTGCGTGTATATGTTACGAAATATATTTTATTATATAATATATTTAAATATATAACGGATATAATTTGCGTACCAGATACACGTAAAAGAATACTTTTGCGTAGAAAGAACACGCCACAGATAGACTACGCAGTGCCAGGAGTGATCGTGAGGCTGTATATTGGGTCTAGCTAGCCTGAGTTTAAGTAAAGTCAAGTCAAGTTTATTTATATAGCGCTTTTCACAATACAGATTGTATCAAAGCAGCTTCACAGTATTAAATTAAAATAATTCATCAATGTTTGTTTCTAGTGTAAAACGTCCACGTTTGGTAATGCTGATCGATAGTATTGTTGATTAATTAAATTAAGTATCCCCAAATATCCCCAACTGAGCAAGCCAAGCCGAGTACATCGCGAGGCTCGCGGTCTCTCCAGATTCTGTAATTTAGCAGTATTTTTCTTGCTCATTTCGGGTCTGTTCGTCCAGAACAGTTGTGCCTTAACATCGTACACCCAAGGTGAGCTTTTGGATATTGGTTTGCGAATTTCCGACAGTTTTATGGACAACCTTCGACTCCTTCCTGAGATCGCCAGATCACCCGAGGCTATGCACTCTGCCCGGCCGGGCGGAAGTGCTCGCAGGCGGCGACGAGATCGTAAACAAAGGCGGGGGAAGCGCGGAGGGCTAAGAGCTAAGCTAAAGCTAACACCACACCGGCTCTCTTTACCCAGCATTTTCCTTGCCAATGTACGGTCGCTGTTGAACAAAATGGAGGAGATTCGACTCAACATCACATACAGCAAGAGACTTTTGAACTGTAATGTTCTAATTTTCACGGAAACATGGTTAAACAGCGGAATACCGGACAACGCTATTGAGCTAGCGGGACGCCATACATTCCGGGCGGATAGAACATTAGATGGCTCCGGTAAGACCAGAGGTGGTGGATTGTGCATTTACATTAACAAAGCTTGGTGCACAAACTCTGCTATTGTTGGGAGACATTGTTCAGCTAACCTTGAGTTTCTCATGGTTAAATGTAGACCGTTTTATCTACCGCGGGAGTTCACTTCCACTATTATAACTGCAGCCTATATTCCCCCGGATGCTGATGCCAAGTTTGCTATGAAAGAACTTCACGCAGCCATCAGTAAACAACAGACCGTTCACCCGGAAGCTGCGTTTATTGTTGCGGGTGATTTTAATCATTCAAACTTAAAGTCAGTGCTACCGAAATTTCACCAGCATGTTTCCTGTCACACCAGAGGAAACAAAACCTTAGACCATGTTTACACAAACATGGCTGAAGCTTACGTCGCGACACCCCTCCCCCACTTGGGACAGTCAGATCACCTTTCTTTGTTCCTCACCCCCAAATATGCACCTCTGATCAATCGCGTGAAGCCATCAGTGAAGACCATCAAGGTGTGGCCTGCGGGGGCAGATTTCTCACTCCAGGAAAGGTTTCTACACACAGACTGGAGTATGTTTGCTTC
The DNA here is from genome assembly GCA_023718395.1 of Leucaspius delineatus. Lineage (NCBI taxonomy): Eukaryota > Metazoa > Chordata > Actinopteri > Cypriniformes > Leuciscidae > Leucaspius > Leucaspius delineatus. The sequence goes on along the minus strand of CM043360.1, from coordinate 49,362,069 downwards.
TCAAGCCACCAGTGGCTCTCACACGGACATTGACTGCTACACCTCCTCTGTACTGGATTATATTAATACCACCATTGACAGTGTTACAACCCAGAAGCAGATCACCACATACCCAAATCAGAAGCCATGGATGAACAGGGAAGTGCGACTCCTATTGAAGACACGCAATACTGCCTTCAGATCAGGAGATGCACAAGCCTATAGCACATCCAGAGCAAATCTGAAAAGGGGCATCAAAGAGGCCAAGCACTGCTACAAGCTTAAGATAGAGGGACACTTTTCCAACGCTGACCCTCGGCGCATGTGGCAGGGCATTCAGGCCATCAGTGACTACAAACCCTCTCACTCCACCCCCGCAGCCACTGATGTCAACTTCCTGAACGAGCTAAATGACTTTTATGCTCGCTTTGAAAGAGACAACAGAGAAACTGCCACCAAGCTCAAATCCTCAGCTGACCACCCACCGATCACACTCTCCTCCACAGATGTCTGCAATGCACTGAGCAGGATCAGCGCGCACAAGGCTGCTGGACCAGACAACATCCCTGGACGCGTACTCAGGGCATGTGCGGAGCAGCTCGCTGGGGTTTTTACAGACATTTTCAACCTGTCTCTTGCCCAAGCAGCTGTACCAACATGCTTTAAATGCACTTCCATTGTGCCAGTGCCAAAACACTCCAGCCCGAAGTGCCTTAATGACTACCGCCCTGTAGCACTCACACCCATCGTAATGAAGTGCTTTGAGCGGCTGGTCCTGGCACACCTAAAAGACTCTCTACCATCCACATTGGACTCACACCAGTTTGCCTACCGTAGCAATAGGAGCACAGAGGATGCAGTCTCCATGGCACTGCACTCTGTGCTCACACATCTGGACAATAAGAACACTTATGCACGCATGCTGTTTGTTGACTTCAGCTCAGCATTCAACACTGTCATCCCAACTAAGTTAATAGCCAAACTTGGAGACCTGGGCTTCAACACCTCCATGTGCAACTGGATTTTGGACTTCTTGACCAACAGACCCCAGAATGTTCGATCAGGCTCCAACTGCTCCACATCCATCACACTCAACACTGGTGTACCACAGGGCTGTGTGCTAAGCCCGTTCCTCTACTCCCTCTTCACCTCCGACTGCAAGCCTGTGTACGGATCTAATTCCATTGTCAAGTTTGCGGACGACACTACGGTGATTGGTCTCATCAGCAACAACGATGAGACTGCCTATAGGGAGGAGATCAAGCACCTGGCCACATGGTGCACCGAAAATAACCAGCTCCTCAACACCACCAAAACGAAGGAGCTCATCGTGGACTTCAGGAAAGTGTCAAGAGGCACACACGACACCATCCACATCAATGGAATGGCTGTTGAGCGTGTCTCCAGTTTCAAGTTCCTGGGGATCCACATCTCGGCAGACATGACCTGGACAACCAACACCTCCAGCCTGGTCAAGAAGGCTCACCAGCGCCTTTTCTTCCTGAGGACACTGAGGAAGAATCAGCTTTCCTCCACTATCCTGGTGAACTTCTATCGCTGTGCAATAGAAAGCATCCTGACCAACTGTGCTACAGTGTGGTATGGGAGCTGTTCTGTTGCAGAGTGCAAGGCACTGCAGCGGGTGGTGAAAACCGCCCAGCGCATCACTGGGACTCCACTACCTGCCATCGAGCACATCCAGAGGAAACGCTGTCTGCATCGAGCTCGCAGCATCCTTAAGGACTCCTCTCACCCAGCCCACAGACTGTTTTCTCTCCTGCCCTCCGGCAGGCGTTTCAGGTGCCTCCGGACCAGGACCAGCAGACTAAAGAACAGTTTTTTCCCCAGAGCTGTCTCTTTATTAAACTCTAACCCTCATTGATCCCACTCCCCTCATATACTGATTGACTCTCCTCTCCCTCCTCACACCTGCCTCCATTTTGTTATTTGCAATAGGCAAGGCAAGGCAAGGCAAGGCAAGTTTATTTATATAGCACATTTCATACACAATGGCAATTCAAAGTGCTTTACATAGAAGAAATTAAAATAATAAAAAGAAATAAGAATAATTAAAACAGTTTAGAAAAATAAAAAATAAAATACAGTACAAACAGTCGGACGAACATTGGCACAGTGCTCATTCAGTAAATGCATAGTTAAACAGATGTGTTTTGAGTCTGGATTTGAAAGTGACTACAGTAGGAGCACATCTGATCTCCTCTGGAAGCTGGTTCCAGCTGCGGCTGGCATAATAGCTAAAAGCGGACTCGCCATGCTTAGAGTGAACCCTTGGTATTTCAAGCTGATATGATCCTAATGATCTGAGTGATCTGTTGGGTTTATATTCAGTGAGCATATCTGCAATGTATTGAGGTCCTAGGCCATTGAATGATTTATATACCAGTAATAATACTTTAAAATCAATCCTAAATTTAACTGGGAGCCAGTGTAAAGACCTGAGGACTGGTGTGATATGTTCATATTTTCTGGTTCTGCTCAGAATCCTGGCGGCAGCGTTCTGTATGAGCTGCAACTGTCTTATGGTCTTTTTGGGAAGGCCAGTGAGGAGTCCATTACAGTAATCCACCCTGCTGGTGATGAAAGCATGAACAAGTTTCTCTAGGTCTTGTCTGGAAACAAAGCATCTAATTCTTGCAATATTTTTCAGATGATAGTATGCTGATTTAGTTATTGCTTTGACATGACTACTGAAACTAAGCTCTGACTCTAGTGTCACACCAAGATTCCTGACTTGATTTTTGGTTGTTTGACCCCTAGAGTGAAGGTATGCGTTCACCTTGAGAACTTCATCTTTGTTTCCAAACGCAATGACTTCAGTTTTGTCTTTGTTTAACTGAAGAAAGTTTTGACACATCCAACTGTTGACTTCATCAATGCATTGGCACAGGGAGTCAATGGGGCTATAATCGTTGGGCGATAGGGCTAAGTAGAGCTGTGTGTCGTCTGCATAGCTGTGGTAAGCAATTTGGTTCTTTCTCATTATTTGGCTCATTGGGAGCATATACAGGTTGAACAGGAGTGGCGCAAGAATTGAGCCTTGAGGGACTCCGCATGTCATGGATGTCCACTCAGACTTATGGTCTCCTATACTCACATAATAACCTCTCCCATCTAAGTATGACCTGAACCATTTTAGGACTATCCCAGAAAGCCCCACCCAGTTTTCCAGCCTGTCCAGAAGTATGTTGTGATCGACAGTGTCAAATGCAGCACTGAGGTCGAGTAGTACCAGCACTGATAATTTGCCTGAGTCAGTATTTAAGTGAATATCGTTTATTATCTTTATGAGCGCTGTCTCTGTGCTGTGGTGCGGTCGGAAACCAGATTGAAAATTGTCAAAGTATCCATTCGAGCATAAGAATTTGTTCAGCTGATTGAAGACAACTTTTTCAATGATCTTGCCTATGAAAGGAAGATTTGAGATCGGCCTATAGTTGCTTAATATGGTCTTATCCAGATTGCTCTTTTTCAGGAGGGGCTTGACAACTGCAGTTTTCAGGGAGTTTGGAAAACTCCCAGAGAGAAGTGAAGCATTTACCACTTCTAGAAGATCTGCTTCTAAACTGTTTAACACACTTTTGAAAAAAGATGTGGGAAGTGTGTCAAGAGCGCAGGTTGATGTTTTAAGGTGCTGTACGGTTTCTTCCAAAATTTTGCCATCAATTTCTTTGAAATCAGACATAGTAACTACTTTCTCAGGTGGTTTGATCTGTCTGACCCCAGCGCAAGTCAAGGATGTGCTGATCACCTTTCTGATATTATTGATTTTCTCAGAGAAGAAAGAAGCAAACTCACGGCACTTGCTGTCTGAGAGCATTTCACTGGGAATCTGGCTTGGGGGGTTTGTCAGTCTCTCTACAGTAGCAAAAAGAGTGCGTGTGTTGTTTAAATTGCTGTTTATAATATCTGAGAAGAAAGTCTGTCTAGCTTTGCCTAGTTCCATATTGAAAGCATGAAGGCTGTCTTTGTAGATGTTATAATGGACTACAAGTTTTGTCTTCCGCCACATGCGCTCTGCTTTTCTGCATTGTCTTTTCATATTTTGCACTGCTGTTGAGTTTCTCCAAGGTGCCTTTTGTCTGCCACTCTTCTTCCTGACTTTCACAGGAGCAATATCATCAATTACACCTTTAACTTTTGAGTTAAAAGAATCAAGGAGAAAATCAACAGAGTCTGCAGATATGCTTGGTGTTAAAGATATAGCCTTCATAAATAGGACACTAGTGTTCTCATTTAAGCATCTCTTCTTGACAGACACAGATCTCGCTTCAGTGGCAGGAGAGATCAATATATCAAAGAAAATACAGAAATGATCAGACAGTGCTACATCCTTAATAACAATCGATGAAATGTTTAGACCCTTACTGATAAGTAAATCTAAAGTGTGTCCACGATTGTGTGTGGGTCCATGTACATGCTGAGTCAGATCAAAAGTTTTTAAAACAGTTTTTATTTCTTTTGCCATATTGTTTTCTCCATTATCTATATGGATGTTAAAATCTCCAGTAATGGCAAAACAGTCAAACTCTGAGGTAATTGTTGATAACAGTTCTGTAAAGTCCTCAGCAAAGGCTGGAGAGTATTTTGGAGGCCTGTAAATAATGATAAGTAAAATGCGTGGAGCACCTTTTAACACAATATCCAGATATTCGAAAGACAAGTAATTCCCAAATGATATTTGCTTACATTGATAGATATCTTTAAAAAGAGCAGCTAGACCCCCACCTCTCTTAACAGCTCTGCAGACACTCATAAAAGTAAAGTTAGGAGGGGCTGCTTCATTGAGGATTGTTGCACTGAAGCTGTCTTCTAGCCAGGTTTCATTTAGAAGCATAAAATCCAGGTTGTTTGTGGTTATTAAGTCGTTGACTAGAAGTGATTTATTTTTAAGTGAGCGAATGTTTAAAAGAGCTAACTTAACAGACTTACTTTTCCCCACAGCAATATTAGTTTGACGTGTAATAGGCACCAGATTAGATGGGTTTGCTGTACGGCTATTGAAGGCCTTAGACTTTCTATCATGTAAAAGAACAGCAATAGAGAAAGATACAGGCACACTGGGTTCCCGCTTGTTTTGTAAACATTTGAGAAAGTTACTGTTATCAAAACGGGGACCCAACACATATCACTGAGAGCTGGTATCAGTTGTTTTTGGTTCACCTCGAGCAGAAGGAGGAGGGTGTGGGCCCTGGCGTTGTGGCAGAGGCCGAAGAGCTCTCACAGGAGGAGGGGGAGGGCGAGCTGGGCCCGCAGGCTTTGGTGGTAGTGGTGCCTGTCTTTTTTTAATTGGTATCTGGGGGCTTGCAGCAAAAGAGTGGGATAGTCTGGTTCCAGCATGCACCAGTTCTTCCATTTTCTGTGCAGTAGTGGCGTTGCAGGGGAGAGGGAGAAAGTGTCTGGTGAAAGGGGCTGTTGCTCTGGTGTTATAGGAGGCTGTAATATGCTGTCCTGGCTTCCCTGGCTGTTTTCCAGGAAGTCGTCCTTGGGTGCTGAATCTTCAAGCAGTTCTGATATGGCTGTCTGTGGTGAGCTCTGTGTGCAGGGCTCTGCTGAGATTGTGTCCGTGAGCAGAGGTTGTTGTGGCGGAGTGGTGTTATCATGTCCATTTTGCTGCTGAAGTGAAGTCCCGTGGTCATTCATACTGTGTCCAGGTGTGTGTGTGCCGTTCAGATTGAGTGGATTGGCACAAACCGCAGAAGGATGATTTAGGGAGAAGTAGATATTGTCCTTTAACACTCTTGAACCAAGTTTGTTTGGGTGATGGCCATCCCGATGAAACAGTTGTCGTTGACTCCAGAAAAGATTGAAATTGTCAATGAAGTTCACTGCTTTTATATTGCAGGTTTTTTGCAGCCATGTATTTAGCCCAAGCAACCGTGAAAACCTGTTTGTTCCTCTTGCTGGTAGTGGTCCACTGATGAATGTTTGAACTTTCAGTCTTTTAAGTGTTTCAAAAAGTTTATTGAAATCCTTCTTAAGGAGTTCTGACTGCTCTTTATGAATATCATTCTTCCCCACATGTATGATGAGTCGATTAGCAGTCTTATGTTTCATCAGAATGTTCTGAAGTTCCCTGTTTATATCAGAAGTTGTTGCTTGTGGAAGGCAGCACGTAGTTGTATCCCTGTTGCTAATGTTTCTGATTATGGAGTCCCCCACTATCAGAGTCCTGGGCTCGGCTGCGCTCTGAGCTGAGTGCCGCTGTCTGCTCGACCTTGAGCGCCAGTTAGCATCAGTGTTAGCTACTGGCCTATTCAGTCTGTGTTCGATCACATTCATCACATTTGTGGATTCCTCATTTACATTCATTAGTACTTCAAATCTGTTCTCAAGATGTATAGGCAGTGGTAGCAGACCAGTGTTTGCAATCCTTGTCAGAGCTGTATCTGGGGTAGAGGATGCTACTGCGGTAATATGTGATGCTCGTGACAATCTGATGTCTCGAGTGCCTTTGGGTTTAGCTCCCTGTTTGTGCCATCGATTAGTAAGTCGATCGGCTTGTTTCTCTACCTGTCGAGGAGTACTAGTTTCATGGGACTCACCGGTATGCTGAGGGTGTCCATGACGAAGCTCTGTTGTGTGCTCCGTCTGGTTTGGTGGTCCCGTAAGTAACTTTGTTTCTAGAACTGCAATCCTTTGTAAAAGTCTGTGGCAGTTAGTGCAGCAAGTAGATTCCAGAAGAGGCATTTTCTCTTATCCTTGTAGGCAGTTGTGTTTTCCTTTCCCGGTATGTAAGCTGGTCGGGTAAAAGAATTCTCAGTTTTTGTAGTAATCCAAACTTTGTCGTATGAGCACTGTGCTGATTTGCTGAAGTTAAAATTAGGTGATAAAAGGAAATAAAATAAAGGAAATAAAATATAGAAAAAATAGGAGATAAAAATAGGAGATAAAATGTAAAAGCGATAGAGCAAAACGCGGAGCAGTAAGCAAGAGCGTCCGAACAGTAGCTGAGCAGGAAGTTTATATATATGAAATACTATAATGCTATATACTATATACTATAATACAGAAATACTATAATGTTCATTTGCACTGCTGACTGTTATTACAGTAACAACTGTTTACATATGCATCTTGCACTACTACCTTGACTGGAATATGCTCAATTTGCACTGCCGACTGTTATTTACAGTACCGACTGTTTATATATACATTGCAATATCGTACCTTAACTGTAATATGCAATTACTTTCCACTGCACTTTCACTCGGATAGCTTCTGTCCAAACTTTATTTGCACTACTTTAAATCCATTGTTATACTGCTCATTAGCCTAACTTATACATATATCTATTTGTAAAATTCTGTTTATAGTAATAGCCATCTGTATATTATGCTCACATTCTGTTTATAGTAACAGCCATCTGTATATATATTCATAGTACATATCTATCTGTAAAATTCTGTTTATAGTAACAGCCATCTGTATATTATATTCAGTACATATCTATCTGTAAACATTCTGTTTATAGTAATAGCCATCTGTATATTATATTCAGTACATATCTATCTGTAAACATTCTGTTTATAGTAATAGCCATCTGTATATTATATTCAGTACATATCTAGCTGTAAATTCTGTTCACAGTAATAGTTATCTGTATATTATATTCATAGGACAATCTATCTGTAAATTTTTGTTTATAATAGTATTCAACTCTATATTTATTCAGTACATATCCATGTTCTGCACTTATGGAACCACTGTATATCCTGCACTTGCTGCTATTGCACTTCTGGTTAGACCTAAACTGCATTTCGTTGCCTTGTACCTGTACTTGTGTAATGATTCAAGATTCAAGATTCAAGATTTTATTTGTCACATACACAGTTATATACAGAATATACAACCAGTAGTGAAATGTAAATAGGGTGAACTCCAAGATAGTGCAATGTTATAAAACACTAAAAATATTAACAATTTAAGCAATATAAGATAAAATTCTAATAATAATAATAATTAAAAATTAAATAAATAAAAATAATAATAATAATAATAATAAAAAAATAAAAAAAAAAGATCTGTAAGCTAACTGAGAATATTTACAGAAATGTACAGACAATAGTAACGAGGTAGTTACATAGCAGCAGTGTAAAGTGCAGGGATGCAGATTTGTAGCTTCGTTACAATAAGAGCAGTCAGTGCTGAGTGCAGGTATTAATGTCCAGAGTGCGGGTATGATGTCCAGGGTACAGATAATGCTAGGAGGCCGAGTTTAGGAGCCTGATGGCCTGAGGGAAGAAGCTTCTCCTAAGTCTCTCTGTTTTAGACCTCACGCTGCGGTAGCGCTTACCTGATGGCAGCAAGTTGAAGAGACAGTTATGTGGGTGGTTGAAGTCCTTAATAATTTTGTTGGCTCTGCTCTTGCAGCGTTTGTGGTAAATGTCTTGCAGGGGGGGAAGAGAAGACCCAGAGATGCGCTCAGCTAAGCGCACAACTCTCTGAAGTGATTTGCAGTCGTGACTTGAGCTATTCCCATACCACACTGTGATACACTGAGTTAAAACACTTTCTATGGCCCCTGAATAGAAAGTTTTTAGGATCGTTGGTGATACCCTGAATTTTCTCAGCTGTCGCAGATGGTATAGTCTTTGCCTGGCTTTCTTCACCTGTGTGTGAATGTGAGAGGTCCAAGTAAGATCCTCAGAGATGTTCACACCGAGGTACTTGTAGCTGCTCACCTTCTCCACAGGTGTCCCACTGATCATAAGAGGAGTAAAGGCCTGCTGTCTCTTTCTGAAGTCCACAATCAGCTCTTTGGTTTTGGTCACATTCAGAGAGAGACAGTTGTCCTGGCACCAAGATGTTAATTTCTCAACCTCTTCCATGTATGCGGTCTCGTTGTTGTTGGAGATAAGGCCTAGAACCACTGTATCGTCAGCGAATTTGACAATAGAAGTGGAGCTGTGAGAAGCCACGCAATCATGTGTGTAGAGAGAGTAAAGTAGGGGACTCAGAACGCAGCCCTGTGGCGCTCCTACGCTCAGGGTGATGGAGTCGGAGGTGGACCGGCCTACTTTCACTACCTGGGGTCTGTATGAAAGAAAGTCCTGAATCCACTTGCAGAGTGAAGGATTCAGACCCAGATTTAGGAGTTTGGAAGTTAATTTGCTGGGAATTATAGTGTTAAAGGCTGAGCTGTAGTCGATGAAAAGCAGCCTTACATAGTTCCCATTTTTGCTGTCGATGTGGGTGAGAGAGGAATGTAGGACGTGAGAGATGGCGTCCTTCGTAGATCTGTTTGGCCGATAGGCAAACTGAAGAGGGTCCAGTGTATCAGGTATGAAGGAGCAGATGTTGTTTTTAACCAGTCTCTCAAATACCTTCATGACTGTGGATGTGAGGGCAACTGGACGATAGTCATTCAGGCATGAGGGTTTATTGTTCTTCGGCACAGGAATGATGACCGATTTTTTTAAAGATGAGGGGACCACGGATGTAGCAAGGGACTCGTTGAAGATAGATGTAAACAATCCAGCGAGCTGATCAGCACAGCACCTCAGAACGCGACCAGAGATGCCATCAGGTCCGGCTGCTTTCCTGACATTAACCCGCTTTAGCGCCCGTCTAACCTCGTCCTCCGACACGGTGATTGCAGGGTTGTCGCCGCTCTGTCCGCTACTCTCTCGCGCGCCGAGAGGCAGAGTTGCTCTGCAGCGATTGCAATCAAAGCGAGCAAAGAAAGAGTTTAACTCGTCAGCCAGCGACGGATCTGCTCTCACCTCTGTAGAGGATTTGGTTCCGAAGGTGCAGATGGTCCTCAGTCCTTGCCACATGCGTCTGGAGTCATTTAGTTGGAAGTGAGTCTCCACACGATCCCTGTAGCGGAGTTTGGCGTCTTTAACTGCGTGGCGAAGAGCATAGCAGGATGATTTGTACTCGCTCATATTTCCCGACAGAAGACCGGCGTTGTATGTTTCCGTGCGTTTGTTCACTGCAGCACGAATATTTTTGTCCACCCATGGTTTCTGATTTGAGAAAATCTTGATAGTTACAGTTTCCGTTGCTTGTTCTGTTAGTGTGTTTACAAAACTTAATGCTACGTCCGTAAACTCGCTGACGTCAGATGAGCTCGCCCGGAACATGTCCCAGTCTACGTCATCAAGAGCCGCCTGTAGCCAAGTTTCAGAAGTGGAGGACCAGCGCGTCACCACTTTCTGCACCGGAGGTTCCTGGACGAGCCTTTGTTTATATTCCGGTGTGAGGAAAATGGCGGCATGGTCCGATTTGCCAAAAGCGGGTTGTGATCGGGCTTTGTAGGCATTCTTAAACTGAGAGTAGCAATGATCCAGCGTATTGTTCCCTCTGGTAGGGCAGGTGACATGTTGGTAAAAGTTCGGCATGACTTTCCTGAGATTAGCTTTGTTAAAGTCCCCCGCGATGATAAAAGCAGCATCAGGATGTTTGTTTATGTAGCCGCTTAGCACTTCATGGAGTTTAGACAAAGCCTCACCGGTGTCGGCCTGTGGTGGAATGTAAACAGCAGTAGCGATGATCGATGAGAACTCCCGGGGTAGATAGAATGGACGGCAAGAGATGGATAAATGTTCCAGATGGGGCGAGCAAGAGTGCGACAGAGTGGTGGTGTTCCTGGGGTCACACCATTTCTTGTTAATCATAAAACACACTCCACCACCCTTTGTTTTCCCGGCCTCAGCTGTTCTGTCCTTCCGTAACACAAAGAAGTTATCAGACGGCGTCACAGTAGAGTCCGGGGCTGAGGTCGCGAGCCATGTTTCAGAAAAACAAAAGATGTTACAGTCCCTGATGTCCCGTTGGAAACTTGTCCTGGCTCTCAGATCGTCCATCTTATTCTCCAAGGATTGGACATTGGCGAGTAAAATGCTAGGCAGAGGAGGACTGTGTGCTCTCTGCCTCAATCTGTTTCGAATACCGGCGCGTTTCCCGCGATGTTTTTTGTAGCGTCGTCTTGGTGGGTGTCCATTGTTTGTTTCTTCGTTGCGAAGAATCTCCGGTGGAAATGAAGAGTTTGAGGATAAAGTGTCCCAAAACAAGTCAGTACAGCGATATCCAATATCCAAAAGTGTCATTTTCTCGTAAGTTATCAGTGCAGATGTAATACGGGTAGAAAGAGAAAGAAAAAGTAAGTAAAAAATTAAGTAAAAGCACAATCTATGAGGAGCTACCCTGACGGCGACCGAACGCAGCGGCGTCATTGTAGCAGACAATAAAGTTGAATCTAATCTAATCTAATCTAATAAAATTGGTGTTATATGATCATATTTTCTTGATCTAGTAAGAACTCTGGCGGCGGCATTTTGGACTAACTGTAGCTTGTTTATTGAGGATGCAGGACAACCGGCTAATAAAGCATTACAGTAATCTAGTCTCGAGGTCATGAATGCATGAACTAACTTTTCTGCATCAGAAACTGATAGCATATTACGTAGCTTAGCAATGTTTCTAAGGTGGAAAAAGGCTGTTCTTGTAACATATGAAATATGTTTTCAAAAGACAGGTTGCAGTCTAGTATAACACCCAGGTCTTTTACTGTAGAGGATAAAGTAACAGGACATCCTACTATGTTAAAGTTGTATTGTGAGAGGTTTTGTGGGCGGTTTGTTGAACCGATGATTAGTACCTCTGTCTTGTCTGGATTTAATAAAAGAAAATTGCGTGTCATCCAATCTTTTATATCTTTAACACACTCTGTTAGTTTGGATAATTTAGCGTTTTCATCTGGCCGTGATGAAATATATAATTGAGTGTCATCAGCATAACAATGGAAACTAATTCCATGTTTCCTTATAATGTTTCCAAGTGGCAGCATATATATATTGAGAATAACAGAGGGCCTAACACAGATCCCTGCGGCACTCCATAGTTTACTGGAGTTATGATCGATTTTTCTCCATTTAAATAGACAAAATGGTAGCGGTCAGATAAGTATGATCTGAACCAGCTTAATGCTTGTCCTTGAACACCAGTATAAATTTGTAGTCGATCTAAGAGTATTGTGTGATCTATAGTATCGAACGCAGCACTAAGATCAAGTAAAAGTAGTATTGAGATACAGCCTTGGTCAGAAGCTAAGAGTAAATCATTTGTGATTTTAACGAGCGCAGTTTCAGTGCTATGATGCGGCCTGAATCCAGACTGAAACTTTTCATAGATGTCATTTTCTTGTAAGAAAGAACCCAGTTGAGCGGACACCACTTTTTCTAATATTTTAGACATAAATGGTAGATTTGAAATGGGTCTATCATTTGCTAGATTATGTGGGTCTAATTGTGGTTTCTTAATGAGAGGTTTTATAACGGCCAGTTTAAATGTTCTTGGAACATGACCTAAAGATAAAGACGAGTTAATAATATTGAGGAGAGGCTCTTCCACTACAGGTAACACTTCTTTCAGTAGCTTAGTTGGTATAGGATCTAATAAACATGTTGTTGTTTTAGATGGAGTGATAAGTTTATTTAACTCTATTTGTTCTATAGTTGTAAAGCACTGTAATTGTTCTTGCGGGGTGATAATTGAGGCTGAATTATAAGGCGCGATTGAGGATTGAACGTTTACAATTGTGGTTCTGATGCTTTCTATTTTCTCAGTGAAGAACTTCATAAAATCATTACTACTGAACTGCAGTGTTTGGAATAACGCCGTTTAAAAGAACGGCGTTAGGTAACGACGTTATTTTTTCAGTAACGGGGTAATCTAACTAATTACTTTTCCCGTCGTTACAACGCCGTTAACATTAGTGAACGTTAAATGCGGTGCGTTACTATGCATTGATTGAATAAACTGTGTAATCCGAACGCACCCCTGGCTCGCACAGCGATTGAGGAGGTGGGTTAATAACAAGGTAAGCAATTATGATTGGCTAAGGCAGGGTCATGTGTTTCATGGTAGCCAATCAGAGCCAGTGTTTTTACACACATGCCAGCACACGCGCCACACACACACACACACACACACCAGCTAAACAGATTCGATGAAGCAGCAGAGCTGGCGAGTCAGGAGCAATCCGATGAAAAGTTGGCATTTTCAAGGTGGAGATATAAGCACTACTTCAAATTCATTGAGGTCAAAGGCAAGATCTAGGGGTGGAACGGTACATGTATTCGTATTGAACCGAGAGAGAGAGAGAGAGAGAGAGAGAGAGAAAGAGAGGCGCGAGCGCGATCGAAAAGTCGCAAAGTGTTTACATTTGTGTGCGTGCGTGCGTGTGTGTGTGTGTGTGTGAGGCGTTCAAACATCAAAAAGTGTTTAAGTTACTGCTAATTAAAATTTTAAGGAAAACAAATATATTAATCTTATATAATGTGCACAGTCAGTGCACTACAAATAAACTGGTCCAATGCCTTTACTTTATTAATAAAACTTTTAATAAAAAGTTGAGAGAGGTTGATTTAATTTGCAGAGTTAAATGCACTTTATATGGTGTAACTGTTTACTTTTCTTACAAAGATAATGCTTGAAGTGCAGGATAAACCTCTTGCTGTCTGTCGACGTGCAATAAATATTGAAAGTTATGTACAAACACCTGTTCTACTCATTTCAACTGACTTAAAAACTGCTAAAAAAAATCCAAATTCTTTGACATATAGCAACTTTTTTTTTTTTTTACAGTAACACAAATAGTTACTTTCCCTGGTACCGAGTTACTTTTATTATAGAGTAATTCAGTTACTAACTCAGTTACTTTTTGGAACAAGTAGTGAGTAACTATAACTAATTACTTTTTTAAAGTAACGTTCCCAACACTGCTGAACTGTAACGGGATATTTTGTTCAAGTGACGTCTGTTTATTTGTTAGTCTAGCCACGGTGTTAAATAAAAACCTTGGATTATTTTGGTTATTTTCTATTAGTTTGCGGAGGTGCTCAGCCCTGGCCGCTTTTAGGACCTTTTTATAACGTGACATACTGTCTTTCCAAGCGATTCTAAAGACCTCTAAATTAGTTTGTTTCCATTTACGCTCTAAATTACGGGTTTCTCTCTTTAAAACACGCGTAGTATTGTTGTACCATGGTGCTTTACTTTTCTCTCTGACCTTTTTTAGTCTAATGGGTGCAACAATATCCAATGTTCCAGAGAGAATGGTGCTCATAGTGCTAGTTAGTTCCTCTAGTTCATCTGTTTGTTTGGGTTCACTGAGCAGTTGAGACAGATCAGATAAGCAATTTGAAAAATTATCTATGGTGGATGGATGGATTGTTCTGCCTAATCGTTAACGCGGCGCAGCATGATATATTACAGGGGTACGTAATATGCAAGTTACCATGTAATGGTCAGTGACATCATCACTTTGTGGAATGATATCTATATCGGTTGGATCGGTTCCATGTAATATAATTAAATCGAGTGTTTGATTAAAACGATGAGTTGGTCCGGTAACGTTTTGCTTGACCCCAAAGGAGTTTAATAAATCTGTAAACGCAGCCCCTAACGCATCATTTTGATTATCTACGTGTATGTTAAAATCTCCAACAATTAATGCTTTATCGACATTGACTAATATGTCTGAGAGAAAATCTGCAAACTCTTTTAGGAAATCAGCGTAAGGCCCTGGCGGTCTATATACGGTAGCCAAGGCTAGAGATAATAGGGATTTTTTTCTAACATCTAAGAGCGTAACATTTAGTACAAGTACTTCAAACGAAATAAACTTATAACCCGCTTTCTGAGTAACATTGAGAATATCTCTATAGATTGTTGCAACACCGCCGCCACGACCAATCAGACGGGGCTCGTGCTTATAGGAGTATCCAGGAGGAGCAGACTCATTTAGACCGAAATAATAATTTGGTTTAAGCCAGGTTTCAGTAAGGCAAAGTACATCGAAGCTATTATCTGTGACTATTTCATTTACAATAACTGCCTTAGGTGTGAGTGACCTAATGTTTAGAAGACCTAGCTTTAGAAATTGTTTTTGTTTACTAATAGCAACATTTTCTGGTTTAATAACAATTAGATTTTTTCTAGATCCTGCAGTAGATTTATTATTTGGTCTCACTAAACGAGGAATAGACACAGTTTCTATGCAATGTTCAACACTAGTATTTATATCAGTTAAGTTGGTGCAGCAGAGACTATGATTTGGACTTTTGGTTACTAGTCAAAAGGTATTTAACATTTTGTAGATGTTATCCGACAGAATATCCGCTCCGAATCTGCTTGGGAGTAAGCCATCAGCACGGAAAAGCCTAGGACACTCCCAAAACAGATTCCAATTATTTACAAAGAGCAGTTTCTGCTCATTGCACCATGACATTAACCATTCATTTAACGCAAATAATCTGCTAAACTTTTCATGTCCTAGTCGGTACGTGGGAA
The DNA here is from genome assembly GCA_023718395.1 of Leucaspius delineatus. Taxonomy (NCBI): domain Eukaryota; kingdom Metazoa; phylum Chordata; class Actinopteri; order Cypriniformes; family Leuciscidae; genus Leucaspius; species Leucaspius delineatus. The sequence goes on along the minus strand of CM043360.1, from coordinate 49,346,772 downwards.
GCGGTCCTGACACAATGATCGTTATATCAGGCGATGTGCTGCGTACCGTATCGATCAGAATACGGTACGCAGCACTCTCACAAACACCTTTAAGCACTCTCACAAACACTCCCAATAAACCAGGGAAGCTGACGACACTGCGACATTAATCTCTTACATCAATTCTGCACTTTGTTTCTTATTATGGGATAATTCGCGATTTTCAGTCAGAGAGCGTGCACTGAACAGAACTCTTCATTTCAGCGATGACTAATCTGAATGCCTCTGATTGGCCATCACACTCATAAGCTCAACGGAAACGTGTGCGATTGGTTATAATGCTCAACGCTGCTAAACAAATGAACTTTAAGTTTTATCTAATTTGTTTAACCAATATTATCACTTAAACATATATTATATAAATATTTTGAATGTCCATGACTTTTCTAAAGCTTTCTTGGTTTATTTATTTTCCAAAACCTTAACAGGTTTTTCATGACTGTACGAACCCTCACTCTGTGTTATACATTTTTGATACAATGTGTAGCCAGTGTTGTACTGTCACTGTATTTTATGTAAGCAATCCATATGTAGATTTGTGTTTGTTTTTGTTGCTTTTCCAGTTGATTAGTCTTAAATGTCTTCATTAATTGGGTGTATAGTGTGTTTGGCAAACTTCACACCGTATCCACGCTTTCCTCCAGTCACAACAGTGAACATTTACTTGCTTTCTGGAAGAGATAAAGCCACTTGAAATTATTTTTATTTAATTTTTTGTTCTAACTACTAATATTGGATTTTTTTTTTGTATAAAAAACTGCTAACATCCAGAAACATAAGATCTCTTAAAACATTTCATAAAATACATTTCACGACCCCTTTTATAAAAGTAGATTTTGTAAAAAGTACCATAAGTGCTGTAAAAACCATTTAACTCCGTCAGAATAATCTATTATCAGTTTTTAGTCTGTTCTCATTTTGCAGTTTGTCAGATTTCAGCATTTGAAACTTTCTACTGATAGACATACTGAACATCAGTCCATTAGCTCAGTACTTATTTTCTTTAAAGGAAACACCAATGACACAGTGGTATAAACAATGTGACTGGTCCTGTTGTCCTAAATTAACTAAATAGTGAACTTTAAATCACACTGTAACTGCTGTAAAGTATAATGATACTAACTGTAGATTTTCCAGCTTGCACTGTGACCTGCCCAGCAGAACACAAAGTCTTTCAACTCCAGAGTCTCCTAGTTCATTCCCACTGAGGTCCAGCTCTCTCAGGTGTGATGGGTTTGAGTTCAGAGCTGAAGTCACTGCAGAACAATCTTCAGCTGTTATATCACAGGATCTTAACCTGCAATGAAAATGGGAAAAAACTTTTCATTCTGTTTCATTTAAACACCAAAGCACTATTTTCTTTGTTGTAAGTGAATATACTGACCTCAGTCTCTCCAGTTTACAGCGTGAATCCTTCAGTAGCTCATACAAATGCTCCACTCTTGAGTGTTTTAGTTTATTCCCACTGAGGTCCAGCTTTCTCAGGTGTGATGGGTTTGATTTCAGAGCTGAAGTCAGGAAGCCACACTGCTTACTTTGAATACCGCATTTACACAATCTGAAGATTAAAAAAACAACACAAAGACTCAGACAAAGACAATGACTTAGATGATGTCATCTTATTCTCTTTCCCCACTATTGTTCCCCAGAATTTTCCAGCAATCCATGTCTTCACAGTTTTACAGAAAGTAAGAGTACAGAATCTCTAGTACAAAAGAAGCAGCAGAAAAAAGGTGATTGATGTTTTTACCACATAAACAAACAAAAAATGATCATCAAACATTAGTCAGCATATAAAATAAGAATGCATGAGGCTAGAATCAAATTATTTTGTTGTTTTTTCAAAAGCCGAGGGGCTGTAATTTATGTAGGGATAATGTAGAGGGAGGCGGTTGTTATAGCGAACACAACCCACAGAACCCAGAAAAGGCTGATCGGGAGCCCGAGGCGAAGCGGAGCTTGAATCAGCCTGAAGGGGTTGTATTCGCTATAACAACCACCTCGTTATACATTATCCTGCTTATTACATGGCTACCTACCAAATAAATCAATAATTTGACACAAAATATTGATTTAAAAATGAGTTTATTGATTTAAAAATGATTGCATTGCTTCCGCTAAAGAAAATAGTCCGTTCCGTCTCTACGGTTAGAATCCTGCTGCGTCCATAGCAACGCGCTGTTTTTCATGACAGCGGTCTGTTATACTTCGCAGTGGTCTGTAATCAAGAAATAACAGACCGCATTCTACACTGGAATTCAGCCAAGCCATGTAATAATTTGATATATTGTATGATCAGATATTCATCCAACATATTTTGGGGGCTATGAAACTTTTGTGAAAATTATCAAAAATGCTGACAGTAAAGAGTTAACGGTTCTCTTTGCTTAACCGTTCCATTCTGTGCCGACCCGGGCCAGCTGGTACGGATATGGTTTTGTTTTCCACTGCTGGGATGATAACGGAACTCTTTGGAATGTAATACAAATGTCTGGCGTTGCCTCAGTAACACGAGAGTTTACAGATTATATGAGATGTAAATAGTGGCTGCATTATGGAGGATGATCTGATACTTCTTTTAATTTGTATTAGTATTTGTTTATACCGCTCAAACTACGGCACTTAGCAAGCTGCGTTGAAACTGGCGGCCAGGCAAGGCATCAGACAAGTGACTGGGACATTCTAAAACGTTTAATGTGGCTCAATGTACTAAGACAGTGATATTCTGCCTGTGTCCTGGTTTTCCGTTCCTGTCTTACACTCTGGATTTGTTTGTTTGTATGGACTGCCTACCTGTGTATGACGCTTGCCTGGATTTGCATTATGATTTTGGATTACTCTAATAAACTGCATTTGGATCCTTTCAAACTGAAACTATAATTAGATAGTCTCCTTAATTACTATACTTTCAGTTTGGTAATCCCTGGTTGTCTGGTGTTAGTTGTGTACAGTTCTTTTGCTACTGCGTTTCCTTGTGTTATTTCGCTTCTCTATTTGAGATTTTAAGTGATCTTCTGTGGACTTTTGTCCCCCAGTGCCATTTTGAGTTTACATCCTTCTTTCCAAAGCGCTTGAGCTGCCGTGGAGTCTGTCATGGCGTCATGAACTGCTCTCTCCATGATGACGAGGAAGTTTCAGCAAAGGTCAGGATAAATATATTTTTAGCCCTTGCATTAGCTCTACAACTAGATGTATTAATGTAGTTGAGAAATAAAAACCGCCCTGTCCAGCTATGATCAGCTGTTCGGCTGAGCTTTCAATGTTGTTACGGAAAGGCCAAGGCTAATCAGTTGGTTCTTGTCACATGACATGCGGTGCGCTTGAGGCATTCTGAAAAGTTGAGAATTTTTCATTTCGCTGCGCCTGGAAGTAACGAGTGTTATTCTTGGAAATAACTTCTATTATTCTTGTCGCGCATCTACATTTGAAATAACTAACTTGAGCTTGCAAAAGACGTGACGTGAACGGCCCCTAACGAGGGAACACACCTGAACTGAAGACTAATTAACCTGTAAACTAGGACACTAACAGGCAGGGAACGAAAGAAAGCAGATTCAATTACTGTTAGAAATGTATTTTCTTTATCTAGCTTTTCTTATCTCAGCTTTGTCCATAGGAAAGCTTTGTCCATAGAACAGCCTGTGCTGAGAAAAGGCCTTGCTTGCACATTCTTTCATGTACATGTAATGTAAACATGTTTCATATTAATGGATACCCGTGTCCGAAAGGGAGAAAGTCTCCTATTCTGTGCATTGAGAAGCCTTTCGGAGCTCAAGGATCTAGAGGAGATCTGACCGGATATTTACCATTTATAGGATTGTTATATAAGTATATCTGATATGATATGATGTCATTTATGATCTTATTGGATGAACACATGATACTCCCCTCTATATGCTTATTATATATTCTGTATCCAGAATACTGGGGAGCTAAGCTTTTTCTTTGGCTTCCCAGCTGGTCTCTACTTTTGTTTTATTCATTCATTATACCAAATAAAGGACGGAGAGAAAAAGGCACTTCGGGTTGGAACATCTTATTTTCTAACAATTACCAAACTATAAAACTGACCACAAGACTAAAACAGAAAACAGGACATGAAAACTATAAACAAACTGGAAATGTGACAGCATAGTTCCCATGGGCTATTTTTAACACAGTCACACTAGTTCTGTATGCTGGGAAACTGTTATAACAGCAGATGTGAATAGCATAAAATTTCTTCAGAACAACATGTACACAATTAGTACACTGAAACTTGAATTAAATCAAATTAAATTAAATGCAATTACTCCTTAGTTAGGCACCTAAAATTAACTATGACCAATAGGAAAATGCAGTTGTAGTTCAGGTGAAATGCTGCAGTATAAACAATGTAACCTAAGCTCTGTTGTCTTTAACTAAACAGTTAACTTTAATCACACTGTAACTGCTGTAAAGTATAATAATACTAACTGTAGATTTTCCAGCTTGCATTGTGGGTCCCTCAGTAGATCTCCTAGGTTTTCAAATCCAGAGTCTCCAGGTTCATTCCCACTGAGATCCAGCTCTCTCAGGTGTGATGGGTTTGATTGCAGAGCTGAAGTCAGTAAGCCACACTGCTTCTCTTTAATACTGCACTTACACAATCTGAAGATAAAGAAAAAAACACACACAAAGAACAATGATCTATGATGTCATCTTATTCTCTTTCCCCACTATTTTCCCCCTGTTGTCTTTAACTAAACAGTAAACTTTAACCACACTGTAACTGCTGTAAAGTATAATGATACTAACTGTAGATTTTCCACTTTGCATTGTGGGTTCTTCAGTAGATCACTGAGGTTTCTCACTCCAGAGTCTCCTAGTTTATTTCCACTGAGGTCCAGCTCTCTCAGGTGTGATGGGTTTGAGTTCAGAGCTGAAGTCACAGCAGAACAGCTTTCATCTGTCATATCACAGCCTCTTAACCTGCATTATGAGAAAGAAAGAGCAAGAAAATAAGATAGAAAAAAAGAAGATAACTTATTCTGTAAAGTCACATCCTCTTCGTAAACAGACAAAACAAAACAGACATTCAGAGGAAGAGAGATCATCATTCAGGGCTGTACACTGCAACATGTACACTGAAAAAAACATGATAACTACCTTCCTAATATCCTCTGTCCAGCTTTTTTGGAGTGTGTTGCAGCCATCAAAATCAAAATGTGTTTATATTTACAAAATACAATTAAGCTAGTCAGTGAAAATATTAAAAATCCTTTCTTTGTACTTTTGTTAGTTAAATAAAGGTTAAAGAGAGTTGAATCACAGATTCTTGATTTTATCAAATTTTACAAAATATGACAACTTTTCTGGACATGGGGTTGTATCATTAATTATGTATTTATTTAATAAGAATTATTATTCATATGACAGTAATAGCTAATATAATGTAAATCAAATGCATGTAAAATATATATATATATATATATATTTCTTAAAGGGTTAGTTCACCCAAAAATTAAAATTCTGTCAGTAATTACGCACCCTCATGTTGTTCCAACCCCGTAAGACCTTCGTTCATCTTCGGAACACAAATTAAGATATTTTTGATGAAATCTGAGCCATGTTTCACTCCTCCATAGGCTTCTATGTGACCGAAACTTGCTGGCCCAGAAAAGTTATTAAAGAGATCGTTAATATAGTCCAAGTGACTCCAGTGGCTCAATCTTAAGTATATCAAGCGACGAGAATACTTTTTGTGCGCAAAAACAAACAAAAATAACGACTTTATTCCACTATTCATTTCCTTCTCTCTCGACCTCTAGTTGGTTCGCGTAGTGTTTTTGCGCAGCGCGTCTGTGTTACACGTCACCACGTAGGCTCACTATTGGTCGACGCCGGTCATGTGTGTGTTGCGTGATGACGTGCAACACAGACGCGCAGCGCAAAAACACTACGAGGCCCAGAGAGAAGGAAATGAAAAGTGGAATAAAGTCGTTATTTTTGTTTGTTTTTGTGCACAAAAAGTATTCTCGTCGCATGATAAACTTAATGTAGTGCCACTGTAGTTACTTGGACTATTTTAACGATGTTTTAATAACTATTCTGGGCCGGTGAGTTTCGGTCACACTGGAAGCCTATGGAGGAGTCAAAATTCTGTCAGATTTCATCAAAAATATCTTAATTTGTGTTCCGAAGATGAACGAAAGACTGACATGGTTGGAACAACATGAGGGTGAGTAATTACTGACAGAATTTTCATTTTTGGGTGAACTAACCCTTTAAGTAAATGTATATTTTTTACTTTACAGTAGGGAAATTACCAAACTTTTTAAATTTCTTCACTTGCATTACTCTTGAGCTTTTATTTAGTCAGAAAACTAAAAGTGCAATGTGCAGCAAAATGTTTTCGGGTTCAACCCTTCATCCCCCTGCACAAGGCAAGATCCAGTAAATCCTCATGCAAGAGCGCTTGATGCATTCTCATGTGTCAGTTGGGTTGTGACTCGTGCACCTTTCGCACAGCAGCTGCAGTTTTCCATAGGCGTTTTATCCAAATAAACGGGTTATTCCCCACTGTGACAGGCGGATGATATTTGTTCGCAGACGCAACTAATCGATAATCAAATTCATAATTTTATTTTATTATTTTATTTATTTGATTATAAGCAATTTTTGTATGTTAAAATAAGGTTTATGTACAGCCCTGTCATTTATTTATTCTAAATACTAAAGAGAATATTTTTTACAAGTATATATCTTCAGTATATGATTCTTGTATGTGAATGTTCCTCACCTCAATCTCTCCAGCTCACAGCATGGATCTCTCAGTACACCAGATAAGTGCTTTGCTCCAGAATTGTTTAGTTGATTCCCACTGAGGTCCAGCTCTCTCAGGTGTGAAAGGTTTGGAAATAGAGCCGAAGTCAGGGTGTGACACTGATTCTCTGTAATACTGCATCCACGCAGACTGAAGACACAAAGAGAAAAGACAATGAGCTATGATGATCAAACTAAGATTTGTAAATATTTGTAATTCTCTCTATCAGCATTTTCCATTTCAGAAATGTCAATCGAATGGCAACTACACTGAATCGTTCTTCTTCAGACCGTTTTCTTGTCACCGTTGGAACAAGCCCAACATAGAAGTTGCTCGCCATATAAAAGCACCTCTTCAGCGGACCGAATCACAGGCTGTGATTGTGAACACGACCCCTCCACTGCTGTGTGTGTTCTGGTGAGACGAACAAGAAGCTGAGCTTGAGAGGCGCTGTCAAAAGCTGTTATATATTGCCGATTTGAATGCGCCAATATATGGTATATCGTTCATCCAAAGCAGCACTGAAAGATTTAAATGTTTTTGTTTATTTAAATTAAAAGGTAAGTTCTGATCTATTATTCTCTCTTACTGTTATATGACATTACAAAGTGAAACTATTGCAGGTGTTTTTCATTGCATGTTTTTCAAATGTAATATTTTTTTTTTTTTAAGTTTGAGGAGCACTGAGTTAGGGAATGTTTTTTCAAAATGCAAAAAAGTTACACAATTTCAGATCAACTTCGAAAGGGGTTCTTCTGTGTCAATGTCATCATTTGGGTGCTACATTTGTACAGTCTCTCTCTACCACCAAATCGGATCAATAATGTTGATGACATCATTCTGCATTTAAGTTTCATTCATATTTTCTGTCAAATCAAATGCACCCTACATTTTTATACTGCCCCAGGCATGGGGGGACAATATAAGTTTTTTTTGTAATTGGTATTGGCAGATAAAGCGATTTTCCAAGCTTCCGGCCATCAGCTGAGTGTCTAAAAACAGCTGACGATCAGGGCTGATTATATCCTGTCAATCAAAAGAAGGTGGGATTAAGATAAATAACAGATGATAAAGATCGGTGGCCGAACAATTGGTACATCACAATTTAATTTGCTTTGTTCTGGAACAGGCACTAAATTATTTTGCAGCTTTAAAAAAAAGAAGGAAAAAAAAGTCATATTTCACAACTCCCAATTAGACACCCCCTCGGGACAGTTTTTTCAGTCCCGCCCCCAGCCCCTCCCTCTAGATTCTGTCCTGCTCCTACAAAAACATATGTAACCTTTTCCGGCTCCCACCTGCAACTTTCACGCATAAAAGCATACGTAGATCACTACGTCCATGAAATTTCCATTAAATAATTTCAAGTTACCTTTAGCCTTGTCACAACATCATAGCATAAACACTCTCAATAAAATATTTGTTATAAAAGCATCAACATTCACAAACCACTGTTAATTTAACAGAAAAGCGATCATAGGCTACTGTGTGCATGGTTTGGCATGGCAGAATGCATGCAAAAAGCACTTCCTTTATAATCACTAAAAAGCTGACATCTCACAAAACTAGTTATAACCAGTAAAGTTGACTGCACAAAAAATATTTTATAATGTCTACACTTTGTGATATTGAGAGGACTCATGAGTGTGAACAAAATCCAGCACTGAACAAAAAACTATATGGTGTTTTGAGCAGTGAGTGGATTCTTACCCAGCACAAATGGGTTAAATACATCTGATTGGTCACTGAGTAAAAGAAATCAACAGTCTGTGATAGGCTATGCTGTAAAAATAAAAACTCTGCATAATCTTGCATTTGTAAATAAATGTTTTTTTTTTTATTTTAGATATTCTTGTTGCTTTTGTGCAATAGATGAATAATAATTTCTTTGTTTTTAGATATTTTATTTATTTTTAGATGCTTCTATTTGCGGAAGTCCCACGAATCATTTTATTTCCCGCAAACCTGCACTTGCCCATCAAATCTTGTCCCGTGCCGCACTCTGTTGCGTTGGATGAGATCCCACGGGATTGCAGGTCTCTCTCCCCAACCAAATATTTGCACACATCAACAAACTTTAAAGTAAAAACTCTGTAGATATAAAATAAGCTTTTGGAATTAAAGCATATACAGTATGTGTACTTAATTTAAATTATATACAATCTGTGAAAGTAATTTTTATCTAAATGTGTATGTTTTTAATTGTTTACTTAATTTTAATATATAACATTATTGTCTGCTAAGAGAAAAACTGCTCTGACTCAAACAAATGAGGAAATGGTATTATCCACTACTGTAAAAATAATATTAAATGTAATGTAACATTTTATGTCACTAAAAAAAAATACTTACATCAGTGTGCTGAGTTTACAGTGTTTATCCTGCAGTAGAGAGGCGATCTGATTCACTCGTGTGTCTCCTAGGTCACATTCACTCAGATTCAGTTCTCTCTGGAGTAACGGGTTTTTACCCACAAGTTCTGTCAAATATTTACAGGCTTCCTCTGCAGTAGGACTTCTCAAAATCCTGCAGAAGGGAAGATGAAATTTAAATGTCTTTATGGCTTTAAGTAGTAAGTGAGAAACATCAGCGCAGAGAAAACTAGCTGTTTGTGAACATCTGGAGACTCACAGAACTGCTGTAGAGAGATACAGTGATACAGTGAACCTGGGCTTGATGGCATTAAACTACAGTTTCAGAAACATTTAATACCATACTACTGAATACCATCAGTACAATTCAACCCTCTACAATGCGAGTAAATTTTCACTCTGGGCACTAAATAATGTCTATCACGACCCATTGGCTAATCAACTCTTAGATTTTACTCGCCAGTGTGTGTGTTAGAGGCAGAGTGTGTGTGTTAGAGGCAAAGTATGAGTTTGGAATAGTCAGAGTGTTCAGCAATTGAAAATATCTGAGCGCTTCAGAGTTTCGCTCTCCGTCTGTACTATTTCAATTCAGCTCAATGGATGCGCAGCCAGCATAAGGATTGTCCACATAAGCACCATCAGCCCTAATTTCAGTTAAAATGACAAATATGCATGCATGGTTACCAAGTTTTAGTTCTAATTACTTAAGTTCTATCATTAAATAGTGCTTGATTATCATTATATAATGCTTGATTGACTGATGTTAAGAGTGTACGTTCAGATATTTAAAAAGCTGTGGCATTATACAAAGACAAGCAGATTTGATGGAATTATATATTTATATTTTTTATTTTTTATTATATCAGTCTGGTGAGTAAACTAAAAAATGTACTAGCCAATGACGATTCAATTGCCAAGTTGTGCGTAGAGGGTTACAAATGTATCTAAACAAAACTCAGTAAACCCCACTACAAAACTTGTGGAGCTTATTGTATTACAAATATTTTCTATGAATATTTAGCATGCATATTTATTTTGTGTTATTTCATCATGTCTCACCTCAGTGTCTTGAGTTGACACTTCTGATCCTGTAGTAAATCACTGAGCTCCTTCACTCCTGATTGTCCAGGATCATTTCCTCTGAGATCCAGCTCTATCAGGTGTGAAGGGTTTGATCTCAGAGCTGAAGCCAGAGCTTTATAACCTTCTTCTGTGATACTGCAGTCTGAAAGTCTAGAAAAAAAGTGAATTTATAAAATTCATCAAGTTATTGTTATTTTATGATTAATATATTTAAACATATTTCGTACTGTTAAACAGTGTTGCGGAGTAGCTAGCTACAGTACAAGTAACGATACCACTAACATAACTACATTTTTTAGTATCTGGACAGTAGCTCAGCTACTTTAAAACATTGTAGCTTTTCCAGTAGCTAGCTACTTTTTCCAAGTAGCCGTGCAGCGCAGCCGTGCAGTAGTCCATTTTGCATTCTGATGAATCATGAGCCTGTAATGCATTGAAGCAGCAGCGTCTTCTTCTTACTAGATAACAAACTACATTTGTTCATTACCACCATCTGTTGTTACATCATGCATTTTATGACTTTACAGTCAAACAAGAGATTGTCTGATGATTATAAAAAGGATGAACAGGAATGGATATTTCATGTGAATCGACTGTAATTTATGCAAACCAAAGTTTAAAATGCAGTCTACATTAAAGACTTAAAGCGCATATGGAAGGTGAATAATAGCTTTTTAAATGAACTACTTATCCTGCTTTATTGCACTCTATATCAAATGTATATTTCTATTTTAATTACAATAATGAACCACCATAGATTAATCTGTCCTGTTAGTTTTGTAATGAACCTTAAAGGAGCTGTATGTAAGAAATGTATTTCAATTAATCATAAAATGGCCCTGATATGTCACTAGACATTAAGAAATCATGTTCATTTCAAATACTTATATCACTGACAACAGTAGTACGGCCAGGATATTGTCATTTAAAAAGTGAAGTTGCAGCCCTCAACTGATGTTGATGTTGTCATGTTGTGTTTTGGCCTGAAGCCCCACCCTCCACCTATCTACCAATCATGAAGTCAGTAGTGTTTCGGCATCCGGGTTGCCAGCTCTGCTCTAGTTACCACAGCTACGTGTCAGCCTACATTCCTGCTGGATCCTGCAGCCTATCTGGCAACCTCGAGTCAGGGGGGAGGGGGAGGGGATACACCGCTCTACAGTGATTTGAAAGTGATTGCAGTACCAGTTTTGGCCACAATCTTACATACAGCTCCTTTAAAGATCACTAATCGAACGGATATAAAATTGCAATAATAGTAGTGCGCTTATTATTGGCAAAGGATGGTTGCGGTGGCATTTAAAAAGTGAAGTTGCAGCCCTCAACTGATGTTGATGTTGTCATGTTGTGTTTTGGCCTGAAGCCCCACCCTCCACCTATCTACCAATCATGAAGTCAGTAGTGTTTCGGCATCCGGGTTGCCAGCTCTGCTCTAGTTACCACAGCTACGTGTCAGCCTACATTCCTGCTGGATCCTGCAGCCTATCTGGCAACCTCGAGTCAGGGGGGAGGGGGAGGGGATACACCGCTCTACAGTGATTTGAAAGTGATTGCAGCACCAGTTTTGGCCACAATCTTACATACAGCTCCTTTAAAGATCACTAATCGAACGGATATAAAATTGCAATAATAGTAGTGCGCTTATTATTGGCAAAGGATGGTTGCGGTGGGATTTCAAGCGAAGCGCAAGCAGCTCATGATTTGCATCTCAGAGCGACACAGACTCTCCTTTATAAATGGGCATAACTAGTCCTCACTTTAGATGAGCTCACAAAAATAGTTAACTGACCACTACTAAATGCTTTATAACTACCTGAATCTACTACATTTACTTACACTTTCTAAGTGATCTTATGAACCACTGACAACTCCTAAATAACTGGTTTGTAAATAATGCAATACTTCATTTAGAAATGATAAATTGATCATTAATAAAGTATGAAAATACAATTATTAAACACATTATAGATATGCTTTTAAATCAAGAATAAAGCATTTATAGCTGTATTTACAGATGGTGGACAACCAGAATGCCTATTACCACCGCGGCGAAAATAAACCAGCCGCATTTCAAAGTCGTTCCCGAAATGACCGCCAGGTGGCGCAAAGGGACATTGTGCAAAACAGCAGCAATTGCCGCATTTTAAAATGTAAGTGGGTTAAATATAAAACCCTAAGCCTAATAGGCATATTTTTCATATATATAAATAGGCCTATTAGGCTACAACAGAATAGAACCAAAGATAGAATAAATTTTAGAACTGAAAAAATAGAATCAAAAGTTAAAAATAGAGACGATATTAGGAGCAATGACGCGGAATATTTTTACTATTCTATTGAGGAATTAGATAAATGAAGAGCTCTCGTGAGCGATACAATTGCATAGTAATTTATAGTGATTTCAAAAGCAGTCCTTAAAAAATAAATACATGGAGTAGTGTGGCATATTTTTTGAGAGATTACTCGGAACGCGTTTTAGTTAAGATCCTGGTTTCAATGCCAAAAACTTGTGCCAAAACACTTAATTATAAACTTCAATATTTCATTCAAAACAATCTCAAAACGCTTTGTGACATTTTGAAAAGCCGTGGATGCATTACTGCCACTGAAACCATGAACGCAACAGAATACTGGTTCTGATTTTATTGTTTGTCGTTTAAACGCATTAATAGGCTAATATAAAAATATCAGTAGTCCAAGTTAGTTCGGGATTCGAACCCGTGTCATCTATATGATCGTAACGTAAGTTCAACCACTCGGCCACGATTCACTCGTTGCGACATGGCCTAACGTTCCAGTGTGTGTTCGCTCAAACGCTCTTCATTCAAATGAACGCGCCGCCGCGTTTGTCCAACACTAATTCAACATGCCAGAATAAAACCTGGCTTTAGAACAATGCATAGCGCCACTCGTCGTGGTGTGCCAAAAAAATTACAATAATTTAGTTTCATTTATTTCAGTGTTAATGTTTGAGTTAAAAAAAAATCCTCTACAAATTAAATTAACAAATTTTTTCGATTTTTTCTTTCGTGATTTGTGTGGATGACACACAGCGACATATACAGTATTATCAGCTGTATTATTAATGCTTAATTTCGAGAAAGACCCGCCGCGCGCAGTGAGGGAGACCAAACTTAGTAAAAAAATATCCAGCGCGAGAGAGGCAAAGAAAAACGCCTGTTCTTAATTTATGTTGCTTTGAACTTTTTTCGTTTTGTACCGTTTTGATTTTTTTATTTAGCTGCAATTTCTTTGACAATAGAAATTTAAAATGTTGCAAGAATAAGATTCTGTGTTTCTTATTTTGCATCACAAAGGGAATAAACTCTACACTGTAAATGATTTCTGTTGTTTTCACAGCATTATACTGTTTTTCTCAACAGTTTCTTGCTGTATAACCTATGTACATTATGTTACTGTAGATTTTGTTGCTTTCACAGTATTATTGTGTATTTTCAACAGTTATGTACTGTGCACACAGTTGACAGTATTTTACTGTAGATTTTCAATGCATTCTGGGAAATTATTAGTTACTGTAAAGCTAAATACAGCAGTGCAAAGTGGCCGCGAAAAACACCACACACAATTCCACAAGTAAAATTGCTAGCTTGTTAACATTATCCTTACATAAAACATTTGAAGGACTGGTTGACCATTAACAGTCTTCATTTCTGTCAGTGGGGGGCATGAGAGCGCATTTGAATGAGTTTTTCTGTTGAGTCAGTGCATCAGAGCTGTCGTTTCTGCCGACCTGGAACTTCGTCATATGGTAAGTAATAAATCTTAATATTTAGGCTATATGCATGGATTCTAGAAAAGTTAAAGTTAAAGTTTAAAGTTATTTAGAGAATGGCTGACCACGAGTTTGATATTTATTCTCAACATTTTACTATAAGCTGTGTACAATATGATAGGTTTCAATGTAGTTTGGAACATGTTACTGTAAATTTAAATACAGTAGTACGAAATGACCGCGAAAAATAACCACATGCTGCCGTTTTATGAATCTTCAGTTCCCTGAGTAACTTTGAGAGCGCAGGCCTTTGCATTCCGTCGCTGTGTCGGTCGGCGAAGTGTTCGCCATAAATATCTGGTTAGTGATGAATATTTATATGTTTTTATGCAAACTAAGTAGTGGCAGGTTAACGTTATAGTCAGGTTCATTATATTCAGATTTTAATCTTTGTGGGAATTTTTTGGGGATTTGCTAAACTATACACTTTTGGAAAGGTTATTGTATAAGGAGGCAGAAAATCAATGTTTGCATTTGCTCAGATGTCTATATGGCGGCCATATTGAAGTTAAAAAAATGGCCGCCGTAAAATTGTAATATCTCGACTTCTGAATAAACTGGAATGTTGATTTTTACTGCTAAACTCACACTGTAAGGGTCAAGGAATCCAATGGTGCTAGTTACACTTTACCAAACTGACCCTTCGATGCATGAGTAGGAAAAAAATGAGTAGGAAAATGTGGTTGTTTCCTTGCAATATCTTTGTAATGAAAAGTTATGATTTCATATTCCAGCTGTTCTTCAAAAAAAAATTTTTTATATCACTCATTAAATCATTTAATATTTATTTTGGGAATTACAAAGACATGCACATTGCAAACCTACTAGAAAGGGTTCTGAGAGTGATCCACACACAAATGTTCTGTTACCTTAAATTATACGCTTATCTCTGTAAAGCTGCTTTGAGACAATCTACATTGTTAAAAGCGCTATATAAATGAAGATGACTTGACTTGACAAAGTAGTTCCTGTTGAAAGATTTTCATTTGAGCCAATTGCCCTTCCTCAGACTTGCTATATCAGACTACAGAGCATCTAACACATGTATAGTAAGCATTGTTTTCATTTTACCTCAGAAAATGTTTTACATTTCAACAACATATTCATACATATATGACTACAGCTAACTAAGTTAGCTAATATTACTGTATAGTGTGTGTCATATATGACTTTTGCTCCTCAGACTTCTGATATACTGGGATAGTTGTTTTGGAACACACAACATATAATATCAGCTGTGTCATCCCTCAAGAATATTGTTTTACAGAGCATCTGGTACATGTATAGTAAGTAGCATATTATCTTAATTTTTTACCTCAGAATGTCATATTCCAACAACATAAATTTATGAATGCTGCTAACAGGTTGCTAACATTACTGTATAGTGCGTGTCAGTGTCATAAATGACGATTGTTTGAAAGAGTATTTTTTCCCCTACAAATTAGCCTACTTTATTGTAAGTAAGTTAACACTAGCTAAACTAGCTAGCTAATATTAGGCTACTGTATGTACGAGTACATCAGGATTTATGGGAAGTGTCCCCGGTTCCCGTTGACCTAATCTATGCAGCCTTTAGTGCTTTAAGTAAGTAATCAGCACTATTTTAAAATTTATACGATTTTTAATAGGGAGCCAATGCAGTCTTGGCAGAAATGGGCTTATATGGTCATACTTCCTGGTTCTAGTAAGAACTCAAACTGCGACATTTAGGTCCAGCTGTAGTTTGTTTATTAAGCGTGCAGGGCAACCACCCAGTAGATCATTACAATAATCTAGCCTTGATGTCATGAATGCATGAACTAATTGTTCCGCATTTGTCAATGAGAGCATATGCCGTAATTTAGAATTTTTTTTAGGTATATTTAAGAAGGGGTATGTCAAGCTGAGGAGTCCATTAGCTGGAAGCAGTGCATTTTCTGCCAGTCTGATGATAAAAAGAAAGGAGTCCTGGTCTAACACCCTAGATTAGAGTCCTATATGGTCTCATTCTTCAGGTAGTTCAAGAGAGGGCCAGTTTGAATGATGGGAACTATGTCCAAGTACAAAGGTGACTGCAAAACTGCACACCAGAAACAGTGTGCACAGAGAAGGCAGTCTGGCATTGCTCCTGTCACTCAAGTGCAACTAATTAGGTTGAAATACAATGTGCAAGAGACCACAATGCACATGCTTTAGCCACAGAACACTACACTTCCAAAAAGCGTGAACAGAAAAGAAGCACAGAAATGGCTGAGCCAGACCCCTCAACATCTGGTTCTTCATTGCCATTCACACAATCCCATACAAATCCACTGGATAAGTGATGGCATCTCTTCTGCAAACATAAGGCAGAAAGTGACTAGCTCCCTCCAACACTTGAAGCTCTGAAGCAGCACATCTTGAGAGTCCATGCCCAAACAAGAGTATGGGCACAGGCAGCTAGCCTGGTCCTACCAGACTCTCGTAAATTTTATTTGTACAGAGAGTCTGGCCACTCTCCATTGACAAGCTTTAACTTCCTTGAAGGCGGGTACTCTGTTGAAGTTTAAAACTTTTGGATCTGCCTAGAGCCACTCTGGATCTGCCATAACCAGTCGCTAACGTTTGGTCGTGACGTATGTCTACAACTCAAACTAGCGCACCTCAACGTCATCGTTCTCAGCCACTCCCTCTGTTCACTGATTGGACAGCCAAAAATTTGGCCGGAAAAAACCCAAGAATATACCGCAAACCCAGACGGAGTACTGAAGGAAAATTAAAATTGAGCGAAAGTACGTAGGAGGGCGGAGCCAGGCTAACAGGCAGCCATTGCTCTGCAGGATCCACAGCTAGATCCTCTGCAAAACGGATACTTCAAACACTCGCATGCTCAATCCAGTGACCACAGAGGTCCTCCCAGCCCCAAAGGCCATCCTTGAGTTGGTTCAATGCAAGTGTAAATCTGACTGCTCTTCTGGGAGGTGCTCCTACAGAGCTAAGGACTTAGCCTGTACTGACAGTGTACAGCCAGTGCCAGAATGATGACGCTTCCCAAGCCGTGATGTATAAAAGCGATGATGATTATGAGAAACTGTCTAACTAAAAAGGTTGCTTAATCATGTCGATAGTTCCCAGAACATCCATGTTTTACATTAGCGAATTTTAAACTCTTCACTAAAAGGAACTCTGAGATATCTGACCAACTGCTTGTGATGTTAAGTCTTTTTACCCAAATTGTGGATGTATTTCAATGGGATGATAAAAAAACATGGTTTTTGAGGAACATGAAATATTAAATGCGAACAATTTTTCATTACAATGATATTGCAAGAAAACAACCACACCGGGTCATTTTTGACCCACTTATGCATCTATGGGTTAATGTGGCAAAGTCTTATAGCTTTGTAACTAGCACCATTGGATTCCCTGACCCTGAAAATGTGGGTTTAGCAGTTCAAATCAACATTCCAGCTTATTCAGAAGCCGAGATATTACAAATTAAAGTTTTACGGCGGCTATTTTTAAAAAATTCAATATGGCCGCCACATAGACATCTGGGCAAATGCAAACATTGATTTTCTGACTCCTTATACAATAACCTGTCCAAAAATGTATAGTTTAGCAAATCCCCCAAAAATTCCCCCAAAAATATATAGTGAACCTGACTATTAGTTTAGAAGAACTGCCCGCGGCTTCTGACTTAACGTTACAGGCATTAAAGAACATAAGCGGATTTCCTTTATGTTGATAGCTAGCCTACTTGATTAATAAATGTGATTTTATGAACATAGATTGCACATGTAGCCTCTTATAAGGTCAGAATGATCTAATCATTTTGTTATTTACCATTTTAAGTCGGTGGAAACGCCTGCGCGTTTATTATTTTACATATCATACGGTTGGGAATTGAAAATCGATCAATGTATCCTGAAATTGGATACCCAAGGACTCGGATTCTTGTTATAAAATTACATTTTCGATTCCTCTTATTGATTTATTCGCGCTTATTTTCGGCTAAATCAGAATTTTCTTTTACACGTCTGTGAGGACCTGACCTGGCGATCTGCCAGGACCTTGTGCAGTTACCTCAGTCAGTGTTCATTCCATAGACAGTATGGTTCATTCATACACTTTTGTTACAAATTGATTTCTTTTAGAAACACCAATGGCTTTTTAGTGATGGTTTAGAGCTTATATCCCCTATTGTGATGTGACTTATTACAGATTATGCTACATATTGTGATCACTCTTGATTCAGTTGGAAAATATATATATATTTTTTTGTATTTACAGGTTTCTTGTCAGGATAAATCCTGAAAATTCGAAATGAACATCACAGTTCCAGGTGAGCAGAAAGAGTGGGAAGGTTGTTCGGAGGAAGACCATGGCCTTGAATCCACACGTTGCATCCTACATCAGGGACATTGCAGAATATGATTGGCAAAATCATTAAGGTAAGAGTAATATTAGGGATGTGCAGTGGAGCCCATATCTGTAGAAATGATTTGTGTCTGAATCTGTATTTAGAAAAATCCAGAAAGGGTGGAAATGACTTAAACCATACATTTTTCAAATTGATAGTCTGTTTTAAAATGTAATTATGTTCCCTTCACAGTTTCCATTTAACAAATATGCCTTGTATAAGTCAAATAATTTGTATTTTTATATATTATAATTGTAAAAAAAATAGGGTTGAGTGATATGGTCAAAATCATCTTGATAAAATGTTTCATATCAGTTAGTATTGATAATTATTACAATCAATATCAAATATTTATTTAAGTTTTAAATGTTCTCAAACATAAATTAAATAATGAAGACAACAGGTAAAGTAAAAATATAATGAAATATAATAGGGGTGGGAATCTTTTTGATTCAACGATTCGATTCAAATCGATTCTTTGGGTCACGATTTGATTCAAAAGCGGTACTTTTGAAATTGGGAATTCTCTTTTGAATCAAATTTCAATTTGATATATGCATTGAATAGATTTAAAATCTATGATCAAATCTAAAATCAAATCTATGCATATATCTAAATGAAATTTGATTCAAAATCGAGAATCGAACACAAGACAAATGATCAGCAGCTACTGTTAGTCCTTATCGAGTGGGAGTTATTTAGTTTAAATTATACACACCTCATATCTGCGTTAATTTAATCTATCCCGCTGCCACTCAGCATTCACATTCACCTCTCACGGCGTGAACTCACGCACGTCTTTTTCATCATTAAAATTAGTAAGCATTAAGTCGACAGACATATCTATGAAAGGAACTGACTATCGTAAGCATCGTAAGCCTAAATTGATCATAGAGACCATTGGTGGTAATTGTCTATAATCAATTTAAGGTTACAATGCTTTGGGGAAACGCAGCCCTGATCAGTGGCCAATTGTTTGGAGTCAGAAATATAGAATACGGGCCATTGACTTCTCAATATTTATTACTTCAGCTTCTGATACAAGACATGTTCATTCTCTTTTATAGGCGGGTATTTGTTCGTTACCACAGAAAACCGTTTGCGTATCCATGTTGAACGTGTTTCTTCAATGTAAAAACTGAAGTAGCCTACCTAAGCTATTTTCTGTGAATGTGCGAGACTTCCGGTTCATTAGCCGCTATATGGAAATAATGAGATGAATAACAAAATGCTGTAAATGATAAAAATATTTGTTTAATTAATTGAAAGAAGGCCATTAATTGTTGTTTACAATTATGACAAATTCAATACATCAAAATATCAAGAAGCATAACAAGTTTTTTTGTACTGCTAGAAATAACTGTAAGCGGATGACACCGGAAGCCAGACACATTTCATTTATAAATGGCTGTACCCACTCTTCCGTGAAAAATAATGTGGATACCATAGGCAAAACAAATTCTTCTAAAAAGGTGTTGATAATGTGAGTTAGTTTTTTTTAAATTATTATTAGTTGTATGTTTTGCCTCTGATTGATTTGTGCTTATCATTCCTTGCAGGATTATCAGAAGTGCTGTCTCTCTTCTTCCACTTGACACCATCACTACCCTCCTCACCTGGCCTTCATCCTCACCTGTCTTGCTTTCTTTCTAAGTTTCTTTTTTACCTGTTCAGGATCATTTTTGCATGAATTGAAATACATTAATTCTTCACTGATCTTAATTATTAAATATATATTGTTCATTAGTCTTCTTTTAAAACAGATTTTTATTGTTGTATTATATTACATTATTATTACTAATGTATTGTTTAAAAATACACAATAAACCTTGTTGTGCAGTTAAATCTTCAATTGTTATTTTTTTCTATTTCCCATTAACAGTTAAAATAATATTCCTACAGATTTTCTACATATTCTACAGGTAACACGGTAGCACTATAAAAGTAAATAAAATAACATTTCATAACTGTATAATACTATACAGTATTATTAAAAATCAACAGTGTAATACTGTGCTTTAATGTGGTAAAAATTACAGTAAAATAATGTATTTAATTTTACAGTATGCTTAACAGTACTGTATTTAGTGTTACAGTAATTTTACTGTTGAATGAAATACAGCAACTACTGGATAATTGTTGCCAGTAAGTTACTGTTAATTTGACAATAAATTTTTTACAGTGTATCGATGCAACCCTGTTTAAATAAATAAACTGTCCCGACACTTTATTCATACCTTGAAATGTGCGATGGGTTTTCAAACTTAATTAATTTTCTTTTTCTTTTACATTTTCATTGTTTATTTTTTAATTGAAAGTAATACTGTATTGAAAGTATTTTTCTGATTTGTTCGATCTGTTTTGAAAAATGTCTTCCGTTGCTATGGCCGGGTATCACTGTCAGTCATCTCAATCTCGTGAATGATTCACACACACACAAAAAAATAATTTAGCAGATTAAAGACGAGCTTCATCATCTTCATTTTCTGGTGCAATCGGCTGACAGTCTTCCTTCATCAGATGTGTCGTCTTTGCAGCGGCACAACTGGAATGTTGCAAATTTATGTTGTAATGTACAATTGATAATTAAACATTGACTTTAATAAACTGATGCATTTTACGCATCAAGAACGGAAAAACATAAACACTGTCGGCTACACTGAGATTCGATCTCGGATCGTTTGAAGCTCCGAGAGGCTATTGTTAATGCATTGACCACAGAGCGGTCTGAATAGCCTAGGTCTACTACTGTTTGTTCGGTATTTGAACCGATTTGAATTCGGCCACGAATTTGTTTTGTTTTATTTTGTTTTAAATGTATTTTTACATATTTTGCTTTCGTTAATGTAAACCAATTCTGTTGTAGCATAATAGGCCTATATTTTTTTCCCTAAAAGTTTGTTTTATTCTCTACTTTGTTTGTTTATATTTTTACATATTCAATCAGTCTCATTTTTGTTCAAATAATGATTTTTTTTTTTTTTTTTTTTACAAGATCTTGCGCCATGTTTATTTATTTATTTATTTTTTAAATAAACAGATAGGAAACTTACCTTTTAAAATGCCGCAGTTGCTGCTGTTTTGCCCTGTCACTTGCGGCACCCGGTATAGCCTAGTCATTTCGCTTCGACTTTGAAATTCGACTGGTTTATTTTTGCTGCGGCAGTAATAGGCATTGTGGTTGATTATTTATTAAATAATTCAATTGATAATAATAACAACATGTAAGCCTATTTAATTCTGAATATAACAAAGAATGCTTAAACCGACTAACATCGGTTAGTAACTGCAAGTCCTGAAAATGTTTTAATTTTATGTAAGTAAATGACAAGTAACCTATTGACATAGCCTTTCTAAATTATAGAAAAACTGGGCACACACTTTTAACGTGTCTACTTTGTTTAAATTTAATGAATTTGAATTCGTTTAACCACAATATTTATCTTGAATTTATCTGTGGCCTCTCAGCTCAGATTACTGCCGCGGCAGATTACGTCATAAAGAGAATAAACTGACACTTTTCAAAGTCTGTGATTACAGCGCCACTCAGCGGTAAAAGGCAGCAAATACACATCCCAATTTTGCCGCCGCGGGAACGGCGGCGGTAAAAGTCTCATTCTGGTTGTCCACCATCTGTATAAACTGCTTATTAATGTATATTAATGCTTTATAAATGATTAATTAACTGTTTACTAATGCTTAACTAATGATTAATAGCGTGCAGTTATTATAAAGTGTTACCCGTTTTGGTAATAAAATAATAAATAAAATAATAAATAGTGTGATTATACCATTATATTTTAAAATAAAACATATGCTCAGCAAGATTTATTTTGGCAGGTTGCCAGGAAGTAAGTATATGCACTGCCAGTTTTAGCCTTTTTTTACAGTCTATGGTTTTAGCACTGGAGAGTCAAGCGTGTTATTAGCCATGTTTCCATCCAAAGTTGTGAATTAAACTTATGTGCAAAACTGCAATATCACATAAAACATTTGTGAATAGAGCAGCGTTTCCATCCAGTGAGTCTAAGAGAACAGTTGGTCACTTCCTGATAAACTGGCGCTAAATATTCACTAAGAAAAGCAGGAAAAGCTACTGTATATAATCATTTTCACATAAGCCTATAATAAATTACTTGCGCCTCAGAGCATGCAGACGAAATGCAATAAAGCCATTATCTTGCTTTCTTCTCTTCAGTGAACTAGGGCTACATACGTAACAGAGACGTTTGTTCTGCCTGGCAGCATTTAGTCCCCCCTGAGTTAGTTGGTACAGTCCTCCTATAGTGTATTACAAACTAAGCAGTAAATAGAATGCACTCTTTCATTAGTCATATTCTAGCAGGGATGATAAAAACAAAAACAACAGGTAATTGGTTTCAATCCACTACAAAATTTAATTTTGTGATATAAAACACAAAATAAATGGAATAATGAAAAATAGTAATTGTGCATTTGAAGTGTCAGAATTTGCTCCACTTAGGCTATATTTACATATTCAAAGCTTATGCCCAACCCTCCAATACTTTCCACAATCTGCTCCCTTTCAAAGTAAACTCCTTTGTTCGTGAGCACAAAAAGACACATTTAAAGTGTGCCCACTAGTGGACCTCTTTTCAAACGCTCAATACGCACATGAGCTGTTCATCCTGTTTAACCAATACTATTCAGATTTTTTTTCTCATTGAATTAAATTTATCAAACAAAACCAGAGCTGCTCAATATCAAGCTCCAAACCCTGTTCCAGATTCTTCCCCTGGTATTTGATGTCACTTAGCAAAAGAGTCAGTGAGCCACCAAGGCAGTGTGTTATTTATAACGGCAATAGCTCTGGGCATGTTGACAAAGTGTGAATCTTATTGGTTGGTCAGTTTTCTTCAAAGTGCAATGGGAAAAAATAACAGCTCTCCATAAAAGAAAAAAAAAATCACGTCAGTCTGAATGAACAGTAATTTATGTTGAAATGTACTCACTTGAGCATCTCTAGTTCACACACAGGATTCTTCAGTCCCTCACAGATCTCTTTGACTCCTGAGTCCAGCAGACGGCTGTTGTTCAGGTTCAGCTCTTTCAGGATGGTTTTAGAGGAGAGAACAGTAGCTAGAACTGAACAGCTTTTCTCTGTCCGCTCACACTTATTCAGCCTAAACACAGAAACACCATAATTTATTATTCAGTACATATTAAACACACTTCATATCAACAGCTCTTCATATCTGCTCACACAAGTGCCTGACAGTCTTTTATAATGAATAAACAGAAGTTATAATGTATAAATTATGTTGACTCACTTGATTTTCTCCACTTTGCTATGAGAGTCCATCAAAAAAGCAGAGAGCTTCTCTCCATCCAGATCTCCTAATTTATCTTCACTCAGATCCAGTTCTGTCAGTAATAATGGACTTTTACCCAGAACTTTAGTGAGATAGTCACACGCTTCCTGTGCAGCAGCACTTTTCAAAAACCTACAGGAAGTAGAAGAGAATTTTAGATGAGATAATTTGTTATAATTGTATAACTTTTGCTGCTCCCATCCTGCTTATGAGTGGAGTTATAAATCAAATATAGAAAAAAATATAGATCATTCCCAATAGTATGTTTCATAGTTAGTGTATGAGTGTGATGTAGGAACATCAATTCCAACAAGAATAAGTAAGAATTTAAATTCTTCTTATCAATTCCTTTCTGTGGATTTTAATGTGATTTTAAACCATTCAAGATGACTGAAGTACTTTTGTAACTGAATTTGTAATGCATATCTTACATTTGATTTCAGTTTCTGTACCTGAACATCTGAAAATCTTAAACATTTGTATCTTTTAGTTGTATTTATTTGTTATTGCTTGTGTTTATTTGTTCTTATTAAATTGCTGATTATTTATTGTATTTAATAATGCTTGAAATTTATATTAGTTAGAATAGCTGTTTTTGCTGTGGTATTTTTGTTAAAATCATAGGCAAAAGTTCCTTGTATAAGTTCTTTAGCTTTTAGATTTTTGTTCATGGTATTCAGCTGCAACGGAACATTTCGGAAAAAAGACTGTGAATGATATTGTAACAGTTATGTGTGTTTAGTTTAGTTTTCATGGACTTTTAATTTGCATTCTTCAGTTCCTGTTTTCCTTTGTTCAGTTTTCCCGCTTCTCCTTTGTTGTCATGGTAATTAATATGATTTGCCATCATGTTCAAATGTGTCGTCGTTGACCACCTTATTATTTAAGTATTTAAGTTCCTGTGTTTTCAGTTCTAATAAGTCTGATCACAGTAACGTTAAGTTGTGTTTGCTCGTCTGCCTGCCTTTTGGATTGTTTGCCCGTATGGATTATTGAAGCCTTTTTGAACCTGATCTTCATCATCCTGTTCTTTCTTTAACCCAAACGTGACATATTTAAAAAAAATTACCTTATTGGAATCAAAACTAGGAATTGATAAAAATCGTAATCAATAAGCAGAATCAGAATCAGAATTTCTAAAAATTCAAATGACCAACTACAGAGTTATGTTCCAGTTGGTTTTTGGTTGTTCCTAGAGTTTGGAATTTGTTTCTAAAGCATTCCTTTAGTTTTAGCTTTATAACCATAAACTAACGCTTATATAAGGCTGCAAATAGTTGTAGTGTGTACGTGTGTGTGTGTGTGTATGTGTGACAACCAAATAAGAACTTGTATTGAATGTTTTCTTCAATGAATAATTGTTTATAGATGTCAAATATTTTTTTTCAGTTTGTGTTGATGAAAGAGAACTTGATATTTTTAAATGTAATAATTTTTTTTGGTGTGTGATAAATGAACTAGAAATTCTAAAATTGAAGATAAGCAGCAATCACTACAAAATTGTAATGTTTACAGGATATTATGTGATGTTTTAATGTTTATTGCAATTGTGGAAATAAATTGCTTAATTTATTGACAAAATATGCAAGTTTTACTGTTTAAGGAAATATAAAATCTGCACCGTTTTCATCAACGCAGCAGAAGTGTAGTAACTGATAGTGCTGTTAATGTTCTGTTTATACAAGAAGTTTATTGCTTATGAAAACAAATTCATGATCTTGCTAATTTTAATCCTCCATATTATGTGATGTGATTAATAAACAATGGATCAATACAAGACATGAAAATCAACTGATTATTGTTTTGTTGCAGCACGGTTTCAGGTTATTTAAAAACTAAAATTTTATTAAATATTTCAAGGTTTTATTCACCTGGTCTTTAATTTACATTGTTCATCCTGTAGTAAATCACTGAGCTCCTTCACTCCTGATTGTCCAGGATCATTTCCTGTGAGATCCAGCTCTATCAGGTGTGAAGGGTTTGATCTCAGAGCTGAAGCCAGAGCTTTATAACCTTCTTCACTGATACTGCAGTCTGAGAGTCTACAGAAAAACAGAAGAAAAAACAAACAGTTGTTGTTATTCTTTTTGGAGACACAGATTATCGTATCACTAATGGGATTTATGAATGGCTTCTGACAAATTAGACAAATTATGAATAAATTATTGCCGTAGAGTGTGCAAAAACATACACCATTATGTTGTTTATATTTTAATATTGGCAAAATATCCCTTAGATATAAATACAATATATGCATTAACCAAAACCTTATTAAATTAAATAACTTGAATAACCTAATCTTATTAAATTAATAGTTCACCAAAAAATGTAATTCCATAATTTTGGGATTTTGTCCTCATGTTGTTTACACATTTACTTTCTTCACTAAACACAAAAAGAGATGTTTAAACTGAATTTTAGCCTCAGTCATATGGAAGGCATTTTCTGCCAAATTTAAATAAATAAATTAAATGATTAAAATGAAAATGAAAATCAGATTAACGATTTCATTACAGAAATCTGTACGCAAAATATGTGACAAAATTGAGAATTAAAATTAAGTGATTTCATTTTCACGGTGACAGTGCATCATCCCTGTCAAATTGAAAAATAAAATGCAATTGGTGATTTTACATTTCATTTTCACTACAGTCTCGAGGCAAGACTGCCAATATTAAAATGAAAAGCCAAACGTGAAAAAGAAACTAAAAATACAGTTTTTACAAAGCTCTTTATTAATGCTCACGCAATAATAGTGACACAATTCAAATTCAAATGTAAATTTTCGTTTTCATTTTAATTCCTCTTTTATTTTACAGTTTTCATTTTCGTTTTCATTTTCAAAGACAACCTGCATGCAAATTATATGTTAATGAGTGGGTGTGGCTTGTAACGGCGCTAGAGGCACGCCTTCTGTAAAGCGAAGTCACCGACGTCCCTGTTGCTGCATGAGTTGAATGTGTGAAACGAAATTATTTAAATGTGATTATATTGTAATCGAGACGACGAGATATGGCGAAATCTGTTAGTGAGCTACATTAGTGGAAACAACCAGCCTGACCAGCATACTTCAAACCCAAACCAAAGTCGCGGGCATCTTCAGTTGCCAGAGAAACTGTTAGTCAAGTCAAGTCTTGATCACTAGCTTTAACCGAGGACCTCGGCCAATGTTTCATATTCGCGTCATGCCTAACAACGCCCTTCAGCACTAGCCTAGAGTACCTTATTGCTTTTATAAAACGGTTACCACACAATACAAATATTAAACCCGAAAAATATGTAGCCTATCTATGCAACTTTCATGAAGTAAAATCACTAAAAGCCAATTCCTTCCGCTGGAAAAAAAAAATAGTCCCTGACCATAAAGCAACAGGAGAACTTACATTATTTCTCCATTAGATGGAGACAACTGTCTTAATGAGTGAGTCAGTCAGTAGAGAAGACTTTTGAAATGACTCAAACTTGTGATCACGGAGAAGAAAGACGCAACTGACATGAATAGGCACGGACAACCCCTTAACTGTTAAAAGTACAAAATATCACAGCGGACATTCAAACTGATTTTTTATTATGAATATAGGACTGACCTGAAGGAAAATGCTATAATATATATCTAGCCTAACGTTACTGTAAATGCAGGCCGTCTGGCTATAATTGTTGTAGAAATTGTGTTACTAAGACTTTTGTACACCCAAATAGTTGAATTTCCAAAACAGCCTAATACATGAATGAACCTCATCGATTATGATCTAGTCTAACATCATAATGGCCTTACTACCGGATACTTTGTTTGAACAGTTTCTCTGGCAACTGAAGATGCCCGCGACTCAGTGCGAACTGCAGTGCGCCGAGGGTTTGAAGTATGCTGGTCAGGCTGGTTGTTTCCACTAATGCTGCGGCAGCTTCCTGCAAAAGCTCACTAACAGATTTCGCCATATCTCGTCGTCTCGATTACAATATAATCACATTTAAATAATTTCGTTTCACACATTCAACTCATGCAGCAACAGGGACGTCGGTGACTTCGCTTTACAGAAGGCGTGCCTCTAGCGCCGTTACAAGCCACACCCACTCATTAACATAGAATTTGCATGCAGGTTGTCTTTGAAAATGAAAACGAAAATGAAAACTGTGAAATAAAAGAGGAATTAAAATGAAAACGAAAATTTACATTTGAATTTGAATTGTGTCACTATTATTGCGTGAGCATTAATAAAGAGCTTTGTAAAAACTGTATTTGTAGTTTCTTTTTCACGTTTGGCTTTTCATTTTAATATTGGCAGTCTTGCCTCGAGACTGTAGTGAAAATGAAATGTAAAATCACCAATTGCATTTTATTTTTCAATTTGACAGGGATGATGCACTGTCACCGTGAAAATGAAATCATTTAATTTTAATTCTCAATTTTGTCACATATTTTGCGTACAGATTTCTGTAATGAAATCGTTAATCTGGTTTTTATTTTCATTTTAATCATTTAATATATTTATTTAAATTTGGCAGAAAATGCCTTCCATACAGTCATAGTATAGTGTACATTTAAAAAGTAGTAAAGCCTTTTTTTTTCAGTTCATCTAATTAAATAAACCTTAATACATAAACATGCAGAAATGTAGATGAATGTTAATACACACTTCAGTTTCGTCAATCTGCATTGTGTATTTTCCAACAGAACACAGATCTTCTTTATTCCAGAGTTTCCTAGTTTATTCTCACTCAGATCCAGCTCTATCAGGTTTGAAGGGTTTGAATTAAACGCTGAAGTCAGAGCAGCACAACCTTCTGCTGTAATGCTGTTATTATTCAGCCTGAAGAGAGAGAAAACAAAGACAGGAAACATTCTTTAATTTATTTCAGCCACAATTCACAATACAGTAACAGAAGGATACATTTATTTGACAGATAAACTAATCTCAATCCTCAAAAAGTTTAAAGAGCAATGACAGTCTTTCATTAGACTTTAAAAATTTTATATAATTTTTCTTTTGTAAAGTATAAAACAATGTAAAAAAACTCACATCAGTGTGTTGAGTTTACAGTGTTTATCCTGCAGTAGAGCAGCGATCTGATTCACTCGTGTGTCTCCTAGTTCATGTTCACTCAGATTCAGTTCTCTCAGAAGTAACGGGTTTTTACCCACAATTCCTCTCACATACTGACAGGCTTCATCTGTCTCAGGACCCAAAAACCTGCAGATAAGAAGATGAAGCAGAATTCAAATACATTCTTAAACTTGATCTAAGGAAAAATAACATGAATATGTGTGTGAAATGGTTAATTTTGTATTAGTGAAAATTATAAATAATGTTTATAAAAATAAATTGCCTGCATATCATTTATTTTGTATTATTTCATCACGTCTCACCTCAGTGTCTTGAGTTGACACTTCTGATCCTGTAGTAATTCATCGAGCTCCTTTACTCCTGATTGTCCAGGATCATTTCCTCTGAGATCCAGCTCTATCAGGTGTGAAGGGTTTGATCTCAGAGCTGAAGCCAGAGCTTTATAACCTTCTTCTGTGATAATGCAGTCTGAAAGTCTACAGAAAATAAAACTATAAATTAATTTCACATAATGGTTTAAGTTACTTCATTACTGCACAATACTCTGAATACAAAATATGAGAGATCACATTAGAGCTGAATACTTTATCAGATGCACAGCTAAGCCACTTCTGACTTTATTAATGTGTGGATTGATTAATGAATAATAATTAATTATTGGTCAGAAAGACTCCAAAATTTGATCATAAATGTAGGAAAAAATTAATTGTAAAGTTATGATTTTGTAAAAATTTGATAAATTTGGTTTTTATTAGTTGGGTATCTACTGTATAAGTATTTATAAGAAACCGATAATATGCATTTTCTGCATGTAGAAAAACTAATTATTCTACAGATGGATGAAATTTACACTCAATCTATTCATGCGTCTCAAGCAATCAGATTGTTATCTTAAGAGCTTTCATGTTTCATTCACAAAATGTGCCCTGGAAATTAATTCTTGTGCCTCGTGGAAATTCAGTGGAGTTCACATCCCTAAAAGCAACAGAAATGTGCTGCATTTTATTTATCATCAGCTACCTTTAAAACCAAAACCTCAATAAGAAAGAGAGAGAGCGACATC
This sequence comes from Leucaspius delineatus, assembly GCA_023718395.1. Lineage (NCBI taxonomy): Eukaryota > Metazoa > Chordata > Actinopteri > Cypriniformes > Leuciscidae > Leucaspius > Leucaspius delineatus. The sequence goes on along the minus strand of CM043360.1, from coordinate 49,316,861 downwards.
AGCAATGGTAAGAGAATGACTGGGTGTCGAGCTTCAGGATGCAAAAGCAATCAAGTAGTTTGTTTTTTGTTGGACCCCACTGACTTCCATAGTATTTTCCTCCCTACTATGGAACTCACCGGGGACCAGCAACTGTTTGGTTTCCCACATTCTTCAAAATAACTTACTGTATAAGGTCAACAAAAGAAAGAACATTTTTGGCAAATTAAGAAAATGTTTGTCTAAAAACCTTTCTTGTTAAGGTTTGTATTTTGTGTGCACTGTATAGAACATAATGTCCTTTGTCAGTCACATGCCTGTTTAAGTCACTGCTTGTGGTTGGTTTCATAGATGGTAAAGGATGTTTTATACTTGTGCTACAATTGTGTGGCCTGTGCAACAAAACTTTCAACTTCTGTAGCACCAGTGCTATGTGCAAAAAAAGTTAAAGCTGCAGTCTGCAGTTTTTCCTCTTTGTCACCATCTCTGTTCGAGTTATTTGCGGAATTATCAGCTTTACGTGGGCTGTGCCTCGGCACGGCACAGCGCGGATGAATCCAATGTTTTGAGGAGAATGCGGCTGTCAGTTGCCGCCGGTGTGGATACTGGCATTCGCAATCACTTTTTGGAAGTATGACCAACATAAGAATTTTCACCGGAAAATGTAATCTGAACAATTAAGTAACATCCACTTTTGTTCTGACCAACTAAGGGGAAAAAAGCATTCTCAAATTGTTCATTTTAACAACATCAGCATTGCGTGACTACATTTAATGCCCTTCTGATATTTATCCTTGTCTCTTTTTTTCTCCGAAGTCTTTCGCGTTTTACAATGGGTAAATCTCCAGTTGTCACTGGTGATTGTCGTTTGAACCTTTCTGGATCCGCTATCAAATTGATAAGTTTAATTATATCAAGTGCTGTGAGAAAAGGCTATAAATCTCCACCTCCAGCATACTCACACTCATAGCCGACTAGCCGAGACTCTTCTTTATGTGGACAGATGTGACGTAATGACGCAAAGACATGCTCGAATTTCAGTGTCATAGACATCAGTGTAAAAACTATAAATGTATTTTTATATAGGCCTATAGCAATTAATTTAAATGTCTATTTAAATATCTGAAACCTCAAATAAACATTATGTGTTTGAAAACACTGAATAGTTGCGATATATGAAAAGCATGAGCATGTCCGTCTCTGGCTCAGTGCGAACCAACGTGCGAAAGCACGTTTGAATTTATAAGTGACTCATTAAGCATTTTGTGATCGTGTGCGTCAATGGGTTCAAATCAATCGCGTTTCTGGGGTGGAGGGGACAAAGTGAGAGGGGCAATGCCTTCGTGGCGCCAGCCCTGCATGAGAGATGTTCTCAATCATTTTTACTAAAACTTCAAACAAACAAACAAACCAAAATATAATAGACATGATTTTCTCAGGCCAAATCCCATTCCTGTGATAAAATTAGATTAATTATTAAAAATTGTATTAAAATGAATACGTAATAATAAAAGTTAATGATAGTTGATGACAATAACAGTTAAGTTTATTCCCCTAATATTGACATGGATGTTTACAGAGCAGAGGTCAACTTTCTATAAATCCAAAGTGAGAGATGGATTATTATTTTGTGCTGTACTATTTCAAAAGGCAGCAATAAATAACACTTTAAAATCTAAAAGTGTTCATGTGATTTTATACATCGCTGTGAAATTAATGAATGCACAATAATCGTGAAACCATGATTATTCCTCAGACTATAACCGTACCAACAAAATCTATAATCGTTGCATCCCTAATGGTAATAGAGATTGGCATGATAATGGATATGGCAATGTTAATGTATTTGGTCTTGGCGGAATAGATCTGCTACGCTGCTCCTGCAGAGCAAGTATCGAGACTTGCTACTGCAAATACCTTCAGACACTGCTGTGAGCATTTAAGACATGCTGCTGCTGCTGCACATGTAACATACATGAATTAATCCCCCAAAAAAGCAGGAGACAAGAGAAAATGGCAGAGCATTCTTCAACACAAATGCCAATAAAGCTGTTGTGCAACAGCTGAAAAGAAGGCTGTTGCTATACATTATAAAGCAATGTTTTACCCTACACAGTTGCACAGGGTAATGGAGAAACAGACAATATAAGTTCTATACATGTGCTGATGAGTAATAAAAGAAGCGCTGCATTGGCAGATATGCATATAGCTGCACAACGATGACAAAGACAGGAAGGGATAGAGCCAAACTTATTTACATGATATTTTAATGGTTTTGTTTTGGTCCATCTACATCTACACTGATATGATAACGATACTATATTAAAATTGCTGAACACCACAATATGGAACACATGCATGTTTTTCACAATGTAAATTCAAACGTAAAAAGTTAGGGGGGTTCGGGAGCATGCTCCCCTCAGAAAATGTGGACCTTCTCTGACCTACATATGTGCAATTTAAGACTTTTGAAGGCCAAAAAATGGATAAGAAATAGCTTTAAAACCATGTCAGTGGGCATTAGATTATTTGTCAATACCTGCTCTCTCCTCATCTTTCTTTTTCTCTCAGTCTCCTTACCCTGCCCTATTTCTTCCTCTCCTTAAGCTGAACTTTGACTGATAGTCTTTTCGTTTTCATCTGTGTCAGTGAAGAAAGTAAACATAGGCTCAACTGATTTTTATATGTTTTATTAATAATTTTCTGAGACAAGTTAATTTACTCAAGGCTACCAGGAAAGATGTAGCCTAAGTCAGTATTACCAATAGGAACTTTCTACAAGCTTTGGAATTTGAAGACATCTGTTTTTAAATGTTAAAAGTAATATTAAATAATACAAATTATAGGCTGTTTACTGCAGTTGGTGTAATTGGCAGACGTTCCCTTAGACATCATGCGCTGTGGAAACGCGTCAAAGCATTCTCAGGTATAAATATGCAAGCATTAACGCACGTAGGTGATTTCGAATGAATATTTCATGTCGGTATACAATGGTTAAATAATGTTAAAATGAATCTTGCTATTGATATCTTTGTACTCTATTAATTAAAAAATTCACTGAAAGTCCACCGCACAACAGTGCAAGGAGCATCTTCACATTTTTAATTGTCCATAACAACCCAAAAACTTGCCTGCTTGCCTTGCACATCTAATTAATGGGCAAAGTTTTCCGACTATTTTTCTTACCTTCTTTTTTTGCTCTGGATGTTATTGAGCTTGTAGAAGTTTAGCTCTTGCGTTCTTCTGAACATCTCGCGCTGCCACTGCCTGATGTCATTTCTGAGTCATATCACTCCATAATCTGTCTCTCTTTTAAACACTTTTTCACCATTGCTGTGTTCAGGATTTTTTGGACGGGGCTAAAACGGTGGCTTGATGACGCACTGAAGCCGCTGAGCTCCTGGCCCCGCCCCTACTGTCGATGACGCACTGGAGCCACCGAGACTGGCCCCTCCCAGCGAACTGTCAGTACTATTAGTTACTATAGCCTACAGTTTGTTAACTAGCTATTAGGGTGTAACGATACATCGATATGGATCGATGCATCGATATAACGTCTAACGATACGATGCATCGATTCCACACTTAAAATATCGATACACCTTTATTTTGACACTCCACATTCTCACGTAACATCCTTCCGCCAAAGCGCACATTTTCGTTTACTCACCAACCGCCTGCCGATGTGTAACGTTAATCTCCTCATCTGAAAAAGACGCCTGACAAGACTGACTAAACCCTAAACAAGTTTTTTTCACAAAAGTCGGTATTGTCCGCTGTCAAGGCATCGCGAATTCATGTTTTACAGCAGAAACAGACAAGCACACGCACCCTTGTTGGTGAACACAACACGATAAGTCTGTTTTAGCGACTTGCGCAGTATTCAGGTCAGATGTCACTTTGAAAAGACGCGCTGGCTAAGAGGAGTTTCGTCAAAGCTGACTAAAAGTGATCGAGGATGGATAATTTCAATGAAAGTTCGTGATATCTTCTTCAGGGCGTAAAAGGAAAATAAAAGCTGAAACATTTTCACGGACCCTTACTAAAGCAGCTCGTTTAGTGGTGAGGGAAAAGTACTGCGTGTACGTTATCACAACAACAAAGTTTGTTAGGCGTCTATGTCAGCTGAGGAGATTAACGTTATGAAGATTAACCGAGTGTTGTATTATTTATCATAGCAATTACTTGGTTTTGTTTGACTCAGAAAGATGAAATGTGAATGTATCTGCTCTGCTAAAAAAAAACACAAAAAAAACTTAACATATTAAAGCATACTTTCAATTAACTTTAATTTTGTAATTTACCTGTATTTTTTAAGTTATTATTATTATTAATCAAACCAACCCAGCTGCAGTTTGATTGATATTACTTGGATGCACAATAATAATAAAAAAAATTATGAAAATGAACAAGAACGGAGTACTTGCAAATGACCACTTCTGTTATAAATGTCCCAATTGGGAGAGGGTGTGCAATTTTCAAAGAGTTTAATTAAACGTTCATGTTATATATTTTGATTGCATTTGTGAGTTAATAAAAACGTAACTGGTTGTGTGAACATAATATCTAAATATCGATTAATCGATCGATATAGCCCTGAATCGAATCGAATCGAATCGTGGAATTTTTTGAAGTATCGGAAAATATCGTATCGCTGGCTGAGAGAATCGATATCGTATCGTATCGTGATGAACTGTCCGATTTACACCCCTACTAGCTATGCCTTCGTCACGGAAATGGATATTACCTGGATGTGATCACTTACAAAACAGATCGATGTCCTTATTTAAATTTCCGAAAAACGATCATATCAAGAAGAGGTGGATTAATTTTGTAAAGAACCTCCTTGATGGAGAGCTGAGGATCACCACCAACAGCCACCTCTGTAGTGATCATTTTACACAGGATAGTTTTATAAACGCTCGTTAGAGACAACTGGGATTCGCTGATAATCCGCTGTTACAGGTGGTGAATGCGAGTGGGCGTGGTTTCAGCACAGCCAGCGGACCCGCCCCCAGGGTTTGAGAGCAGAGAATACTGCTCATTTTTTCAAGATTTTGATAGCTTATTTTATTTACTTGGCGGCTTTTTTTATCATTCAAATTTAGCTGGGTGGCTAATAACACATTTTTCTGTGGTGTGACAAACTCAGAACACATCCTTAATTTTGACTTTACAGGGACTTTAAGATTCAAAAGCATATGAATGTTGTTCCTGCAAGAAAAATAATTGTAAGCTATGATTAATTAAAAAATCCATCACAGTACTCACTTGAGTATCTTCAGCTCACACACAGGATTCTTCAGTCCCTCACAGATCTCTTTAACTCCAGAGTCCAGCAGACGGCTGTTGTTCAGGTTCAGCTCTTTCAGGATGGTTTTAGAGGAGAGAACAGTAGCTAGAACTGAACAGATTTTCTCTGTCTGCTCACAATTATTCAGCCTAAACACAAAAACAACATTATTTATAATTCTGCACATATTCAAAGCTCAAAAAGATCAAAAGCTCTTCATATTTGCTCACACGTGACCGACAGTAATTTAAAATGAAAGAACAAAACAAAAAAACAGAGAAGTTATAATATATAAAATCATGTATACTTACTTGATTTTCTCCAGTTTACTATGAGAGTCCATCAAAAGAGCAGAGAGCTTCTCTCCATCCAGATCTCCTAATTTATCTTCACTCAGATCCAGTTCTGTCAACAATAATGGACTTTTACCCAGAACTTTAGTGAGATAGTCACACGCTTCCTGTGCAGCAGCACTTTTCAAAAACCTACAGGAAGAAGAAGAGAATTTAGATTAGACAATCTTGTTATAATATGTATTGTATTCCCAACTCAATTTTTCTTATGGGTCTAGTGTAGTATTAAAGTTATAGTTATAATAACTGTCTCCAGTTTCCCTGATAAAAATATCTAATATACAAATCAGCAAGAAAATCTGAAAACAATCATTTACAAAAATGATTAATATAATAATTTATATTTTTTCTTCATTATTTTTATGTCACAAAACCCATGAAATTCAGTTGTGTAAGTGGTGGATTGCTTTGAACTGCAATTCTTTAAATTCCTCTTCGTCTTTATAATGCTGCTCCGACTCGTTTATTCTCTCTACTTTCATATAGATTATATCATATCTATGTCTTATTTTTTAAAAATTTGAAGACAATTATGACCTGATGTGCTTTAATTTAAAAGAGTCATCCTGTAGTAAATCACTGAGCTCCTTCACTCCTGATTGTCCAGGATCATTTCCTCTGAGATCCAGCTCTATCAGGTGTGAAGATCTCAGAGCTGAAGCCAGAGCTTTATAACCTTCTTCTGTGATACTGCAGTCTGAGAGTCTAGAACAGAATAATCAGTTACTCCACAAATGTCCTGAACAATATTAATCCATACAAAAAGGGATAGCTAAATATGGAAGCAAACAACAGGCCCAAAGACCTTTAATATATTAGTCATCAACTAACCTGAGACTCTCCAGTTTACAAATCTCTTTCAGTCCATCAGAGAGCAGCTTCACTCCTGAATCCTGCAGATTATTATTGCTCAGGTCAAGATCCTTCAGGTTGCTGTCTGAAGAAAGAACTGAAGCCAGAGCTGAACAGCTTTCCTCTGTTAGATCACACTTACTGAGCCTACAAATAATGCAAAATGTTATCAAATGCATCATATTCCTGTGATTTCTGTAGTGTTGAATGTAGCTGATGGTGAAATGTACTCACTTGAGTATCTTCAGCTCACACACAGGCTTCTTCAGTCCCTCACAGATCTCTTTGACTCCAGAGTCCAGCAGACGGCTGTTGTTCAGGTCCAGCTCTTTCAGGATGGTTTTAGAGGAGAGAACAGTAGCTAGAACTGAACAGCTTTTCTCTGTCTGCTCACAGTTATTCAGCCTAAACACAAAAACACCATAATTATTATTCAGTACATATTCAACACACATCAGATTAACAACTCTTAGTATCTGCTCACACAAGTGACTGACAGTCTTTTATAATGAATAAACAGAATTTATAATGAATAAGATCACATTGACTCACTGGATTTTCTCCACTTTGCTATGAGAGTCCATCAGAAGAGCAGAGAGCCTCTCTCCATCCAGATCTCCTAATTTATCTTCACTCAGATCCAGTTCTGTCAGCAATAATGGACTTTTACCCAGAACTTTAGTAAGACACTCACACGCTTCCTGTGCAGCTGCACTTTTCAAAAACCTACAGGAAGTAGAAGAGAATTTTAGATTAGTTAATTTTACAATTGTGAACATGCTGTTGATCCACACACATTATTTTTTTGGAACAGATAGTGTTTACTGTTTAAAGAAAAAGAAAACAATTTAAAAGTTTTGTGCGGTACATGTATTCCCAATTGTTTGCAATGCTGTTAATACAATGCATTTATCCGTTGATCTAGCATATTATATATGATGTTTTATTGATTATTGACATTGCAGCATTGTTGGAGAGCCGTTAATTTTCAAAGTAAAAGTTTTAAATCACCTGATGGTCTTTAATGTACAGTGTTCATCCTGTAGTAAATCACTGAGCTCCTTCACTCCTGATTGTCCAGGATCATTTCCTCTGAGATCCAGCTCTATCAGGTGTGAAGGGTTTGATCTCAGAGCTGAAGCCAGAGCTTTATAACCTTCTTCTGTGATACTGCAGTCTGAGAGTCTATTTAAATAAAAAAAAAGTTTGTATATTCTTTGTTAGAACACAGATTATCATACTAGCACTAGGCTTTATAATAACATCTGATAAACCACTCAAATCAACATGATTTAATTCTCATTTACATAATAGCCTACTTTACAGTCAGTTACAGTATATAGTAAAATAAATAGTGATGCATGTACTGAAATTGAAATTTCAGCCTATATAGTCTTTTTTAAGTTCATCTAATCAAATAGGATATTAACAAATGTATATTAAAATAAAAAAATGTAGATTTAAATATACACACTTCAGTTTTTCCATTTTGCATTGTGTATTTTCCAACAGAGGACAGATCTTCTTCATTCCAGAGTTTCCTAGTTTATTCTCACTCAGATCCAGCTCTATCAGGTTTGAAGGGTTTGAATTAAACGCTGAAGTCAGAGCAGCACAACCTTCTGCTGTAATACTGTTATTATTCAGACTGAAGAGAGAGAAAACAGACAGGAAACATTCTTCAGTTTCTCTCAAAACCTTGTTTAATGAACAACAATGATAATTTGAATCGAAAACAAGGTACTGAAAATATGACAACAAAATTATGTGAAATATTTTACACATAAAAGTATAAAACAGGAAATACTCACATCAGTGTGTTGAGTTTACAGTGTTTATCCTTCAGTAGAGCAGCGATCTTATTCACTCGTGTGTCTCCTAGTTCACGTCCACTCAGATTCAGTTCTCTCAGGAGTAACAGGTTTTTACAAACAATTCCTCTCAAATACTGACAGGCTTTGTCTGCAGAAGAACTCAAAACCCTGTAGAAGGGAAGATGAAGCAGGAATTAACTAAATTCTCAACATTTATAATGTAATGGAAAGTACAAAATACTGTTAAAAACCTATTTTTTAGTTTTGAAATCTATAAGTTCGGTACAACAACAACATACTGTTTTATAAATCTTAATATTTTTATAAATAATTTTCCTGCATATCATTTATTTTCATCATGTCTCACCTCAGTGTTTTCAAGGAACAGGAATGATCCTGTAGTAAATCATCGAGCTCCTTCACTCCTGATTGTCCAGGATCATTTCCTGTGAGATCCAGCTCTATCAGGTGTGAAGGGTTTGATCTCAGAGCTGAAGCCAGAGCTTTATAACCTTCTTCTGTGATACTGCAGTCTGAAAGTCTACAGAAAAGACATAAACATGAATACAGTTATTACACAATATAAACACAAGTGTATTATAAATATGGGTGTGAATCTTCACTGGTGTCATGATTCGAATCGATTATGATTATCATGTCAACAATTCGATTCAATATCTGTATCAATATCTTCAATATCAATATCTATTACTGCACATGGCTACATTTTTGGCAATGAATACAAGCAGTCAGATATATCAACTCCCTTTTCAGTTTATCTACTCCAAGAAAGTACACTTTCTGAATGTAGCAATCATCAAACAAAACTTAAGTCTGAACCAATGTTCCCTTTAATTTATTTTAATTAACTCTAATTAATTTATATAAGAGCAGTCTTAAATGAGTTTAAGAGAATAAGAGAATGAGGCGCATCTGCAGATCTTAAAGTGACAGCAGCCACTAATGCTGTGTGTCATTAAAGTTAATCAAAGAACAAAGGTAACAGTGAAAATTACTCACTGCTCTTGATTAAAGAACTTTTGTAGCTTTAATAAGGATTCATCTATTTAATTTATGCAGTGCAGACTGTTAGATAACTTTATTCAATTTCTGTATATTTCACAGGGCACAGGTAAATATGATATTTATTATGGGTTTATGTAATGATTGTTTTAAGTTCACTTAAATTAAAAGTTATATATTTTTAAGCCTTATACATGTTTTAAAAAATAGAGAGCTTTCAATACACTTTAATGTTGAATGTGTAACATGTGTCCTGGGTCTGTGCTCATCAATGTCATCTTATGGACTCCATCTATGTGCTAATAATCACACACTCACACCTGTTTCCCATCAGTGACTCTTTATAATTATGTTCACATTCTGTGTTATTCTTGTTTCCTTGCTCTACCTTGCATAGCCTGTGTTTTTGACCCTAGTCAGGTTCCTCGTTTATGATCGTTCGCTGCCTGTCTTGACCATTGCCTGTGTGTTTGGATTACTCTTTTGCCGTGCCCTTCCTGTTACTGTTTGCTGGTGATTGGCCTACTGCCTGTTCGACTACGCTCTTCTTGTTAATAAAGCCTGCAAGTGGGTCCACAACCTCGTTGTCATGCTCCCGAATATAACAAAATGACTATAATTATTTTTTTTTAATTGGGGGAGACATCATCAAGACATCAGTAGCAGTTTTAGTATCAGTAATACTGGCCTTCATTCATAAAAATATGCCATTAAACTTAATTTAAAATATAGTGTCTTTATATTGCTTCTACATTAATTTGGAGATTAACTGTGAAATTATTACATTATAAAATAAATAAAAAACTTATAAAACCTGTTTTTAATTGTGATTAATCGTGATTAAATCACAGAAAAAATGTGTGATTAAACTAGTTCTTTTTTTAATCGATTGACAGCACTTCTTTGAAACCCACTAAAAATTCTGAGGTATGTACCTGATGTATTTTGAGTTTGCACACTACTACACCTGTGGTGCATGTGTAATTGTAAATTCTCTAAGTTTTGTTACTTTGCTGTGCTCATCATACGTTATTCCCAGCAATCTTCTTTAAAACGTGACGTTTTATTTCACGTCTTTGCATTTTACATTGCCTCTCATATTGAGCTACTTGGTCTGAAAACATGAAAGTATGCCTAAAGAGACTGATTCGGATGATCGGATCTCTGCCGCTCACACACAACCACATCATTCTTTTTCTATGGAACCTGTAAACCTCATTCATCGGTTCTAACTCTATAGCGACTGTTCGATCCAAGATGGCGCCGCGGATGGCTGCCTCGGTGTGGAGCTCTCCAGTCATTGTGTTGTTTTTGTTCGTTTGTTCTGCGTTTAGTCATTCTTTTCCTATCAGTTTCACCAAAGACGAACTTCTGGACATTAGGAAACACACACCAGACAAGTTTTTTACAGATTTTGATTACTCAGACGTTTTACTGGACATTCTCGTTGGAGGCGCAGCGTTGTTGTTAAAACGCGCGGTCAGACGCAAACGCGGGAAGCGCGCCGGCGCGCTGGTTAAACTCCGCGAGCGCGGCCTCCGCACTGCACTACCCAGTATTCATCTTGCGAATCTCCGATCTCTTCCTAACAAAATGGACGAACTTCTTCTCCTCACCGGCACTAACAAGGATTTTTTAAACTCCGCTGCTCTGTGCTTCACTGAAACCTGGCTGAGTGAAGCCATACCGGACAACGCACTACATCTGCCGGGCTTCCAGCTGTTCCGAGCGGATCGCATCGCGGAACTAACGGGGAAAACGAGAGGTGGTGGATTGTGTTTCTACATTAACGAAAGTTGGTGTTCAGATGTAACAACACTGAAGAAGATGTGCTCTCCTAATTTAGAGGTGCATTTCATAAACTGTAAACCTTTCTACTCGCCGCGGGAGTTTTCCTCATTCATTCTCGCGAATGTTTACATTCCTCCAGACGCGTGTGTGAGCGCGGCGCTACAACAGCTGGCTGAACATATAGCTGAAATGGAACAAAGGTACCCAGACTCTCTTTTAATCATTCTTGGGGATTTTAACAAAGCAAATCTCTCCCGTGAACTGCCAAAATACAGACAGCATGTTACATGTCCTACCAGAGACAGTAATATATTGGACCACTGTTACACCACGATAAAGAATGCGTATCACTCCGTCCCACGGGCAGCTTTGGGGCTCTCTGATCACTGTTTGGTTCATCTTATACCGACCTACAGGCAGAAACTGAAATCAGCTAAACCTGTATTAAGGACTGTAAAAAGATGGACCAACGAAGCAGAGCAGGATCTACAGGCCTGCTTCGATTGCACTGATTGGACTGTTTTTGAAGCTGCAGCCACCGATCTGGATGAGCTCACAGATACTGTAACATCATATATCAGTTTCTGTGAGGATACATGCATTCCTACCAGGACATTCTTATCATTCACTAATGATAAACCATGGTTTACTGGGAAACTCAAACAGCTTCGTCATGCCAAAGAGGATGCTTACAGAAGTGGGGATACAATCTTGTATAACCAGGCCAGAAACAAACTGACAAAGGAGATCAGAGTTGCTAAAAGAAGCTACTCTGAAAAGCTGAAAAACCAGTTTTCAGCCAACGACCCGGCATCAGTCTGGAGAGGCCTGAGGAACATCACCAACTACAAATCACCATCCCCCCCATCTGTGGAGAATCAACAACTGGCTGACACTCTCAATGCATTCTATTGCAGGTTTGAGAAGCCCAGACTCACACCTCACACCCGCCCTGATGTGCACTTCACACATCCACCATCACCTCCTGCAACCCCTCTCCTCCCCCCTTCTGCCATCCAACCTGAGCTTAAGGTCTGTGTGGAGGACGTGAGCAGAGTCTTCAAAAAACAGAAGACTAGGAAAGCTTCAGGCCCAGACGGCATCTCATCTGCTTGTCTAAAAGCCTGTGCTGACCAACTGGCCCCAGTCTTCACGCAGATCTTCAACAGATCATTGGAGCAGTGTGAAGTTCCCTGCTGCTTCAAACGCTCCACTATCATTCCGGTTCCCAAAAAAACTAAAATCACTGGACTTAATGACTACAGACCTGTCGCTCTCACGTCTGTGGTCATGAAGTCGTTTGAAAGACTGGTGTTGGCCTATCTGAAGGACATCACCGGACCCCTGATGGATCCCCTTCAGTTTGCTTACAGAGCAAACAGGTCTGTGGATGATGCAGTCAACATGGGACTGCACTATATCCTGCAACATCTTGACAGACCTGGGACTTATGCACGGATCTTATTTGTGGACTTCAGTTCGGCCTTCAATACCATCATCCCTGATCTTCTCACAGCCAAACTGACTCAGCTCTCCATGCCATCCACAATCTGTCAGTGGATCTCCAGCTTCCTGACGGACCGGCAGCAGCTAGTGAGACTGGGGAAACTCACATCCAGAACCCTCACCATCAGCACTGGCGCCCCCCAAGGGTGCGTTCTCTCCCCACTGCTCTTCTCCCTGTACACTAATGACTGCACTTCTAAAGACCCCTCTGTCAAGCTCCTGAAATTTGCAGACGACACCACTGTCATCGGTCTCATCCAAAATGGTGACGAGTCTGCTTACAGACTGGGGGTTGAACAGCTGGCTGTCTGGTGCAGCTATAACAACCTTGAGCTGAACACACTCAAAACAGTGGAGATGATCGTGGACTTCAGGAGAAAACCCCCAGCACTCCCTCCTCTCACCATCATGAACAGCACTGTGGAAGCAGTGGAGTCATTCAGGTTCCTGGGCTCTACCATCTCCCAGGACCTGAAGTGGGCAAATCACATTGACTCCATTGTGAAAAAGGCCCAGCAGAGACTGTACTTCCTTCGCCAGCTGAAGAAGTTCAATCTGCCACAGGAGCTGCTGATCCAGTTCTACTCAGCCGTCATTGAGTCTGTCTTAAGCACTTCCATCACTGTCTGGTTTGGTTCAGCTACCAAATCGGACATCAGGAGACTACAACGGACAGTCCGGACTGCAGAGAGGATTATTGGTGTCCCCCTGCCAACCCTCCAGGACCTGTACTCTTCCAGAGTGAGGAAGAGAGCAGGTAAAATCATCACAGACTCCACTCACCCTGGACACCCCCTGTTTGAACTGTTACCGTCAGGACGGCGACACAGATCACTGGCCACAAGAACTTCCAGGCACAGGAACAGTTTCTTTCCACAGGCCATTTCCCTTCTGAACACTTAACATGCCCCCCAAAGCATATGCCTGTAAGTGCAATACTCCCACTGTCTAGTGCAATAAACTCAGGTGATATTTATATCTATATTATTCATACTACTCAAAATACTGTAAATATGTTTATAATCTGTAACATGCGCTAGACTCCCACTGTCTAGTGTAATATTCTCTAATTCAGGTGATATTTATATTATTCATACTACTCAAAATACTGTAAATATGTTCATAATCTGTAAATGTTTATTCAGACTAAACCCAACTGTGACCCTACTTTTTTACTTTTATACTATTTTTATTTATTTTTTTATATATTTTCATTCTTAGAATTTGTATTACTATGTTCTTGTTGTATTTGTATTTGTATATGTGCACTGGAAGCTTCAGTACCAAGAAAAATTCCTTGTGGGTGCAAGCACACTTGGCAATAAAGCTCTTTCTGATTCTGACAAAGGTAGCGCAAAGGCGCCAACTAGTGGCTATTAGTGGATGCGCGGAAAGTGATCGCGCACGTGAAATGTAACAGCTGCGCTCTCCTCAGCAGGGACGTGCACAGACATTTTGAGGGGCAGGGGCTCAAGTGAAATAAAGGGCACTTCTCATAATTACGTATTTTTTTTCTTTTTTTAAACAAAAAAGTATATATTAACGCAACTCTGACTTCCTTTTTAAAAAATTAATTAAAAAAGTTAATTAATTTTATCTTCCTCAAACTCACGCAATTGTTTCATTTTCAAAAGATGTCTACAAAATAATCAGTTCACACAGAAACCATGGTCTCCTTAGTATTCACAAGGTTTATAGAGCAGCAAAAGAAAACCATTCCACAATGTGCATGTTTTGAAAACATTTTCTATGCTACTAGTTTCAAGTATATATTTATTAATTGTTTAAATACTTTTTGTTTCACAAGCAAAATAACTTTTTAGCTTCACACAACCAAGCATGAGAATACTGAATTGCCTTAATGTTTTAATCAAATACATTACTATTATTATTGCTATGCATGTACACACACACACACACACACACACACACAATAACTGATGGTGACTGACATGGACTTAGGTTCATATTTGAGGGAGGATTGTATCATCATCATCAAATAAAACCTTCAAAATCCACATTTAGATGGAGTTTGTTTTAAACCTACTACACTCTTAAAAATATTCTGTGGCTTAGTAAATATTACAGAAATATTTAACTTTATTAACTTAATAAAATCTCTGAAAATCTTACTTGATTGTTTGAATTAAACTTACCAAAATAATTGAGTAAAAATTCAATAAAAGCCAATGTCATGTATGTATTTGTGGTTGTATGGAATTCTATGTTATAAAGGTTTCTATGTTAAAAAAAGTTAAAGTACTCATAAATAAAAAGTTAATTTATAAATATTGTTATTTTGAATGTTTAATGTTAACTTATTTCTACTCAGTTTTATTTATTAATGTACCAGATGCAGTTACTCAGATTTACAAAATTTTTTTGTGTATCCTCCATCTGTTTGCATCTGTAGATTTCTTCTAAATTCACCAATTTAGATTTCTAAATTTCAGGGGGAAAGACTCTTGATGTAGGCTAATTAAGTCATTAACTGGGGACGTTCTGTATGCAAATTAGGCGTCAACCTGGTGGTGATATATGCTTATTTTATTACTAACTTATTTTATTACATGGCTTGGTTGAATTCCAATGTAGAATGCGGTCTGTTATTTCTTGATAACAGACCGCTGTGCGGAGTATAACAGACCGTTGCCATGAAAAACAGAGCGTTGCTATGGACTCACAGGATTCTAACCTTAGAGACGGAGCCAGAGAATGTCTAATAAGGCGAGAAGTTTCACTCTCAGTACACTTCCGGCTTCTGAACTGGTTGCAGTTCCACTCTGATTCCACATGAGGGCGCTCACAGGACGAGTGCAGAATGAATGGAGGTCTATGGCGCTATACCCCTCAAAATCCACTTTTCTCAGGATATAATTTTTTGTCTAGTAATTTGAATGTTGTATTCGAAAGGAGATGCAAAGAAATTACACATTTCTGGGTGTTAGATTTTTAGAGTCACTTATTTGCTTAAAAAATGTTTTAAAGTGTCAATGACATCATACACATCGTACGACCAGAGATACTGCTTTACGGTAATCCTTCAGTCACTTTGGTGCTTTCACGCTCTGCACTTTCTTTTCTCTCGAGGCATCGGCAACACAGCTGACACAGGTAAACACACGTGCTAGACGAGTTTTTGTTTAGTTTGTTTCTGGCCCTGCTTCGGATGCCACGATGCCATCAAGCGGTATCTCTGGTCGTAATCAGTCCTTCACTGACCAATCAGCGTTCATTAGCAGAATGCTAGCGTGTTATGGGCAACAACAACTCAACCTGTAAGAAACCGAAAGGACATAAGTACTCGTTCATTCAACTTTCGACCTATAACCCATGTTGAACTTGCAAAACCTACACTCAAATCTGAGATTTCTCAACGGCACTCGGGTGAAAGAGACACATTTAGCCGTCTAGCCCCATAGACTCCCATTCATTTTGCACTCATGGCGATCGCCCCCAGTGGAACTCTGTTGGAACTACAACCAAAATTCGGTACAATAGGACTTAAAGGGTTAGTTCACCCAAAAATTAAAATTCTGTCAGTAATTACTAACCCTCATGTTGTTCCAACCCCGTAAGACCTTCGTTCATCTTCGGAACACAAATTAAGCTATTTTTGATGAAATCTGAGCCATGTCTCACTCCTCCATAGGCTTCTATGTGACCGAAACTTGCTGGCCCAGAAAAGTTATTAAAGAGATCGTTAATATAGTCCAAGTGACTCCAGTGGCTCAATCTTAAGTATATCAAGCGACGAGAATACTTTTTGTGCGCAAAAACAAACAAAAATAACTACTTTATTCCACTATTCATTTCCTTCTCTCTGGACCTCTAGTTGGTTCGCGTAGTGTTTTTGCGCAGCGCGTCTGTGTTACACGTCA
Source organism: Leucaspius delineatus (assembly GCA_023718395.1). NCBI lineage: Eukaryota > Metazoa > Chordata > Actinopteri > Cypriniformes > Leuciscidae > Leucaspius > Leucaspius delineatus. The sequence continues at coordinate 49,300,369 of CM043360.1, read as the reverse complement.
CCACGTAGGCTCACTATTGGCCGACGCCGGTCATGTGTGTGATGCGTGATAACGTGCAACACAGACGCGCAGCGCAAAAACACTACGAGGCCCAGAGAGAAGGAAATGAAAAGTGGAATAAAGTCGTTATTTTTGTTTGTTTTTGCGCACAAAAAGTATTCTCGTCGCTTGATATACTTAAGATTGAGCCACTGGAGTCACTTGGACTATATTATCGATCTCTTTAATAACTTTTCTGGGCCAGCAAGTTTCGGTCACATAGAAGCCTATGGAGGAGTGAGACATGGCTCAGATTTCATCAAAAATAGCTTAATTTGTGTTCCGAAGATGAACGAAGGTCTTACGCGGTTGGAACAACATGAGGGTGAGTAATTACTGACAGAACTTTCATTTTTGGGTGAACTAACCCTTTAATAGGGAGTGGGCAGGCTCTCCGTAGACGGGCTCTGACGGAGCGTACTATTTTCTTTAGCGGAAACAATCCACAACTTTCCTGCGAGTCTTAATGGGCGTCGCCATGACACTCGATACTTCCTGTTGCCGGTATCTCAGTTCCGGTTTAGCTTAACGCTTAATGAAGCTTGCACACAAGGGATACTCGCGTCGCGGTACCATAGACGTTAAAAAGCGCGTTACAAACGGGTGAAACTGATTACTGACAAGTAGTAATGCTGACAGATAAGCAATGGCTCCTTGTGGCTCAACGTGTACCGTTGTCAGGTGCACAAACAACACGCGAAAACTGAAGGATTTTATGAATGGGAGTTGTTTCCAACATAAACGGACCCTCTACGCAGAAAGAGTGTTTCTTGTAACGCTACTTAGAAAAAACTGCAGTACAACTGTACATATATTTTTAAGTGGTAGCCTATGTTTATTATTTTCAATAATTTGAAAATTAATTCGAGAATTAACTTGAATGTGCAGCAATTTGTACTTTGTAATTTGTACAATTTGGGCGCTTCAGAACTCCTGACCTGATATTTAGATATACTATTCTTCAATAAATATATTTGTTTGACAGGGAAGCTGTGCGCAAACAGGAATATATATTATTTTTCAAAAATAAAAAAAAAGCACCCCAGAAAAAAGGGCACTTTCTCTCCAGGAATAAAAAGGGCAGGTGCTCAAGCCCCCTTTGATGTCTATGTGTGTACGTGCCTGCTCCTCAGGAAGACTGTTATAGAAGTCACGGTACGGTGTTCGTGTTGAACAATAATAACTGTGTATGTCCTTGCGAGAAAAGTGAGTTTCATCTATTCTTTACTTGTTTAAGATTGATTATATATGTAAATATCTAGGAATAATCGAGTATTTGGTCATAAATCCACTCGAGAGAAATGACGAGTCATGCCGTGTAGTTAACATAGAGTGAACGTCATTGTAGAATGCTGATGCATGTTATTTGTAACTGATTTCAGTTTTGTGCTTGTATTATACAAACAGATATATCATTATTGATTACATTACTTTTACATTATTTGTTCTGTAGCGATTATGTTAAGGAATGATGACTCACATGTTATAATTCACATGTTTAAATTGGTGTACTGTGTTAGATATAATGCTAAGCTGATGGATAGACTTCATCTATAATGTTACTTTATACAATGTTACATTTATTATTGTTTTGTTTACTTTCAGCTACACTACATACACTACATACACTGCACTGCATTCATACCTTCGAATACCTGATGTAAACATACCATTCCTGTTAATCTGAGCTGAGAGGCAACTACTTCATTCAAGTTTGCATCTGTAACCAGTGTCTAATGTATGTCTGTGCTGCCGAAGATAATTCAGTAAAATGTTTAAACTGATTTCTGCCTCCTGTCCTGCGTTCTGACCGACGCTCCAAGGCTAGAACTATAGCCTCCTAAGCACCTGTGGTCCTTTCTCTAAAACAGCGACACAAACTCTATGGCGGTTAACCAGAGCACTGCAATAATTTCCCCACACCTTGTGCATCTGTTCTCTGTGCGCGTTTTTTTTTTTCTTCTGTACGCGGCTAAGAGGAAACATTGGTCTGAACACAGCAGACAGCCACTATAAAACATTCCACCTTCTTGAGAAAAAAAAAACAGAGTTTGCTCGAACTATCCTCAAAGTTAACCTGTATAGATTTAGAAATTGGCTCTGTGCTACGGGCCTATGTACACATATGCATTTAAAATAAGCAATGTCCACACACAGACAAATCATTTAAACATAAATGGCCTACAGCAATTTATAGGGAAAGCCTGTTTCCCTCCAGGTTAAGTAAGTTTGTGGGAACTTCAAAAAGTAACCTAAGGTGAAAATCAAGTTTTTAATGTTTACATTTCAGTGTGGTGTTTTTAATATGCTTTGACACCACTGCTGAGTGTTTTCCCTTTAAAGGGGTGGTTGATTGCGATTTCACTTTTTTCATTTTAAATAGTGTGTAATGTTGCTGTTGGTGCATGAACAGTATCTGCAAAGTTGCTGCGTTGAAAGTTCAACGTAAGCGGAGATATCGTCTTTTAAAAATCAGGAAGTTTAATGCCTACAAAAACGACTTGAATGGGACTACAACGAGATACTTCCCGGGTTTTATACGTAACTAACCCATAAATTTACATCAACCCTCCCTCCGGAGCATGCAAAAAAGGGGGCAAGGCCATGTTCTGCGGCTTTGTCGAAGAGGAAGAGTTATAGTGGAGAGCTGTAGCCATGCTGTCGAAAGTGTGTTATTTTCACCCAGCTGTCAGGTCTTCTGTGTTCGGGCTTCCTACGGACGCTGTAGTTCGTCAACAATGGTTAAAATTTATGTTTGATTATGTTCCTGACAATTACAATCGTAATTTAGCTCTCTGTGCTGCGCATTTTACGGGAGACTGCTTCCAGAATCTACACGAGTTCAATGCCGGATTCAACAAGAAACTATTACTAAAACATGAAGCAGTTCCAACTTTAAAACCAGAGGCAGCAGTTGTTGGGCCACAACCTGTAAGTAAGATTTAATCATTTTAAATATATTTGCATGTATAATTTCAGACGTAAGGATGTAAACAAATGCCAACTCTGGCTTTAGTAGCCACTTAGTTATGCTATTTCGTGTGTCTATGACAAACGCGTACAAACATTTTGGACCCGAATTTGTTATTATGTACTAATTTTGTAAATGTATTTTCCATGTATACTTTATGACGTAATTTTTCGATTTGATCAAGAACGTAAACCAGTGCCAACGATGTGAATAGATAAACAGTCGTTCATTCTATCAATAAAACAATAACTTCAAAAAACGGTATTACTCCACTTCAGTTATTAAAGGTAGGGTAGGTAATCCTGTTCAGAAACACTTTTCTTTATACTGGGTGAAATGGTCCTTCCATCCTGAGAGTAGTCAATACATTATGTGTTCAGAAAAAGGAATGAAAAAAATCAGACCTCTGTAGCAGCTGCAGGACAGTAAAAACTCTGACCAATCACTGCCATTCGGTGCGAATGTAAAGAATCAATCAGATGCCTTCATGTCTCGTGCCCGAGCCCCACTGCGCGCGCTGCCCTGCGTGCACTCATCACGTCACCGTTCCCGGAAATATTCAGCTCAAAGCACCTGCATATGCAGTCAGCGAAGGCAAACAAGGCAAAAACTACTTCCTCGGACCCTGCCCGCACTCTTGAACGACCTCCTCTGCTTCGCCCTCAACCCCGGACCTGTCCTCGAACCGACGATGCGGTACTTGTCTCCGGACTCGGAGTGTACGTTAGTCTTCATTAGAGTCAACAATGTTTTCATCATGGAAACTCTTACATGCAAAACACCGTATATGTTATGAATCTTACACGAAATTCACCTTCATCACAGTGTAACTGATGGTAATGGAAAAACGTGTATCAATGCAACCTGTTTTTAGTTTTGCCTTATAAATATAGCTCGTTACCGAATGAAACTTTACCATTATCGATATGCTAGCTTGATAGTGAGTACTAAAAGAAATCTTATTTGTTTATATTCATAGTGATAAAGTTAGGTATTTTATTACATGTGATTCTGACATGATGTCACTGTATGTACTGCGCTCCTTCCTCTCCACTCGTCTCAGGTAATAAATGCGTCTTCCAGCTGAGCCTGAGCGTTTGGCGTCGCGCCTTCATGTGTTTTGGGGGCGTCGCTTTGGAAGGAGCTCAGAAGGGAGGGGGTGGGAGTGAATGGAAATAATGAGCTGTGTTTATTGCAGATTAAAAGGTCTACAGTCACTCGATTTTTATATTTTCTTTTTCAGAGTACTTACATTTTAATTATGTATTGGTATATAAAGACAGTTTAAACAAATTTGGAATGTTTTTTTTTTAGAAAAATCCTACCTACCGTGCCTTTAAATGTTTAATCAGGAGAAAACCATATCTCAAAAGCTAACAAACAGCAGTAGCATTTTCAAGTAACATCGTATCGTATTTTTAATGTTTACATTTAAACATTAGCGCTGCGCTTTCTGGGTCTGATTCTGGCTCAAACTGATACGGCAAATTGACACCATTTGACCGGAGCACATGCAACTGTCGCCCGTTAAAAGGTTAGTTCACCCAAAAATGAACATTCTGTCAGTAATTACTCACCCTCATGTTGTTCCAACCCCGTAAGACCTTCGTTCATCTTCGGAACACAAATTAAGATATTTTTGATGAAATCTGATAGCTGGATCCCTCCTCCATAGGCTTCTAAGGGACTGAAACTTGCTGGCCCAGAAAAGTTATTAAAGTCATCGTTAATATAGTCCAAGTGACTACAGTGGCTCAATCTTAAGTTTATCAAGCGACGAGAATACTTTTTTTGCGCAAAAAACAACAAAAATAACGACTTTATTCCACTATTCATTTCCTTCTCTCTGGGCCTCGAGTTAGTTCACGTAGTGTTTTAGCGCAGCGCTTCTGTGTTGCACGTCACCACGTAGGCTCACTATTGGCCGACGTTGGTCATGTGTGTGATGCGTGTGACGTACAACACAGAAGCGCTGCGCTAAAACTCTACGTGAACTAACTCGAGGCCCAGAGAGAAGGAAATGAATAGTGGAATAAAGTCGTTATTTTTGTTGTTTTTTGCGCACAAAAAGTATTCTTGTCGCTTGATAAACTTAAGATTGAGCCACTGTAGTCACTTGGACTATATTAACGATGACTTTAATAACTTTTCTGGGCCAGCAAGTTTCAGTCCCTTAGAAGCCTATGGAGGAGTGATCCAGCTCTCAGATTTAATCAAAAATATCTTAATTTGTGTTCCGAAGATGAACGAAGGTCTTACGGGGTTGGAACAACATGAGGGTTAGTAATTACTGACAGAATTTTCATTTTTGGGTGAACTAACCCTTTAAGGTAATGGGCGTGAAGTTTCCGGACAGTTTAGCCAATTACAACACACCGGCCCAACTAACCAATCTAAGCCCATTGCCTGTTTCTGAGGGAGTGGTTTCATAGAATCAGGAAGTCAACCGGTTGTTCAAATGACAGAGGAGAAAGCGGCTTCCAATAAAGGTGAAATTTATGAAAAATAAGGCGTTTTTTAAAAAACGAAACACAAAGACATGTTATATTGCACCCCATAAACACAATCAAGCAAAGAAAAAAAGCAGTAAACCACCCCTTTAAAACTACAGTTTACCAAAAACAAAAAACGTGGTTTGAAACCGCCCTTGTTCTCTAAGTCAGAAACATGCTGTAACCAATCCTGTCGGCGTACGGGGGAGCTTTAACATATCATTAACTATGCTGCGGGGCAAGAGGTTTCAAGAGAATCCAGTTTATCCCACTGTATTTTTCTGTTGATAAGAAACATCGGTGACATATAGCGGGTGAATTATGTATATTAAGATGCTATGATGAACTTCATGCCTTTCTCCACTAACTTTCTATGGTATTCAAAGCGTTTGTTATGATGCTGATTTTAAGAAGAAAGCTGTCTGACTCTGAGATGGTGAACGGGAACATGGTTTGTGTAACATTAACAACACATTATTAGCTGTTTGATAACGTCTTCAAGCCAAAGCCAAATCATAGCAATTACTGTTATGTGACCGACATTGCAGAGTGCGATACATAAAACGTTACCATTCTGATACATCAACTAGTAGATGACCCTATGTAATTTGGTCTTCCTTTTTTTCTGAATCCGTTTCTCGATAAAACGTATATGGATTAATTAAACCAGTATTTCCACTTGCCATTGTGTCACATTTACTACTGTAAAGTTGACCAAGTCAATCAGGTAGGTCTGAGCTTGTGTCACAGAGTGGAAGCGGGACTGATTTGCATATTCATGAATCCATGTATAGTAAATGAGGCAAGGGTGTAGAATAACATTCAAGCTATTTTAAGGCATGAAGAAATTAATTTCACAAGAAAAACAACAACATTTTACCTTTGATAAACAAATACCTTTGATAATGAAAGATGAGTTTTAAAGGATAAAACTATTTACTATAGGGGGAATTTAAAAACAGTTATGTGATAAATGTAACCCTTTTACCTGAGTCTCTCCAGTGTGCAGTTTGTATCTTCTAATCCATTCTGGAGTTTCTTCACTCCTGAATCCTGCAGATTATTGTTGCTGATGTCAAGCTCTTTCAGACTGGAGTTTGATCTCAGGACTGTAGCGAGAGCTGAACAGCTTTCCTCTGTTAGACCACACTTACGCAGCCTAAAATGATGAACAGAAGAGGGAGAATTTACAAACACAAAGTACTTGATTCCAACATAACTGAGAATTGTGTTTTTGTTACAAGATGTCTTTAACATAATTTAAATCTACAATACTAAATGTACAATACTCACGACAGTGTGTTGAGTTTACAGTGTTTATCCTGCAGTAGAGCAGCGATCTGATTCACTCCTGTGTCTCCTAGTTCACGTCCACTCAGATTCAGTTCTCTCAGGAGTAGCGGGTTTTCACTCACTATTCCTTTCACATACTGACAGGCTTCATCTGCATCAGGACCCAAAAAGTTGAAGACCAGTCTTGTAGTCCTAACAAAAAAAGTGGTTTAATATTCTGTACCCTGCCTCAACCACCATTGGTCGACAGATTATTTCTCAAGTAGCCTACTGCATGGCTGAAGTAGTTCCACATTAGCTCTGTCCCATCCACGCTATGTGACTGTACGTGGACAGAACATAAAGTCTTTGGACCTCATACCAGCTCTTGGTCTGGCCAGCAGAAGGGAAAGGCTGTCTCCAAGCAGAGGATGGCCCACTGGATAGTTGATGCCATCACCTTGGCTTACCAAGCACAAGGCGTGCCTTGCTCGCTCAGGATGCGAGCTCACTCAACAAGAAGTGTTGAATCCTCCTGGGTGCTGGCACATGACGCCTCGCTGACAGATATTTGTAGTTCTGCAGGCTGGGCGACACTCAACACGTTCGCTAGATTCTATAGTCTATGTGTAGAACCGGTATCCTCCTGTGTTCTCACCTCAAACGGGTAGAAGTACCGAGAGGTACTCTATGCTCAGTGTTGGCATGCTGCACCAAGATTGCTCCAGAGTCCCTATGGGCAGACCCTGTTGAGTCCCGTCACCCATGGCCTATATTCCGATGTAAACTTGTGAACCGGGTCTAGGCTGGGTGCCATATGTGTGTAGCGTCTGGACCAATCAGACACACACAAACTATTCATTTATTTAATGACCTAACCTTCTCCCAACAAAGGTTTATGAAACTTCCCCCAAAACTAACATCCCAATTGAAGCTAACACACTGGCAGAACCCGGTTTCCTGTTACAGGATCATTAAGATTGATAAGACCTTTTACGACCCCAAAAAGGAATTTGCAGAGGGCTGTGACGCTCACTTAATTCTTACTGAGGAAGAGAAATAAACCCTGTTAATCCTATATATTCTATATATAAACACTTGAGAAATGTGTAAACATGTATCTAGGGCTGTGAAAAGATTAATCGCGATTAATCACATCCAAAATAAAAGTTTGTGTTTACATAATATATGTGTGTGTACTGTGTATAATTATTTTGTATATATAAATACACACACATGCATGTATATATTTAAGAAATATTTGCATACATATACTGTATATATTTATATATAATTTATATTATATATAAATATAATTTTTTTATATATAAATAACAAATTTTTCTTAAATATATACATGCATGTGTGTGTATTTATATATACAAATTTAATTATACACAGTACACACACACATATTATTTAAACACAAACATTTTTATCAAGCTTGTATATTTAAGTTCAGTGATTTCACTTAAATGACATTTAATAGGTAATTTTCATTGCCATTTAAGTGAAATTACTGAACTTTAATATACAAGCTTGATAAAAATGATCATTCTAGAAGAAAATTTCAGATGGCACTTAGAGGCTTTTGCATCTGAACTCTTCATATATATATACACACATACATTAAATACATTAAATTGTGTGTGTGTGTGTGTGTGTGTGTGTATCCAAGTAATACACGTGTCCACTTTGAAACACAATGTTAATCTGAAGTTAAACCTGTCTCCTGGTAGGTTTAATTTAAGCCTCGATTTAGTCCTGGAGTAACTCTAGTCTTCCTCCAGGAAATCAGCTTATTAAACTCTGGACTAAACTAAATCTAGGACTATTTAAAGCCTTTACCGAGAAAGCAGATTTCTGTTAATCTGGTTTAAAGGGCAATTTTAGTCTAGGATTAGGCTTAATCTTGGTCCGGGAAACCACCCCTAAGTGTTTAGACTAGTAAATAAAATCTTGTTCATGTCACACGTAAAGTTGTCCATGTCTCAAGCTCATATCTGTCACTAAATCATAGATCTTGACTACTTGCTCTTAGTAGTACTGTAAAGTAATAAAAACATTTCCCATGCCCCGGAAATGTACATTTCTTAGAATTAATAAACAATTAACACTTCGTGTTCACTGGACAAACAGGTTAATTGATTGCAAAATTAAGTTACAACATTAAGTTAATTGTATTAACTGATCCAAATATTAATAATCAATTATAACCAGTTATTATTGATTATTAATATTTCGTAGAGCTAATTTGCTACATGTGTGACCCTAAGGGGATGTTGTATATGTGTACTTTTCCACGGTTGCTCCTAAATGGAAGCCCGTGTCTTTCCCTTGGGAGAACCCATCTCTTACAAGGTTGTAGTCACCCTAGTAACTTCCATATGTATATCTCCACATAACTCCTTCAGGGAAGGATGTGGCTTCCTTTTCCAGTGTGAAAACCTGAAGATGCGATGCACCTGTTGCTCATTATATACCCCCGCGCGAGGCAGAGCAGCTGATTTCAATTAACGCATGCCAATGTGCATAGACTCATTTTAGTTACACTCAAAGTAGATTGGCCTCTCTAGTGAGATTCCTATTCGTCTGTCAACAAAGTGACGTCTCCGTTCCATCTTCAGGGAACGAGGGTTACAAACATAACCGAGACGTTTTGCATCATGGATGCAGTACCACTTGGGGTGTGCTTTTTATTCTGCTTTTCCTAATATTTTTTTACTTTTTTTATAAATTTTATCTGGCAATGCATCAGAGTGTCTTCACTCACCACCATTTTTCCTTATGTCGTTTTTAATGCAGAGAGAGAGGTGCACTCAAAGCATCGAGTGGAACTAATGGGAGTCTGAGACAGTTTCCCTTGCGAAAAGTAACTGTTTTTTGGGGTATTGATTACCAATTGTAAAACCACAACAATACCATAGTTAAACTATAGTTTTTGTAGCAAAACCATGGTTTTGGACACACAGTTAAAGGGGCAGCTAAAATGACAACAGCTTATAGACTTTTACATGCAAATATTAATCCTTAGAAGTCATAATACGAAAACAGCCCTGGGCAAAAAGTATATATTGTATATGTGCGTATGGCCCCGACTACACCACTGCTGAAGATATAGGAAGTACATTGATATTACCTGCCATATAAAGATTTATTTCAGAATATTTTAAAGGTCATTTCAAAGCTTTTATAAATTTCTTTTTGACGATTTAATTCTCCTCCAGCTAAAAACTATTGCATGTTATTGTCTTAATAACACTCACCTCAGTGTTTTCAGCTGATTCCACCAACCCTGTTGTACATCATCGAGCTCCTTCACTCCTGATTGTCCAGGATCATTTCCTCTGAGATCCAGCTCTATCAGGTGTGAGTTTGATCTCAGAGCTGAAGCCAGAGCTTTATAACCTTCTTCACTGATACTGCAGTCTGAGAGTCTACAAAACATGAAACTTGAATTAAATGTAACATTGTGTTTAAAATTAAATTATCAGATGAATTATAACTTAATCTGAATCAGAATGATCAGTGCACGTAGAAATGTTCATCAAATACAATATTTACAAATTGTCTGTTTTATTTTTTTGAGTTTTGAAGTTTTCTTCCCAGTAGACATGTGACAGTATCACAATTAAAACATTTAAATACTGTTTAACTTCCTTCTGTGTCAAGAAGATGTCAAACAAAAAGCAGAGTTTTGTTTACGGAGGTGCTGTTCAGCCAGCGCAATCCTGTCAGAGAGTGAATTTGCTTATTCATTCAGCCCATCTTCTTCATTCATTTTTGCTTCTCCTCCGTGCTGGGGTTGTTTACATCAGAGTGAGCATGCCTCTTTAATGCAGCACATTTTAACCAGGTAATTCTAAAAATTAATTAATTTTATAATAAATTTATAATACAGAAACTCTCTTTAATAAAGTTGCAAACATTTTGAAGAGCCCACAACAACAATTATGTGCATGTTCATTACCATACACTTGCACATCTACTTCCCACTTCCCAGTACATTTCGTTTTAGCACTTTATGGTTAATGTATTAACAGATAATGACATTTTATAAAGGCTGTTACATGTAACACAGTTAACACGTTTACAGTGGGGGAAATAATTATTTGATCCCCTGCTGATTTTGTAAGTTCGCCCACTTACAAAGAAATGAAGGGTCTATAATTTTTATGGTAGATTTATTTTAACGGATAGAGACAGAATATCAACCAAAAAATCCAGAAAAACACATTATAGAAAGGTTGTAAATTGATTAGCATTTGATCGAGTGAAATAAGTATTTGATCCCCTATTAACCAGCAAGAATTCTGCCTCCCGCAAATTGGTTATGTGCCCATGTGAAACAGATTAGTCCTGTCACTTGGACACCTGTTGCAATGGACACCTGTCCACACAATCTGTATCTTCCATTCCAACCTCTCCACCACCATGGGCAAGACCAAAGAGCTGTCAAATGTCAGGGACCAGATTGTAGACCTGTACAAGGCTGGAATGGGCTACAAGACCATGTAGCGACAATGGCATCTGCTTTTCAAATTAAGGAATCATGTGACGCCAAAACACAGCGTCTTTGTCCTAACTGGTTAATAATTACCCTACAAGGACCAATTTGCCAGCGCCAGTTTGGCTGGGTCTCCCCCGACTTTACAGCCTCATGACATTCCACACACACACACAAACACCCTTTTGTGTATAACTGAGAATACGAGAAATATCTTTCTTTTATTTTCATAATGTGTGTACATTCCTATATGCACGTGTAATAGAGGTGTGGGTTGCTAAGAGTAAAATCTTGAATTCTAAATGCTCACTGAAAGAAGGTTCCTCAATAGTGTCTTGTAACTCGACCTGGTTCGGTCTGGTAATTTGGTCATAAACTTTATGACCCAGAGCTGCATCTCATCCAGTTCCTGCAAGCCCACATTCCATACACTTCCACACAGGCAATCCAAGAACCATGTTTTTGATATGTATTTTTATGTGTGTATAATTTCCATGGTAGATTGAGATTTTCTATGTTCTATCATAAGAAATCAATTGACTCTTAAAATGCTCAGAATCTTACATTAGAAATGCATATCTGTATTCCCATGTTCTGTACACCATGTCTGGTATCATTCTAATCGTAGTGATCTCACGGAATTACATATATGTATGAGACTACAATGAAATGTATTCTTACGGGTAGTATCTTGTCTGAAAGAGGAAATACGAATTCTATCTCTCACATGACAAAGTCAAAGTAGGCGTCTTCTTCTTCACACAAAGAACTGTTTCCCGCTTCATATCAGGAGAGCTGATTCGCTCTGTCACAAAACAGGGCGTAAACAGATGTCTGTTAAAAGGACGAGACCCCCACTTCTCACTCTCTTCTCTCTGATCCCTTTTCTCTCATCGATCCCGCTTGACCTCCTCCTCCCCTTTCTCCACGTGCAGCGCTGCTCCGGTTGGACAGGCCCTCGCCTCGGCCTCTGGGACACATGGCCCGCGTCATGTAAAAGCCTGCCGTCTTTGCAACCAAGCTTTGCAACCTCTTCCGCACGGAAGACGAACTTTCTCGGTAATGTTACATCCAGTGAGCCTTTAAACTTCGCGGCACCTGAAGACGCAACAGAAACAGGACACCATCCGCGCTGTCCTGCCAGTTTCAGCATCGCGCCGAACAGAGAACAAACGTGCAAGTGACGGTAACCTTATCTGATAAAACTGCTTTCCAGGTTGTCTCGCGAACTTTGGTTTCTGTATGTAATAATTACTAGCTTTTCTCTTCTCTTTATTCTCTTTTCTTTCTTTCTTTCTTTCTTTCTTTCTTTCTTTCTTTCTTTCTTTCTTTCTTTCTTTCTTTCTTTCTTTCTTTCTTTCTTTCTTTCTTTCTTTCTTTCTTTCTTTCTTTCATTTCATTCTGATCACTTATGTTATTGTTTGGTTATATGTTTGTTTATTGTTTGCATTTTTACGTACGTTTATATTTGTAGCTTATAATCTCTAGCGTGTGCCATTTTATTAATAAACCCATTTATACTTTTAACTGTCTCTGTGTTTGAAAACCCACTTTTTATGAAGTCAATGAAATCAAAGATCTTATTTAAGCTACAAGCTCGATATTAGACTACATTCAGTAGTTTTAATTTATAAACTCAGAAAGTTGGGTGTCCGTGGCCAGGACATGAAACTCTCTTGAAGTTTGTGAATACCTCTTCTTGACTGTAATGATTTTACATTTGTTTCGCTGGACGAATTAAATGTTGGTCAGATAGTTATAGAACAAGGTAATCTCGATAATTGATAAAATAAATGTACATGCGACTTATGAATTATGACAAATAATATGATAAATGATAAATATTAATATTACCAAGATTCCCCATATTCTTGAGCTAATTCATATTTACCCAGAGTCGTATTCGTTACAGTTTGGTGGAGGATGCGGGCAGTTTCAAACTTCATATGGTGGTGGAACAAATTCAGTTTCAGTGAATGTGTATTATTGGTATTAATAATTGTAACGTTACACGCGCGTTTTGAATTGTGAGGTAAGTCGCTAAGGCGAACTCACCCAGCTGAAGGCAGGCACAAAGCCAGCTCAGCTCTGCTAAAACTGCAGTTCATGACATTACATCTGTCTCTGTAAAGACGAAGCAAAACTCTTTGCAGTTGATACATGTAACATGATTTAAACCGACTAAATGAAGACGAAGGATCTCTTTTAGGACGAGGACGTAAATCTGATAGTTTTTCAGTCGTAATAGGCCTTATGATATACAATACGTTAACGATAAACTCCTGGTCAGAGATTGGCCTCGCGATCCAATTTCGTAAACCTACGCAAAAATCATAAAAGTGCTATTTTGATTAATGCTTATGGGAGATGAGCAGATGATAAGTCCTGCTCACAGCTGTTTTGATGCCTGTTGTGCTCACAGCTTAAGTAAATAGATGTTCAATGCCTGTTTGCTCACAGTTTCTAGTGATTAAAACAAGAAGTTTTAATACCTGTTTCTATTGTAAACCATATGTAATGTGTAATTGGAGACCAGTTTTATGAATTAAGAAAACAGATGATAATCCCTGTTCTTCTTCTTTAAACCGTCTCATGTGTATAATATATAATGTGTAATTGGAGACTAGTTTTATGAAATAAGAAAACAGATGATAATCCCTGTTCTTCTTCTTTAAACCGTCTCATGTGTATAATATATAATGTGTAATTGGAGACTAGTTTTATGAAATAAGAAAACAGATGATAATCCCTGTTCTTCTTCTTTAAACCGTCACATGTGTATAATGTATAATGTGTAGTTCCTGTTAGTCACATGTTGTGAAACTCGCGTCAGTTTTCCGCATGCAACAGAAGCGCAAAACACCACGTGATTCCACAGAAAAAAAAAAATCTGCTGAATTACGCCACTGACCGACACTAGAGGGCAGCCTCTAAGTGTGGGGCAGTTCTCAAATTACGCGCCCCCAACCGACGTCATCCTGCGTGAGCGTCGCCTCCCACTGACGTCAGCCTGCGCGAGCGCAACTACGCCATCTCGTGGCGTTCTAAGATAATACCTGCTTTCAATTTCTTTTTCTCTGCATTCATTTTCTCTCTCAAATACTTAACTGCATTCAAAGCTTAGCTTATGCTGATATTATTTGGAGTTAGACAATTCTCTTTGCTATTTTTGACTGTCACACTTTAAGTTAAGTTACAAAAAAAAAAGAGAAACCTTTTCGAATTAAAAACTTAGATTTGATTCACTCAGTTCATTGATAAGTCCACCCAGGAAGAAGCACGCCACCGTGTGGCCATCGTGGGTCGACTCATCAATATCTGTTTCACCCCCAAGTCTCATTGAAGTGTCTCAACATTGCTACCCTTCTCGTTTGATTATTTTATAATCAATACTAATAACTTCAGTGTTGTTGTAAGGATTATAGGAAGTCATTCTGAATTTCAGTTTTGATTATTTTTAGTATTGATACTCCCCTGTTATCATTCTAATTTTCTTTCCTTCCTTATTATAATTATTTTGGACCTCTCCTTGCATGCTTGTTTGAATTTTAATTCAAACAAGTTTGCATTTTAATTCAAATTGTGTCTACTCAACCAGGTGGACCACTCAGAGGAAACACGCCCCTCACCTTTGTGGCACAAACCCTCTGCCTGCGTCTCAAGCCTGTGTTGTTATTCACATTTTATGTCATTGATAATTTTTCTCTTCCCTCTTTTCTCCCAAAAAGGGGGGGTGGGGTAGTTTATTCTGATAAATCACCATCAGTTATCATAATTTCTTTTTTTTTGTATCACTATTTTAGTAAAGCCTTCGCCTCGGACTCCTGCATACATATTTACTCAATTTGATGACACCAGAAAGCCTTAATTTACATTAAGTCTAACATCTTAATCCCTTATTGTGTATCTATTGGAAGGACTCAGTCAGTGTTTAGGTTTAGGCCTCTTTATTTTTATTTTATAACACTCCCCGTGTTATTGTTTGTGACATTTCATTGCAGACCAATTCACTTCCTTGTGTTGTGTTTCCCTCTGATCTTCCCTACCTTCAACCTTGTCTCTTTCTCCACTCTGTTGTGATTTGTTTCTTTCATTTCACTTACAGACAGAACCTAAGAGAGACCCCAGGAAAGCGAATAGAGTAACGATCAAAGCCAGCGTCTTTAGACGACTCCCAGGCTACCGCCTGTCAAAATCTCTATTGTGGGTTTAGCCATACCCACGAAATTGGCTCCGCTAACTGTCGGCATCAGTTAGCCCGAAATTCTCATAAACGGCCTAGCCCGTATGAGTATAGCTCATTTGACCCTAAAACAAACTTGCATTTTGTCTCTTTTTTGTGTGTGCTGTGCTTCTCTCGCCAACAGTAAGCCGAGATGTCGAGCTCACCCTGTCCTGCAGTCCGCTGGGACGACCTTGAGGCATG
The DNA here is from genome assembly GCA_023718395.1 of Leucaspius delineatus. Taxonomy (NCBI): domain Eukaryota; kingdom Metazoa; phylum Chordata; class Actinopteri; order Cypriniformes; family Leuciscidae; genus Leucaspius; species Leucaspius delineatus. Next base: position 49,284,662 of record CM043360.1, on the reverse strand, counting down.
GCTGAGGGACATAACAAAGACCGTGCTGCCCCAGGACCCACATCGCTCGCGCCAAGAGCAACGGGACACAGACCTGAGCCAGTTCGAGTCCCATGATCCAGCCCAGACATACAGCCACGAGCAGCTGTCCAAAATCTTCGGAAACCTCGCACTCAAACTCGTCGCCAGGGCCCGGGACAGCGAAAGGAGCAACGCCGACCTGCAGCAAAAGACAGCCGCACTACAGCTCCAGGCCACAGAGGCCCTGGAGGACCGAGCACACACACAGAGCCGTCTAGACCAGCTAATCTTCCTGACTGAGGAAGAGGACGAGACGGATACAACGCTACAACAGGAAGTTGAAAGACTTCAAAATGCCCTAGACGATCTTCATCGGCACACAGACCAAAGACAACAGTCGGAGGAACTCACCCGGAAGGAACTCAACGAACGGCTCCAACGGGCTGAAGCTCTCCTTGAGAGAGCAGAGACTAAAATCCATCAGCTCACTCAGCAGAGACACGAGCTCCAAGATGAACTTGACACTGTTCATGCAGAACTAAAACATGCTTACAGATTGCAGAGTGTCTGGAACGGAGAAACACACATCACAGAGTTTCTCCCGGTCAGCCAAACACCAAAAGCTGAAGGGGGCGTAGCTGTAAAGGGTCAGAATCCTTTCCAGACGGATTGGGCCCCCAGCAACAGCTCTCCTCCCCGAGAACTTGACAAGCTAGCTCGAAACATTCCTATGTTCGATCCAGTTTCTGCAGGAGACTGCAGTGTTCATGCGTACCTTCAAGACATTGATTTTCACCTGCAAACTGTCGCTAATGTGACAGCTTGGGACAAGTTGTACTTGTTACGAATCACCGCAAATAGAGAAGTGCGTAGCTTCCTGGATCGCCAACCAGAGGCGGTCAAAGCAGATTACAAGCAACTGCGACAAGCTTTGATCCGTGAATTCTCTGATCCAGAATCAGACCAAGGGTTTATCACAGCCTTTGACGTCAAACAGGCCCGACTTGAACACCCACACTCCTACTATGGCCGACTCCGACAAACGTACTTCGGAGCAACCAACATCCCACATATGGAAGAAGATGTAACCTTCAGAACTTTGTTTCTGCGAAATCTACATAGCACTGTGAGTAAACATCTCGGTGTGCTCGTCTGCCCACGAACCATGTCTACTCGAAAACTCAGAGACTTAGCCCACAAGGCTTACACCAAGCAAAGGGCTATGGATGAAATGACTGTCAAAACACACACAATTTACTCCGTCTCTGAGAACTGCTCAGAGCCAGACAGCAGGTGGCAGCACGACTGTGACGGTGCTCATCCAGAGCGTCGGACCGAACGCTCAGAAAGATTCTGGAACCAGCATCATCCGCCATCCAGAACTCCAAGCCCAGACCGTCGAACCTGCAACCTCTCTCCCCAGAACACTGGTGAGCCTGAGTCTTCTTACACGACAGATGAAGACAGTGCAGCCACGTCTGACACCGACACAGAAAACGAACACTGACACCTGCTGCTTCAAGGTCATCTCTGACCTGCAGCTGTGCAACCAGACCAATGTCTGCGCCACATACCTACCACCATCACGATTGCAGTGACTACACAGCACAAACAAACTTTACCAACTACACTGCACGCCTCAGAGCCGCTTACGCCACCTCCGCTGTGTACAAAGAAAGGTCATGCGGGCCTCTGATGAACAGACCTTTCCTATACCAACCTCAGCGAAGCAAAAGGGACCGTCCTACCAACCAAGGACAACATTCGCTGAAAATGTTCCTCCCTTCCTCTCTCTCTCTCTCTTTTGCCTCTAACAGGATGCTGTGGTGGTTCGCGAGAAAGCAGCCACAATCGGAAATCACCAGGTCCGGCATCCGGCATCGCATTAAGAGAGAACACCCCCGACTCCTGATCACCAAGGCAGGACTCACACTCAGAAAGTCTAACACGGTGATGGGCATCACCACGGTCACCGACCACGCCCTGACACTCGTCTTGGCTTTCATCCTGTACCAGACTCAACGAGACGTGAGCATCCACAGCCAAGCTCACAAAGCCGTGTCTGGTAATTTCCTACGAACCCTGGAAAAGGGGTGGTCCCACACCATCGACCACCTCAACCTCACTTGAGCTGAGTCATCAGCCTAGCAACCACCTGCTATTTGACCAACATGATCCACCTGCTGTCCATTGTGCCCATTTGTTGTTCGACGAAGTCCATCCCGGATTTCGTCTAACAACAGGGGGGATTATGTAGCGACAATGGCATCTGCTTTTCAAATTAAGGAATCATGTGACGCCAAAACACAGCGTCTTTGTCCTAACTGGTTAATAATTACCCTACAAGGACCAATTTGCCAGCGCCAGTTTGGCTGGGTCTCCCCCGACTTTACAGCCTCATGACATTCCACACACACACACAAACACCCTTTTGTGTATAACTGAGAATACGAGAAATATCTTTCTTTTATTTTCATAATGTGTGTACATTCCTATATGCACGTGTAATAGAGGTGTGGGTTGCTAAGAGTAAAATCTTGAATTCTAAATGCTCACTGAAAGAAGGTTCCTCAATAGTGTCTTGTAACTCGACCTGGTTCGGTCTGGTAATTTGGTCATAAACTTTATGACCCAGAGCTGCATCTCATCCAGTTCCTGCAAGCCCACATTCCATACACTTCCACACAGGCAATCCAAGAACCATGTTTTTGATATGTATTTTTATGTGTGTATAATTTCCATGGTAGATTGAGATTTTCTATGTTCTATCATAAGAAATCACTCTTAAAATGCTCAGAATCTTACATTAGAAATGCATATCTGTATTCCCATGTTCTGTACACCATGTCTGGTATCATTCTAATCGTAGTGATCTCACGGAATTACATATATGTATGAGATTACAATGAAATGTATTCTTACGGGTAGTATCTTGTCTGAAAGAGGAAATACGAATTCTATCTCTCACATGACATAGTCAAAGTAGGTGTCTTCTTCTTCACACAAAGAACTGTTTCCCGCTTCATATCAGGAGAGCTGATTCGCTCTGTCACAAAACAGGGCGTAAACAGATGTCTGTTAAAAGGACGAGACCCCCACTTCTCACTCTCTTCTCTCTGATCCCTTTTCTCTCATCGATCCCGCTTGACCTCCTCCTCCCCTTTCTCCACGTGCAGCGCTGCTCCGGTTGGACAGGCCCTCGCCTCGGCCTCTGGGACACATGGCCCGCGTCATGTAAAAGCCTGCCGTCTTTGCAACCAAGCTTTGCAACCTCTTCCGCACGGAAGACGAACTTTCTCGGTAATGTTACATCCAGTGAGCCTTTAAACTTCGCGGCACCTGAAGACGCAACAGAAACAGGACACCATCCGCGCTGTCCTGCCAGTTTCAGCATCGCGCCGAACAGAGAACAAACGTGCAAGTGACGGTAACCTTATCTGATAAAACTGCTTTCCAGGTTGTCTCGTGAACTTTGGTTTCTGTATGTAATAATTACTAGCTTTTCTCTTCTCTTTATTCTCTTTTCTTTCTTTCTTTCTTTCTTTCATTTCATTCTGATCACTTATGTTATTGTTTGGTTATATGTTTGTTTATTGTTTGCATTTTTACGTACGTTTATATTTGTAGCTTATAATCTCTAGCGTGTGCCATTTTATTAATAAACCCATTTATACTTTTAACTGTCTCTGTGTTTGAAAACCCACTTTTTATGAAGTCAATGAAATCAAAGATCTTATTTAAGCTACAAGCTCGATATTAGACTACATTCAGTAGTTTTAATTTATAAACTCAGAAAGTTGGGTGTCCGTGGCCAGGACATGAAACTCTCTTGAAGTTTGTGAATACCTCTTCTTGACTGTAATGATTTTACATTTGTTTCGCTGGACGAATTAAATGTTGGTCAGATAGTTATAGAACAAGGTAATCTCGATAATTGATAAAATAAATGTACATGCGACTTATGAATTATGACAAATAATATGATAAATGATAAATATTAATATTACCAAGATTCCCCATATTTTGAGCTAATTCCTATTTACCCAGAGTCGTATTCGTTACAACCATCAGCAAGAAGCTTGGTGAGAAGGAGACTTTTGTTGGTGTGATTATTCGGAAATGGAAGAAATACAAAATGAAAAATCAATCGCCCTCGGTCTGTAGCTCCATGCAAGATCTCGCCTCATGAGGTAAGGATGATCATGAGAAAGGTGAGGGATCAGCCCAGAACTACATGGGAGGAGCTTGTTAATGATCTCAAGGCAGTTGGGACTACAGTTACCAAGCAAACCATTGGCAACGGATTGAAATCCTTCAGCGCCAGCAAGGTCCCCCTGCTCAAGAAGGCACATGTTCAAGCCCATCTGAAGTTTGCCAATAAACATCTAATGATTCAGAGAAGGCTTGGGAGAAAGTGCTGTGGTCAGATGAGACCAAAATTGAGCTCTTTGGCATCAACTCAACTTGCCGTGTTTGGAGGAAGAGAAATGCTGACCATGACCCCAAGAACACCATCCCTACAGTCAAGCACGGAGGCGTTAAAATAATTTTATATCATAAAAATCATCAAATGCCTTTTCTCTTGTAAGTAAAGAAAATAATTTGACAGAGCATTGTTTTTTCCTGTTACTTTAATTCACTACAGTATCTTAACTTTAATATTTAAAACAAACAATGGTTCATTAAACTTACCTGAGTCTCTCCAGTGTACAGTTTGTATTTTCTAATCCATCCTGGAGTTTCTTCACTCCTGAATCCTGCAGATTATTGTTGCTGATGTCAAGCTCTTTCAGACTGGAGTTTGATCTCAGGACTGTAGCGAGAGCTGAACAGCTTTCATCTGTTAGACTACACTTACTCAGCCTAAAATGATGAACAGAAGAGGGAGAATTTACAAACACAAAGTTAAATACGGTTTAACTTCCTTCTCTGTGTCAGGAAGAGGTCAAACAAAAAGCAGAGTTTTGTTTACGGAGGTGCTGTTCCGCCAGCGCAATCCTGTCAGAGAGTGAATTTGCTTATTCATTCAGCCCATCTTCATTAGGGCCCGAGCACCGATGGTGTGAGGACCCTCTTGGAATTGCTCTGTTTATTATTATTATTATTATTATTCTTCTCCGCATTTAATTGCATTTTTGAGGGCCTAAACATGTTCGAAAACTCACAAAACTTTGCACACGCGTCAGAACTGGCGAAAATTTACATCTGATATAGGTTTCAGAATTGGACGGGGCAAAATGGCTCGATAGCGCCACCTATAAAAGTTCAACGGAGTGCGCCTCCCGCAACGTTCCACGTACGTGCACGAAATTCGGTACATACATGTAATGACCTAATACCTACAAAAAAGTCTCTTGGAGCATAGCCCTAAACACAACAGGAAGTCAGCCATTTTCAACTTCCTCTCAGATTTTTGTGCAGTTTTTGCCATTTTCAGGCCTCGTACTTTAAAGGGGTCATATAATGCCATTTTTGTACAATCTAATATGATTCTTTAGGGTCTAAATTAAAAGTTTGTAATATACTTTAATTAAAAATTCTCATTAGTATTGTAAGAAAACACTCATTTTACCTGGTCAAAAACAGCTCTGTTTTCAGCACGCCGTTTAAGTGCATGTGTCTTTAAATGATAATGAGCTTTGCTCACCCCGCCCCTCTGTTCTGTGCGTACACCGTTTCTAACACAATAACCACGCGTTGTTCATTATAAACGTGGGATTATGAATTATATTGAGAACGTCGTACATAGAAAACATGCCGTAATGTACCCTGAGTGTAAACCTTAGATGTATTCATCGTGAAGCCTGCAGCAAGGTTTGCAAATTTCGCAAAGATTAATATAAATACTAATATAAAGGTTAATAAAACATTACACTCACATCTTCTGGAGGTTCAGCAGTAACACGTTGGTACCGATCCGTTTTTTCTCGTTTGTAAAGCTGTCTGGTGTGAAATGATTTGCGCAAACATGAAAGCATGGACGATCGTGGGGAATCCCCGTGAGGGAATCCCCGCGTCAATCCTTTGGGCATATCGCTTCAAAAACAAAACTCAGCCACTGCATCTTCAACGGCTCGGATTTAGGAACATCCAAATGACTGCTGTGTTCCTTATTACATCTAAGAACAGAACACCACAATCGCGTAGACGCCATTCTACTCCAGCATATCAACAATGGCGGACTACTATGATGACAGCTGTCACAGCTCGCTCAGGGCGGGTCTTGTGTTGAAACACGGCTGTCACTCAGCACCGTGGGAGGGGCGTTGGATATTATGACGTCACAATATCGAACGGCTTGATTTCAGAGAGGCTCAAACATATAAGGAGATTAAAACAAAACCACTGGATGGATTTTTATCATGATAGGATGGTTGTGTACAGGCAATGCCAACAGACATTTCAGTACAATCAACTTGTAAAAGTGCATGTACCATTATATGACCCCTTTAACGAACTCCTCCTACAGTTTTAATCTGATCATCTTCAAATTTGGTGAGTGTAATCTTAAGGCCTTTGCGACGTTAAATTGCGAAGATCTTGAGTTTTCGTCGAAGGGCGGGTCCTCGGCGGCCTGACAAATTTCGATGTTTCGCCATGAAACAGGAAGTTGCTGTAACTCAGGCATGGAATGTCCAATCTGCCCCAAACTTCATACTTTTGATAAGCGTTCTGTCCTGAACACATGACCATGCTCATATTCAGTTATAGTCATAGCGCCACCTGCTGGCAACAGGAAGTGACATGTTTAACACTGTTATGGACTCCTAATAACATATAAAAAAGTGCCAGCAAGTGTTAAACATGCTAACAACATACTAGAAGCATGCTAAAACATATAAGCAAACTCTTAGCTAAGTGCTAAAGCATGCTATTATTGCAATTAAATAGGAATTTGCTGTAACTCAGGCATGAAATGTCCAATCTGCCCCAAACTTCACACTTTTGATAAGCGTTCTGTCCTGAACACATCTACATGAGAATATTCAGTTATAGTAATAGCGCCACCTGCTGTCAACAGGAAGTGACATGTTTAACACTGTTGTGGTCTCCTAATAACATATAAAAAAGAGCCAGCAAGTGCTAAACAGGTTAGCAACATACTAGAAACATGCTAGCAAACACTTAGCTAAGTGCTAAAGCATGCTATTACTGCAATTAAATAGGAATTTGCTGTAACTCAGGCATGGAATGTCCAATCTGCCCCAAACTTCACACGTTTGATAAGAATCATGGCCTGAACACATGTCTATGCTCAAATTCAGTTATAGTAATAGCGCCACCTACTGGCAACAGGAAGTGACATGTTTAACACGTTGATGCCGTTCTAGTAACATGTTAAAAATGCCATTGAGTTCTAAACATGCTAGAAACATGTTAAAACATGCTAGCAATACTTAGCTAAGTGCTAAAGCATGCTAATTCAATGAAACAGGACTTTGTTGTTACTCAAGAAGGCAATGTACAATCTACCCCAAACTTCACACGTTTGATAAGAGTTATCTCTTGAACACATGTCCATGCTCATATTTAGTTATAGTCATAGCGCCACCTGCTGGCAACAGGAAGTGACGTTTAACACTGTTCTTGACTCCTAATAACATATAAAAAAATGCCAGTAGGTGCTAAACATCCTACCAACATACTAGAGACATGCTAAAACATACTAGCAAAAACTTAGCTAAGTGCTAAAGAATGATATTACTGCAATTAAATATGAATTTGCTGTAACTCAGGCATGGAATGTCCAATCTGCCCCAAACTTCACACTTTTGATAAGCGTTCTGTCCTGAACACATGACCATGCTTATATTCAGTTACAGTCATAGCGCCACCTGCTGGCAACAGGAAGTGACATGTTTAACACTGTTATGGACTCCTAATAACATATAAAAAAGTGCCAGCAAGTGTTAAACATGCTAACAACATACTAGAAACATGCTAAAACATGCTAGCAAACTCTTAGCTAAGTGCTAAAGCATGCTATTATTGCAATTAAATAGGAATTTGCTGTAACTCAGGCATGGAATGTCCAATCTGCCCCAAACTTCACACTTTTGATAAGAGTCATGGCCTGAACACATCTACATGAGAATGTTCAGTTATAGTAATAGCGCCACCTACTGGCAACAGGAAGTGACATGTTTAACACGTTGATGCCGTTCTAGCAACATGTTAAAAATGCCATTGAGTTCTAAACATGCTAGAAACATGTTAAAACATGCTAACAATGCTTAGTTAAGTGCTAAAGAATGCTAATTCAATGAAACATGACTTTGTTGTTACTCAAGAAGGCAATGTCCAATCTGCCCCAAACTTCACATGTTTGATAAAAGTCCTGCACTGAACACATCTACATAGCGATATTCAGATATAGACATAGCCCCAACTACTGGCAACAGAAACTGACATGGTTAACACAGTAATGCAGTACTAACCACATAATTATTGTGTACTAAGCATGCTAGAAACATACTAAACATGCTAGCAACACTTAGCTGAGTCATGAAGCATGCTATTAACACCATTATACAAAACATTTTGTAACTGACTTTGACATACTCTTACTATATATACCTCCTTAAATGTACATTGCCCAACCATGCTCTGTCTTCCTAAAGCCACCGAGTGTTGATGGCACGGGTGCGAGGGCCCTTTCATCGCTGCTTGCAGCTTTAATTTATTTATGCTTCTCCTCCATGTTGGGGTTGTTTACATCAGAGTGAGCATGCCTTTAATGCAGCACATTTTAATTCTAAAAATTAATTCTAAAAATCTAAATTTATAATACAGAAACTCTCTTTTATAAAGTTGCAAACATTTTGAAGAGCCCACAACAACAATTATGTGCATGTTCATTACCATACACTTGCACATCTACTTCCCACTTCCCAGTATATTTCGTTTTAGCACTTTTGGTTCATATATTAACAGATAATGACATTTTATTGAGGCTGTTACATGTAACACAGTTAACACGTTTACAGTGGGGGAAATAATTATTTGATCCCCTGCTGATTTTGTAAGTTTTCCCACTTACAAAGAAATGAAGGGTCTATAATTTTTATGGTAGATTTATTTTAACGGATAGAGACAGAATATCAACCAAAAAATCCAGAAAAACACATTATAGAAAGGTTGTAAATTGATTAGCATTTCTCAAGGCAGTTGGGACTACAGTTACCAAGCAAACCATTGGCAACGGACTGAAATCCTTCAGCGCCAGCAAGGTCCCCCTGCTCAAGAAGGCACATGTTCAAGCCCATCTGAAGTTTGCCAATAAACATCTAGGCCCGTATTCATAAAGAATCTTAATGCAAAGAGTAGCTCCTAGTGACAAAATTCTAAGAAAATTCTTAGAAATGTGGGCGTTTACTCTTAAAATTAAAGAAAAAATCCTAGTAAAGAAAAAAGTAATTCAGAAAGCATCTTAACCCTTAAAAGAGGTCTTAAGGTCAAAATTGTTAGGAGCACGGACGAGGACTTTTAAGAAGCTTAAGAGTTTCTTTAGCAGAGGAGAAAATGGCAGAAAGACGAAGAGGGAGAAGAAATGTGTTGCAGACAATGGATGACAGTGAGTTAATAAGACGCTAGATTGTGCTGGGATCATGTTTATGACTGATCTTATTAGAGACACGCTAACATCTCTGACACAGCGCAGAAATGCCATAGCGCCAGAAATGAAAGTAATCACTACATTACGATATTTGGCAACTGGGAAAATTCCATGTTTGATACATTAAAACCAACATTCAAACCACCATTTAAATAGACATGCCAACAATCAGTTTAATTGGAAAGAGTGGAACAATTTTTATCATTCTAAGCCAATCAAATACCTTATAGGAAATTAACAGCATGGTAAATAAAAAAAGGATTTATATATATAATGTGTGTGTGTGAGAACGGTCAAATAGGAAAAATTACGCATGTAATTTCAAAGTGGAGGCTTAGAATAGAAATAACTTTTTTCCCCTTCTTGGACATCCAACCAATCACAGTCTTCAAAAGATTGTGTCATACATAGCAACGGGGTCAACCCCACCTCCTTACTAAGATAAAAGTTTTTGTCTTTTCCTTACTCAGAGTTGCTCTCAGATCGGTCCTGAATCGCTCTTAAGCTAAGACTCCTACATAAAAGTTTTTAAGCTAAATTAAGAGTTTTCTGAGAGGATTCTTAGAATCTTTATGAATACGGGCCCTAATGATTTAGAGAAGGCTTGGGAGAAAGTGCTGTGGTCAGATGAGACCAAAATTGAGCTCTTTGGCATCAACTCAACTTGCTGTGTTTGGAGGAAGAGAAATGTTGACTATGACCCCAAGAACACCATCCCTACAGTCAAGCACGGAGGTGGAAACATCATGCTTTTGGGCTGTTTCTGTGGTAAAGGTACAGGATGACTTCACTGTATTGAGGGGCCGATGGACAGGGCCATGTACCGTCCTTCAGCCAGAACACTGAAGATGGGTCGTGGATGGGTTTTCCAGCATGACAATGACCCAAAACATACCTCCAAGGCAACAAAGGAGTGGATCAAGAAGAAGCACATTAAGGTCTTGGAGGGGCCTAGCCAGTCTACAGACTTTAATCGTATCGAAAATCTGTGGAGGAACCCGAACCTTTGAGTTGCCAAGCGACAGCCAAGAAACTTTAAGGATTTTGAGAGCATCTGTAAAGAGGAGTGGACCAAAATCCCTCCTGAGATGTGTGCAAAGCTGATGACCAACTACAAGAAACGTCTTACCTCTGTGCTTGCCAACAAAGGTTTCTCCAGCAAGTACTAAGTCATGTTTTGCTTGGGGATCAAATACTTATTTCACTTACTGAAATGCAAATCAATTTATAACCTTTATATAATGTGTTTTTTCTGGATTTTTTGGTAGATTTTTTGGTCGAAAACGCCACGCCGATATTGATCTTCGTTTTAGTTCTCCTTTTGTCCCAAAGTCTGCTTGCCATAGTCCATAATGTTTGAGTGAAACAACAACAGCGTGAGCGTACCGCTAGATATAACACAGTTGTCCACGTCTGTCGCCATGGTTACTATGGCTTTACGAGCGGAAACCAGGGATAACGCGGATATTACGTCATTGACAGGCGACAAGTTACGAGGGACGGGCACTATTTAAAATTGTGAATTTGTTTGAATTTACAAATTCTCTGAAACATTTAGGATAATGTAAGCGCACAATTGAAAGAAATATATAACACTGTGCAAGTGGTTTTTGGATATTTAGATACTTAAAATTCTTACATATTGTATCTTTAAACACACTTTTGTGTATTCATGTTTGATATAATATATTGTTTATAAAAACTAAACTATGCAAAATTTGACTTAAAGGCTTATAAAAATAAAAGATCCAAATTTGTTAAAACTTTCTATATATATCAATACATAATTAAAATGTAAGTACTCTGAAAAAAAGAGTATAAAAATCAAGTGACTCTAGACCGTTTAATCTGTATTAAACACAGCTCATTATTTCGATTCGGGACGAATCAAAGGATTGGCTTAGGCGACTGTCACTCTCTCTCGCAACCATGGCAACCACCCTTTTGCCACGGGATCTGCCCACTTGCGCGCGCACGTTTGATTTGAGGAATTCGAGAGGCACGGAACCTAGGAATAGCAAAACAATGGCAGAGAAAGAGCAATCAAAATTCACATTACCGGCATATGCAGTGAGTGAAGGCAAACAAGGCAAAAAAAGAAGACAGTACAAGAAAAGGTAATGAACAAAAAGTCTTTGGATAAACAAAGAAATAAAACGCGTGTCAATATCGGCGTAGCTTTCCAGCGACCACCCCGTCCTCAGCCTCTACTTCCTCGGACCCTAGTTGCACGCCACGGCCTCTTGCACGACCTCCTCTGCTTCGCCCTAAAATTATTTTTATTTTACAAAAGGACATTTTACAAACCTACATTTTGCGCATGTGCTCCTGCATGCACTTTTCCAGTCACAACACAGCAATCAAAGGAGGATGCGATGAAAACTGAAATGCTGTTCTCTTCCTTCATAACTCGTACTGAGAAGGTTTGAGTTGCAGAGGAATTTGTGACTGTTTCAGCTGTTCAACCACATCAAAGTTTCGTAATTAGTAAGTCCGTGCTTTTTCTCTTTTTGTTCTTATGTGCTGAAGGGCTGCTGTGCCTTGGTGAAACGGTGTTTGTACGTGAAGAGCTCTTTTCCAAAACGCCATAAACCTAAAAAGCTGCCTCAAAGAACCAGCAAAAGTAATGATTATGAATGTGTAAAATATTGCAATAAGACATTTTAATTGTTTATTAATTTCTGTGTCGGCTGCAAAGATGAAGTTGACGATATTTGACTCGCGATCTTCGCAGTAGGCTAGTGTACGCATGCACCGGAGAAATGCACATTTATTAGACATAGTTTTATTTTGTTTTGGATGGTTTTGTTTAGAACCAGATTTCTGTAAATATATTCCACATTTTTTAGGCCTGTGAGGCGAGGCTATGGTTCGGTTCACGATGATATAATCTCCAGTTCAAGCACCTTATGTTGTGATTGATGGCCTAAATTTACTTTATGTATTTAATCAAGGAATGAAAATATTAATGAATTAATGAAAAAAAAAATATTAAAATTAAGATACAATTAATCCAAAACGAAATTCGTTTTAAAGAAAGGCTTTGTGCTTTCTGTTTTGAGGTCTCTGTTAAAGTTTGAAAGTCTTAGTGCAGCTTTCAGAGCGCTCGCGTCCATAATGGAGAACTGTCAAGTAATATTGTTTTTTCCTCATAAATGCAAACACGAAAAAGACGACAACTTTTTTAAAAAGACAAACCATAAATTTAGAGAAAAAAAAAAAGATGGATTTATAGCGTTTTGGGGGAAAAATGAATGGATTTATACCGTTTTGAAAATGTTTTTTTTTTTTTTACTTTGAATTGATCATCAACAATATTGTTGTTTGATTTAATAATCACTGTTGCAAGAAGTGCCTAGTTAAGTTTTTTTTTTTTTTTTTTTTTGTAAGTGGAAAAAGTAGGGGCTGCCACAGATTCTGTTTAGTTAGCTCCTTTATTGTTTTTTTTCTATAGCCGAGAATAATATAGGTCAAATGCAGCAAGTCAAAAGACCAACTGGACCTTCTTTGCCAGTTTGCACACATTTCTTTGAAGGATGGCAAAAATATCGCCTGAATATCGATATCTAGATATTGGAAAAAAATATCGAGATATTCATTTTTGTCAATATCTCCCACCCCTACATGCAGAACACCATATATGTTATGAATCTTACACGAAATTCATCTTCATCACAATGTAACTGATGGTAATGTAAAAAAGTGTATCAATGCAACCTGTTTTTAGCTTATATAACTAGCTCGTTAGCGAATCAAAAAATATATATTTTAAATTTACCAATATCAATATGCTAGCTTGATAGTGAGTACTAAAATACATCTTATTTGTTTATATTCATAAGCAATTAGCGTTAGATTTTTTTATTACATGTGATTCTGACATGATGTCACTACATGCACTGTGCTCCTTCCTCTCTGCTTCTCTCAGGTAAATAATGCGTCTTCAGCTCAGCGGTTGGAGTCGCGCGTTCATGTGTTTTGGGGGCGTGGCTTTGGAAGGAGCCCAGAAGGGAGGGGGTGGAGTGAATGGAAATAATGAACTGTCTTTAAAACAGTCGAGGGAGGTCTACAGACACTCGATTTTTATACTTTCTTTTTCAGAGTACTTACATTTTAATTATGTATTGATATGTACATAAAGTTTAAACAAATTTGAAAAAGAAGTTTTTTAGACCATTCCTACCTACCCTGCCTTTAACTTTAAACTTAATTTGTGGCATTTTTGTGTCTACTTTTAAAGTCACAAAATATTTTTCAGTTTAATTCAGTTATTTTAGTTTTTTTCCCAATTGTGTAATTGTTTCTTACCAGTAACAAAAATCCTTTAAGTTTTCATTTTAGTTTTTGTTAGAGATAACACCGCTGTTACGGAAAAAAAATGGTAACACTTAGTTCAGGGTAGTTTAGTATCCAGTTCTCATTATTAACTAATAGCTAATTACTAGTTGCATATTACTAGGGTATTGTCTGTTTATTAGTACTATAAAGCACATCATTATTCAGCATGATCTCATTCTACATCCCATAATCCTACCCATATCTAAACTTAAATGCTACTACAACTACCTTACTAACTATTAATAAGAAGTAATTAGGAGTTTATTGAGGCAAAACTCGAAGCTAATAGTTAATAATGAGTATTCGGTGACCAAAACAGTGAGTATTCTTCCATTTTTTTGCACTTCAGGAGGCAAGCAGATTCAGTAAATATATAATATCCCTGTGATTGCTGTGGTGTTGAGTGTCTCTGATGGTGAACTGAACTCACTTAAGAATCTCCAGTGTTGATTTCTTCAGTCCCTCACAGATCTCTTTAACTCCAGAGTTCAGCAGACGGCTGTTGTTCAGGTTCAGCTCTTTCAGGATGGTTTTAGAGGAGAGAACAGTAGCTAGAACTGAACAGATTTTCTCTGTCTGATCACAGTTATTCAGCCTAAACACAGAAACACCATAATTTATTATTCAGTACATATTTAACACACATCAGATTAACAGCTCTTCATATCTGCTCACACAAGTGCCTGACAGTCTTTTATAATGAATAAACAGAAGTTATAATGTATAAATTGTTGACTCACTTCATTTTCTCCACTTTACAATGAGGGTCCATCAAAAGAGCAGAGAGCTTCTCTCCATTCAGATCTCCTAATTTATCTCCACTCAGATCCAGTTCTGTCAGTATTACTGGACTTTTACCCAGAACTTCAGTGAGATAGTCCCACGTTTCCTGTGCAGCATCACTTTTCAAAAACCTACAGGAAGTAGAACATTTAGATTTGATAATTGAAAAGAAAAGAAAAAAGGATAAAATACTTTTTTTTTTTTATATATATATATAATAAAAAAATAATAATAATAGTTTAAATAATGTTGTTAGAATGTCATGCCTTTTGCAGTTCTCATCCTCCTTATGGATCCAGTAAAGCAATAAAATATGGCAACGTGTAGAATGTGTTAAAGTCATAGTTTTGGT
Source organism: Leucaspius delineatus (assembly GCA_023718395.1). Taxonomy (NCBI): domain Eukaryota; kingdom Metazoa; phylum Chordata; class Actinopteri; order Cypriniformes; family Leuciscidae; genus Leucaspius; species Leucaspius delineatus. The sequence goes on along the minus strand of CM043360.1, from coordinate 49,269,573 downwards.
AAGTATTTTAAGTTTTGCTGAATTGCAATTCAGTAAATTCCTTTTCATGCCATTCTAATTCTGCATTGGCCATTTGTCACATCTACTGAGCTGCACACCTCTGACTGTCTGTGGCTTATTTTGAAAAATCAAAGGCTTTTCTCACCTGATGTTCTTTAATTTACAGCTTTCAAGCTGCAGTAAATCAATGAGCTCATTCACTCCTGATGGTCCAGGATCATTTCCTCTGAGATTCAGCTCTATCAGGTTTGAGTTTGATTTCAGAGATGAGGTCAAACTTTTATATCCTTCTTCAGTGATACTGCAGCCTGAAAGACTATACATATACATACAAAAACATATACATGTTAAGTACTGCAACCAATGCCTTACTGACAACACCTGCTTCATTTGCATTTCTGAATGTTTCATAAAATATGTAAAGTTAATTAAAATGATTAACTGAAACAGATTTTTTCAGTTAATCTAATCAAATGGACATTTATAAATCTATGTTATCATGCAGAAATGAAGATAAATGAATACACACTTCAGTTTCTCTAATCTGCATTGTGTATTTTCCAACAGAGAACAGATCTTCTTTATTCCAGAGTTTCCTAGTTTATTCTCACTCAGATCCAGCTCTATCAGGTTTGAAGGGTTTGAATTAAATGCTGAAGTCAGAGCAGCACAACCTTCTGCTGTAATACTGTTATTCTTCAGCCTGAAGAGAAGAGAAAAAAGATGAAAAAAAGACAGGAAGGTCTCCTCAAAACACGTCTACAGTAACGGAAGGGTTTTCATAGTCAAAGAGAGTGGGCCTACTTTCTTAAAGAACATGCATTTCAATAACACAGCAAAACTAGCAAAATGTAAGTGAAAACTTCTTATGCAATTAAGTAAACAATCAGTGTAAAATCTAAAGCAAATCATGAGCAATGAGACAAACACAAGAGAACAGAGACATTTTTTTTTCAGATAGGAAATACTACATGTAAAAAATAAGGTAAAGAAATACTACAAAAATGTAATCAAATCATAAAATTAAAAAAACAGCATAGTCTGCATGAATTAAATATTGCCACAAAAGTTTATCAGTCAGCTAATCTTTTTTGGTTAACATTAAGGACACAGAGAGCAGCGGGTATATTAAAAGTTGTCACCTAATGCACGGATTCAATATATTGATTTACATCTGATTTTACAACTGTTTACGCTCACTTAAGACATAACCGACTAGGTTTACCTTGATACTTGCCAAGTCAGGCATTTTGACAAACAGTGTGTATTGTAAAACTATACTGTACTATTGTACAAGTGTGTACTGAATATTAATGATGGATTGATTTTGGGAATCTATGTTTTGATCATCATTCTAAATCTGATCCAGATGTAATCTTAGGGTCTGTTTACACCTGGTCAGTTCTTGTGTTTTTACTGATCGGATATCTGATTTATCAAAACGATTCCATTTACACTTGGTCACATAAATGTGTCTCCGCAAAACAGATATAAATCTGATCTTCAATTCCCGTGCTATATGCAGATTTAATGGAGTTCACGTCACCGAAAACAACAAATATGAGCTGCATTTTATTGATCATCAGTTAATTTCAAAATCGAACACTGTAATAAGAGAGAGTGCAGAAACAGCACTGGTAAGATCATTTAGTTTCTTTACTTTTAATGAAGATGATTATGTTGAACGTCTGCGACTTACTCTCACTTTCATTTGCGGCAGTTTGCTGAAGAGATACTCAGCCGCTCATCTGCGGCGATGTGTGTTGCAGTAGCACTCTCATATCTGGCTATAACCTCATATAGCCTATAACACGCTCTCATGCATTTATTTTTTTACATTGTTGGGAGGAGTAAATTTTACATATGTGGTTTCAACAACCATATGCATTTAGACTTACAGTTGTGGTTTGAGCGATTGGATTTAAAGGCTACCCTGCCTTTAAATCCAATCGCTCAAACCACAACTGTAAGTCTAAATGCATATGGTTGTTGAAACCACATATGTAAAATTTACTCCTCCCAACAATGTAAAAAAATAAAAAATTTTAAAAAGGATTTTTCTAAAAAAAAAACATTCCAAATTTGTTTAAACTGTCTTTATATACCAATACATAATTAAAATGTAAGTACTCTGAAAAAGAAAATATAAAAATCGAGTGACTGTAGACCTTTTAATCTGCAATAAACACAGCTCATTATTTCCATTCACTCCCACCCCCTCCCTTCTGAGCTCCTTCCAAAGCGACGCCCCCAAAACACATGAACGCGCGACGCCAAACGCTCAGGCTCAGCTGGAAGACGCATTTATTACCTGAGACGAGTGGAGAGGAAGGAGCGCAGTACATACAGTGACATCATGTCAGAATCACATGTAATAAAATACCTAACTTTATCACTATGAATATAAACAAATAAGATTTCTTTTAGTACTCACTATCAAGCTAGCATATCGATAATGGTAAAGTTTCATTCGGTAACGAGCTATATTTATAAGGCAAAACTAAAAACAGGTTGCATTGATACACGTTTTTCCATTACCATCAGTTACACTGTGATGAAGGTGAATTTCGTGTAAGATTCATAACATATACGGTGTTTTGCATGTAAGAGTTTCCATGATGAAAACATTGTTGACTCTAATGAAGACTAACGTACACTCCGTGTCCGGAGACAAGTACCGCATCGTCGGTTCGAGGACAGGTCCGGGGTTGAGGGCGAAGCAGAGGAGGTCGTTCAAGAGTGCGGGCAGGGTCCGAGGAAGTAGTTTTTGCCTTGTTTGCCTTCGCTGACTGCATATGCAGGTGCTTTGAGCTGAATATTTCCGGGAACGGTGACGTGATGAGTGCACGCAGGGCAGCGCGTGCAGTGGGGCTCGGGCACGAGACATGAAGGCATCTGATTGGTTCTTTACATTCGCACCGAATGGCCGTGATTGGTCAGAGTTTTTACTGTCCTGCAGCTGCTACAGAGGTCTGATTGTTTTCATTCCTTTTTCTGAACACATAATGTATTGACTACTCTCAGGATGGAAGGACCATTTCACCCAGTATAAAAAAAAGTGTTTCTGAACAGGATTACCTACCCTACCTTCAAATCTGTTTCAGAAGGCATTTACACCTGTTCTTTTCACGATCAGATAGCTATCCGATCTGAGAGAACGCATGAAGTGACCAGGTGTAAACAGGCCCTTTGATAAAAACATAATTCTCTCAATTCTTTTTTTTTTTTTTAAATGTTGGTCACCCATATTGATTTATTTTTTTTAATTAAAGCAGAAGGTCCGTTTTTTTTTTCTCTCTCTCTTTGGATACATTGTCTATTCAGATATTCATGCAACAAAATATTCTCGGGGCCATGAAAGTGTGGTGAAAATTATCAAAAATGCTGGCAACCTTTTTTAAAAAAAGAGGAAAATAGTCAAGTGCAATGGCCTATGCAGGGGAACTGAATTGGGTGCTCGCATGCTGACATGCTTCGTGTGTGTGCACACAGGGGGCCACCTGTAAGCTTATGAGTACAGAATGTAGTTCTCTTTTACAGTTTATTGCACTTTTAATAACTTCTCAATCATGTTTCACTATTTTCTAGCTCATGTTAATAACTTTAATTAACCCTGCGCTCTGCAGATACACTTACTTACAGTGATATAATAATATACATCAAAATCTCTATGGATTGAAGCTTGTCGCTCAGGGTGTGTGATATTGACCAAAATAATTGTCAATCTTGATATTTTCTGGGATTTTATTGATAGCAGAGACAGAAATGACTTTTCCAATAAGTTTAAATAGATGTTTACCTTTTATGGGCTTTTTAGCTTTACGACACATTTTTGGTAACACTTTTGTAATAAAACTCCACGCTAATAATCATTAGTTAAGCATTAGTAAACAGTTCATTCATAATTTATAAAGCATTAATATACATTAATAAGCAGTATATAAATACAGCTATAAATGCTTTATTCTTGTTTTAAAAGCATATCTATAATGTGTTTAATAATTGTATTTTGATACTTTATTAATAAACAATTTGTCATTTCTAAATGAAGTATATCATTATTTACAAACCAGTTATTTAGGAGTTGTCAGTGGTTCATAAGATCACTTAGAAAGTGTGTGAGTAAATGATTAATAAACTATTTCAATGTACATTCATACATCTTATTATTTAGACATAGTAATAATTTCTTAGTGTGTTAAATGGTTTATTAACATGTATTTCTACTGTAATTCAGGGTTAATTCAGGTAGTTATAAAGCATTTAGCAGTGGTCAGTTAACTATTTTTGTGAGCTCATCTAAAGTGAGGACTAGTTATGCCTCTTAAAGCATTTACAAAGGAGATTTAAAGGCTCAGTTAATTTTTTCTATCTTCTGTATCACTGAGTTGTGTTTGTTTCCTTTTTCTGTTTAGAAGATAACTGAGTCTTTAAATCTCCTTTATAAATGCTTTACAAGGCATAACTAGTCCTCACTTTAGATGAGCTCACAAAAATAGTTAACTGACCACTACTAAATGCTTTATAACTATTTACTACATTTACTTACACTTAAGTGATCTTATGAATCACTGACAACTCCTAAATAACTGGTTTGTAAATAATGCTATACTTCATTTAGAAATGATAAATTGATCATTAATAAAGTATTAAAATACAATTATTAAACATTATTGATATGTTTCTAAATCAATAATAAAGCATTTATAGCTGTATTTATAAACTGCTTATTATTGTCTATTAATGCTTTATAAATGATGAATTAACTGTTTACTAATGCTTAACTAATGATTACTAGTGTGCAGTTATTATAAAGTGTTACCGCATTTTTTTCTAACCTAATTAAATGTGTGCATCATATTTTGCATTAAATTCTAACATTTAATCAATGAAGTCAATTAGAATAAGATGACAAAATGGCTGTTACCAAGCAAATGAAATCAGTATTAACAAAATTCATCTTTGCAATGCAGAGGAAACAGAAGCTGCATCTGAAGCGACATTTAGATGCATTTACACAGACTGTTTAATGCAACTCAGTGGGACATGAATACATTTAACCTGCAGTTACAAATGCATAAATAATATTTTGATGTTTTAAACATAAAACGCTGAATACTGATATTTGAAATTGTTAATAAAAATTAAAAGATACTTTAAATTGTGAATTAAAACAGCTAGTAGGTGGCAGCAATTCACTGTTAATGAGTGAGTCATTGCAATTCAACCGATTCATTCAAACTGGTGATTCATTCAGACATACAGCAGCATTTTTGCGCCCTTATCTTGAATTTTGTGGAAATCTAAATGCATTTTAATAGACCAAACATAGATAAATATATATAAAACAGACTAATGGCACTCTAAATGCGCGCTCGCACTGGTCTAACTTACTAGAATACATCACGTTTCTGTGCACTCTATGGGACATATCATACACACGGCGCAATGCAGCACTAGGTGTTAAACAAGTATTTTCTGCTAGATTCTGCCCGATGCAGTTATCATTTTCACGTCCTGCCCCACTTGTTTAAAAAGCAAAATGCATTTGCGCACATCTGTGCACCCATGGGCGTGCAGGTCTGAAAACAAGGTGTGTTCAGTCGCATTGTTGACACGTTGCTATTTTGAAGCAACTGAAATAAACTGTGCCATTGACCAACTGAAACCTGATCTAAAGTCAATAGCCCAGTATTTTTTCTGTTATTTAAAGAACGCATTAGTAATGTGCGCCAATAGGCGGGTCAACAACCCACATACACTCTGCTTATTACACAGACAGGGCACACAAACATGCCAAATATTACAAAAAAATTACACTGTATCACAAAAACAATGTAAAATATTAATATTGTGTACATAAAGATATGGTGGAATCTGGCTTGTCCCGTAGATGGTCTGCTTGCGTGCAGTGGATTTGGACATGCCGTAAGTGCACTTGCGCCGTGCGCTTTAGACCTCTGTGCTTGCCAACAAAGGTTTCTCCACCAAGTACTAAGTCATGTTTTGCTTGGGGATCAAATACTTATTTCACTTACTGAAATGCAAATCAATTTATAACTTTTATATAATGTGTTTTTTCTGGATTTTTTGGTCGAAAACGCCACGCCGTACTGCCATGGTTACTATGGCAGTACGAGCGGAAACCAGGGATAACGCGGATATTACGTCATTGACAGGCGACAAGTTACGAGGGACGGGCACTATTTAAAATTGTGAATTTGTTTGAATTTACAAATTCTTGGAAACATTTAGGATAATGTAAGCGCACAATTGAAAGAAATATATAACACTGTGCAAGTGGTTTTTGGATATTTAGATACTTAAAATTCTTACATATTGTATCTTTAAACACACTTTTGTGTATTCATGTTTGATATAATATATTGTTTATAAAAACTAAACTATACAAAATTTGACTTAACTTTAAACTTAATTTGTGGCATTTTTGTGTCTACATTTAAAGTCACAAAATATTTTTCAGTTTAATTCAGTTATTTTAGTTTTTTTCCCAATTGTGTAATTGTTTCTTACCAGTAACAAAAATCCTTTAAGTTTTCATTTTAGTTTTTGTTAGAGATAACACCGCTGTTACGGAAAAAAATGGTAACACTTAGTTCAGGGTAGTTTAGTATCCAGTTCTCATTATTAACTAATAGCTAATTACTAGTTGCATATTACTAGGGTATTGTCTGTTTATTAGTACTTATAAAGCACATCATTATTCTGCATGATCTCATTCTACATCCAATAATCCTATCCATATCTAAACTTAAATGCTACTACAACTACCTTACTAATTATTAAAGGTGGGGTATGTAATTCTCTTTTTTGGCCATTTTTTCAAAATTACTTGAAATCTTATTCCTAACCCACTTACAGCCACTGAGTTAGAAGCAATGAAATGAAAATTAAGCAATTGAATCATCTGTGGAACGGGCAGGACTCGAAAAACTCTAGCCAATCATTTCCAAGACCACCTAGAATCATTGGACAGTAAGTGCGTCAATCAAACGGTCGTACCATACCCCCCTCCCCATCCATGTCCATGTTCTTCGAATGGGTGGAGTCAAAGGAAAGAAGGTAGGACCATTTGAGTTGTGTATTTTCAAAATCTGCTGGCCGTTTTGCAAATCACATACCCCACCTTTAATAAGAAGTAATTAGGAGTTTATTGAGACAAAACTCAAAGCTAATAGTTAATAATGAGTATTCGGTGACCAAAACAATGAGTATTCTTCCATTTTTTTGCACTTCAGGAGGCAAGCAGATTCAGTAAATATATAATATCCCTGTGATTGCTGTGGTGTTGAGTGTCTCTGATGGTGAACTGAACTCACTTAAGAATCTTCAGTGTTGATTTCTTCAGTCCCTCACAGATCTCTTTAACTCCAGAGTTCAGCAGACGGCTGTTGTTCAGGTTCAGCTCTTTCAGGATGGTTTTAGAGGAGAGAACAGTAGCTAGAACTGAACAGCTTTTCTCTGTCTGATCACAGTTATTCAGCCTAAACACAGAAACACCATAATTTATTATTCAGTACATATTTAACACACTTCAGATCAACAGCTCTTCATATCTGCTCACACAAGTGCCTGACAGTCTTTTATAATGAATAAACAGAAGTTATAATGTATAAATTGTTGACTCACTTCATTTTCTCCACTTTACAATGAGGGTCCATCAAAAGAGCAGAGAGCTTCTCTCCATTCAGATCTCCTAATTTATCTCCACTCAGATCCAGTTCTGTCAGTATTACTGGACTTTTACCCAGAACTTCAGTGAGATAGTCCCACGTTTCCTGTGCAGCATCACTTTTCAAAAACCTACAGGAAGTAGAACATTTAGATTTGATAATTGAAAAGAAAAGAAAAAAGGATAAAATACTTTTTTTTTTTTGATATAATAAAAAATAATAATAATAGTTTAAATAATGTTGTTAGAATGTCATGCCTTTTGCAGTTCTCATCCTCCTTATGGATCCAGTAAAGCAATAAAATATGGCAACGTGTAGAATGTTAAAGTCATAGTTTTGGTAAGTATTTTAAGTTTTGCTGAATTGCAATTCAGTAAATTCCTTTTCATGCCATTCTAATTCTGCATTGGCCATTTGTCACATCTGCTTAGCTACACACCTCTGACTGTCTGTGGCTTATTTTGAAAAATCAAAGGCTTTTCTCACCTGATGTTCTTTAATTTACAGCTTTCAAGCTGCAGTAAATCAATGAGCTCATTCACTCCTGATCGTCCAGGATCATTTCCTCTGAGATTCAGCTCTATCAGGTTTGAGTTTGATTTCAGAGATGAGGTCAAACTTTTATATCCTTCTTCAGTGATACTGCAGCCTGAAAGACTACACATATACATACAAAAACATATACATGTTAAGTACTGCAACCAATGCCTTACTGACAACACCTGCTTCATTTGCATTTCTAAATGTTTCATAAAATATGTAAAGTTAATTAAAATGATTAACTGAAACAGATTTTTTCAGTTAATCTAATCAAATGGACATTTATAAATCTATGTTATCATGCAGAAATGAAGATAAATGAATACACACTTCAGTTTCTCTAATCTGCATTGTGTATTTTCCAACAGAGAACAGATCTTCTTTATTCCAGAGTTTCCTAGTTTATTCTCACTCAGATCCAGCTTTATCAGGTTTGAAGGGTTTGAATTAAACGCTGAAGTCAGAGCAGCACAACCTTCTGCTGTAATACTGTTATTATTCAGCCTGAAGAGAAGAGAAAAAAGATGAAAAAAAGACAGGAAGGTCTCCTCAGGTTTTTTTTCTGCCAAAAAACACGTCTACAGTAACGGAAGGGTTTTCATAGTCAAAGAGAGTGGGCCTACTTTCTTAAAGAACATGCATTTCAATAACACAGCAAAACTAGCAAAATGTAAGTGAAAACTTCTTATTGTCACGAATACACACAGGAATCAGGAGATCCAAGAGCAGTATGAAAGTGGTGTTTATTAAAGGGTAATCCAACTCATAGTCGTCCAGGCAAGGTCAAAATCCAAGTTAGCAATCCAATACAAATAAACAAAACAAGAAACAAGCAAGAAAGACAGACCTCAGAAGTGTGGTGACCATATACAACGACTCCGTGACCAACACTAAAACAGACAGGGTATATATACACAAGTGCTGACAAGGTGACGAGAAACAGCTGAAAGACAATGAACAATCAGTGACAGACAGGAATTGTGGGAAATGCAGTTCAGAATAGTGACAGACACCGTGGGGAAGGAGGACATCTAGTGGTGACCCAGGGAACATAAACCAGACACTGTGACATAACCCCCCCTCTACGGAGCGGCTACCAGACGCTCCAAGACCCACAAAAAACAAACAAAACAAGAGCTCAGGAGGGAGGTGGAACGGTGGAGGATCAGGGGGAGGGATGGGGGGCCAGGTCCATGAAGGGGAACAGGAACAGAGGATGACGGTTTAGCCAGCTGCCAGGGCGAAACAGACAGTCCATCGGACGGCCAGGATGAAGCAGACGGCCCATCGGGCGGCCAGGGCGAAGACTTTCCTTCAGGCGGCCAAGGCAGAGCAGACCATTCATCGGGCGGCCAGGGCGGAGCAGATCGTCCATCGGGCGGCCAGGGTGGAGACTTTCCCTCGGGCGGCCACGGCGGTGAAGACCCCTCGGGCGGCCACGGCGGTGAAGACCCCTCGGGCGGCCACGGCGGTGAAGACCCCTCGGGCGGCCACGGCGGTGAAGACCCCTCGGGCGGCCACGGCACAGGAACTGGAACAGACACCAATGGCTCAGGAACTGGAACTGGCACCAACGGCTCAGGCTCTGGAACTGGCACTGGAACTGGTACCACCCGCTCAGGCACTGGAACTGGCACCACCGGCTCGGGCACTGGCTCGGGCACTGGAACTGGCACCACCGGCTCGGGCACTGGAACTGGCACCACCGGCTCGGGCACTGGAACTGGCACCACCGGCTCGGGCACTGGAACTGGCACCACCGGCTCGGGCACTGGAACTGGCACCACCGGCTCGGGCACTGGAACTGGCACCACCGGCTCGGGCACTGGAACTGGCACCACCGGCTCGGGCACTGGAACTGCCACCACCGGCTCGGGCACTGGAACTGGCACCACAGGCTCAGGTTCAGGAACAGACACAGACACAGACACAGACACAGACACAAACACAGACACAAACACAGGCTCAGGCTCAGGAACAGACACAGACACAAATACAGACACAAACACAGACACAGGCTCAGGAACTGGCTCCGGCTCAGGCTCAGGAACTGGCTCCGGCTCAGGAACAGACACTGGCTCCGGCTCAGGAACAGACACTGGCTCCGGCTCAGGAACAGACACTGGCTCCGGCTCAGGAACAGACACTGGCTCCGGCTCAGGAACAGACACTGGCTCCGGCTCAGGAACAGACACTGGCTCCGGCTCAGGAACAGACACTGGCTCCGGCTCAGGAACAGACACTGGCTCCGGCTCAGGAACAGACACTGGCTCCGGCTCAGGAACAGACACTGGCTCCGGCTCAGGAACAGACACTGGCTCCGGCTCAGGAACAGACACTGGCTCCGGCTCAGGAACAGACACTGGCTCCGGCTCAGGAACAGACACTGGCTCCTGCTCGGCAGCGGCCATCTTGTCCAAAGACCCAGGCTCAGCGGTGGCCATCTTGTCCAAAGACCCAGGCTCGGCGGCGGCCATCTTGTCCGAAGACACAGGCTCACCAGCGGCCATCTTGTCCGAAGACACAGGCTCACCAGCGGCCATCTTGTCCCCTCTCCATCTGCGACGGCGAGACGGTGGCACCACTTGATCCTCCACCATCCCAGAGTCGAAGGGGGGCCATGGTGGAGAACGGTGCTGGACTCCCCCTCGACCCACCAGTCCTACGCGACCTCCACGGGTCCCACGGAAAACTACCAGGCGGGTTCCCCTAAACAAATTTCTCCTCTCCCGCTCGGCGGCCGGGGAAGAGAAGCCCGAAAACATACCGCTGGATCCTTCTGTGACGGAGTCGTTCTGTCACGAATACACACAGGAATCAGGAGATCCAAGAGCAGTATGAAAGTGGTGTTTATTAAAGGGTAATCCAACTCATAGTCGTCCAGGCAAGGTCAAAATCCAAGTTAGCAATCCAATACAAATAAACAAAACAAGAAACAAGCAAGAAAGACAGACCTCAGAAGTGTGGTGACCATATACAACGACTCCGTGACCAACACTAAAACAGACAGGGTATATATACACAAGTGCTGACAAGGTGACGAGAAACAGCTGAAAGACAATGAACAATCAGTGACAGACAGGAATTGTGGGAAATGCAGTTCAGAATAGTGACAGACACCGTGGGGAAGGAGGACATCTAGTGGTGACCCAGGGAACATAAACCAGACACTGTGACACTTATGCAATTAAGTAAACAATCAGTGTAAAATCTAAAGCAAATCATGAGCAATGAGACAAACACAACAGAACAGAGACATTTTTTTTTCAGATAGGAAATACTACATGTAAAAAATAAGGTAAAGAAATACTACAAAAATTTAATCAAATCATAAAATAAAAAAACAGCATAGTCTGCATGAATTAAATATTGCCACAAAAGTTTTTCAGTCAGCTAATCTTTTTTGGTTAACATTAAGGACACAGAGAGCAGCAGGTATATTAAAAGTTGTCACCTAATGCACGGATTGAATATATTGATTTACATCTGATTTTACAACTGTTTACGCTCACTTAAGACATAACCGACTAGGTTTACCTTGATACTTGCCAAGTCAGGCATTTTGACAAACAGTGTGTATTGTAAAACTATACTGTACTATTGTACAAGTGTGTACTGAATATTAATGATGGATTGATTTTGGGAATCTATGTTTTGATCATCATTCTAAATCTGATCCAGATGTAATCTTAGGGTCTGTTTACACCTGGTAAGTTCTTGTGTTTTTACTGATCGGATATCTGATTTATCAAAACGATTCCATTTACACTTGGTCACATAAATGTGTCTCCGCAAAACAGATATAAATCTGATCTTCAATTCCCGTGCTATATGCAGATTTAATGGAGTTCACGTCACCGAAAACAACAAATATGAGCTGCATTTTATTGATCATCAGTTAATTTCAAAATCGAACACTGTAATAAGAGAGAGTGCAGAAACAGCACTGGTAAGATCATTTAGTTTCTTTACTTTTAATGAAGATGATTATGTTGAACGTCTGCGACTTACTCTCACTTTCATTTGCGGCAGTTTGCTGAAGAGATACTCAGCCGCTCATCTGCGGCGATGTGTGTTGCAGTAGCACTCTCATATCTGGCTATAACCTCATATAGCCTATAACACGCTCTCACGCATTTATTTTTTTACATTGTTGGGAGGAGTAAAATTTACATATGTGGTTTCAACAACCATATGCATTTAGACTTCCAGTTGTGGTTTGAGCGATTGGATTTAAATCTGTTTCAGAAGGCATTTACACCTGTTCTTTTCACGATCAGATAGCTATCCAATCAGAGAGAACGCATGAAGTGACCAGGTGTAAACAGGCCCTTTGATAAAAACATAATTTTCTCAATTCTTTTTTTGTTTTTTTTCCAAAATGTTGGTCACCCATATTGATTTTTTTTTTTTTTTATTAAAGCAGAAGGTCCGTTTTTTTTTTTTTTTTTTTCTCTCTTTGGATACATTGTCTATTCAGATATTCATGCAGCAAAATATTCTCGGGGCCATGAAAGTGTGGTGAAAATTATCAAAAATGCTGGCAACCTTTTTAAAAAAAGAGGAAAATAGTCAAGTGCAATGGGCTATGCAGGGGAACTGAATTGGGTGCTCGCATGCTGACATGCTTCGTGTGTGTGCACACAGGGGGCCACCTGTAAGCTTATGAGTACAGAATGTAGTTCTCTTTTACAGTTTATTGCACTTTTAATAACTTATCAATCATGTTTCACTATTTTCTAGCTCATGTTAATAACTTTAATTAACCCTGCGCTCTGCAGATACACTTACTTACAGTGATATAATAATATACATCAAAATCTCTATGGATTGAAGCTTGTCGCTCAGGGTGTGTGATATTGACCAAAATAATTGTCAATCTTGATATTTTCTGGGATTTTATTGATAGCAGAGACAGAAATGACTTTTCCAATAAGTGTAAATAGATGTTTACCTTTTATGGGCTTTTTAGCTTTACGACACATTTTTGGTAACACTTTTGTAATAAAACTCCACGCTAATAATCATTAGTTAAGCATTAGTAAACAGTTCATTCATAATTTATAAAGCATTAATATACATTAATAAGCAGTATATAAATACAGCTTTAAATGCTTTATTCTTGTTTTAAAAGCATATCTATAATGTGTTTAATAATTGTATTTTGATACTTTATTAATAAACAATTTGTCATTTCTAAATGAAGTATATCATTATTTACAAACCAGTTATTTAGGAGTTGTCAGTGGTTCATAAGATCACTTAGAAAGTGTGTGAGTAAATGATTAATAAACTATTTCAATGTACATTCATACATCTTATTATTTAGACATATAGTAATAGTTTCTTAGTGTGTTAATAAATGGTTTATTAACATGTATTTCTACTGTAAATCAGGGTTAATTCAGGTAGTTATAAAGCATTTAGCAGTGGTCAGTTAACTATTTTTGTGAGCTCATCTAAAGTGAGGACTAGTTATGCCTCTTAAAGCATTTACAAAGGAGATTTAAAGGCTCAGTTAATTTTTTCTGTCTTCTGTATCACTGAGTTGTGTTTGTTTCCTTTTTCTGTTTAGAAGATAACTGAGTCTTTAAATCTCCTTTATAAATGCTTTACAAGGCATAACTAGTCCTCACTTTAGATGAGCTCACAAAAATAGTTAACTGACCACTACTAAATGCTTTATAACTATTTACTACATTTACTTACACTTAAGTGATCTTATGAATCACTGACAACTCCTAAATAACCGGTTTGTAAATAATGCTATACTTCATTTAGAAATGATAAATTGATCATTAATAAAGTATGAAAATACAATTATTAAACATTATTGATATGTTTCTAAATCAATAATAAAGCATTTATAGCTGTATTTATAAACTGCTTATTATTGTCTATTAATGCTTTATAAATTATGAATTAACTGTTTACTAATGCTTAACTAATGATTAATAGTGTGCAGTTATTATAAAGTGTTACCGCATTTTTTTCTAACCTAATTAAATGTGTGCATCATATTTTGCATTAAATTCTAACATTTAATCAATGAAGTCAATTAGAATAAGATGACAAAATGGCTGTTACCAAGCAAATGAAATCAGTATTAACAAAATTCATCTTTGCAATGCAGAGGAAACACAGAATCTGCATCTGAAGTGACATTTAGATGCATTTACACAGACTGTTTAATGCAACTCAGTGGGACATGAATACATTTAACCTGCAGTTACAAATGCATAAATAATATTTTGATGTTTTAAAAATAAAACGCTGAATACTGATATTTGAAATTGTTAATAAAAATTAAAAGATACTTTAAATTGTGAATTAAAACAGCTAGTAGGTGGCAGCAATTCACTGTTAATGAGTGAGTCATTGCAATTCAACCGATTCATTCAAACTGGTGATTCATTCAGACATACAGCAGCATTTTTGCGCCCTTATCTTGAACTTTGTGGAAATCTAAATGCATTTTAATAGACCAAACATAGATAAATATATATAAAACAGACTAATGGCACTCTAAATGCGCGCTCGCACTGGTCTAACTTACTAGAATACATCACGTTTCTGTGCACTCTATGGGACATATCATACACCTGGTGCAATGCAGCACTAGGTGTTAAACAAGTATTTTCTGCTAGATTCTGCCTGATGCAGTTATCATTTTCACGTCCTGCCCCACTTGTTTAAAAAGCAAAATGCATTTGCGCACATCTGTGCACCCATGGGCGTGCAGGTCTGAAAACAAGGTGTGTTCAGTCGCATTGTTGACACGTTGCTATTTTGAAGCAACTGAAATAAACTGTGCCATTGACCAACTGAAACCTGATCTAAAGTCAATGGCCCAGTATTTTTTCTGTTATTTAAAGAACGCATTAGTAATGTGCGCCAATAGGCGGGTCAACAACGCACGTACACTCTGCTTATTACACAGACAGGGCACACAAACATGCCAAATATTACAAAAAAACTACACTGTATTACAAATACAATGTAAAAGATTAATATTGTGTACATAAAGATATGGTGGAATCTGGCTTGTCCCGTAGATGGTCTGCTTGCGTGCAGTGGATCTGGACATGCCCTAAGTGCACTTGCGCCGTGCGCTTTAGACCATGCGCTTAGATCGTTAAAATAGGTCCCTATGAGAGTGCTTTTGTTGTGGCCCTGTGGCCAGTTGCATGAAAATAGCTCCTAAGTTAAAACTGTGTCTTAAAGAACTAGTCTGGTCAACCAGCAATTAGCTACAGCTAATCAGTCTAAATTTTCAGAATTAGACCAATCTGCCTTTTTATGTAACTGGCTTAAAGAGATGATTTGTGATGACGGTCTTAAAGAAAAAAATGAGATGACTAATTTGTAAGGCTAGTCTAAGCACTTTATGCAAGCGGCCACTGATCTATATGATGGATTAGTTAATCTTAGATTAATCTACAATGTCAGTATTTAAAAAAATTAATATCAAATAGTTTATTGTTTTAAAGATGCTTTGTAAAGTATAAAACAATGTAAAATACTTACATCAGTGTGTTGAGTTTACAGTGTTTATCCTGCAGTAGAGAGGCAATCTGATTCACTCGTGTGTCTTCTAGTTTGTGTCCACTCAGATTCAGTTCTCTCTGGAGTAACGGGTTTTTACCCACAAGTTCTGTCAAATATTTACAGGCTTCCTCTGCAGTAGGACTCAAAATCCTGCAGAAGGGAAGATGAAATTTAAATGTCTTTATGGCTTTAAGTAGTAAGTGAGAAACATCAGCGCAGAGAAAACTAGCTGTTTGTGAACATCTGGAGACTCACAGAACTGCTGTAGAGAGATACAGTGATGCAGTGAACCTGGGCTTGATGGCATTAAACTACAGTTTCAGAAACATTTAATACCATACTACTGAATACCATCAGTACAATTTAACCCTCTACAATGGGAGTAAATCACTCGCATCTGCGAGTAAATTTCAACTCTGGGCACTATAATGTCTATCACGACCCATTGGCTAATCAACTCTTAGATTTTAATCGCCAGTGTGTGTGTTAGAGGCAAAGTATGAGTTTGGAATAGTTAGAGTGTTCAGCAATTGAAAATATATCTGAGCGCTTGAGTTTCGCTCTCCATCTGTATTATATCAATTCAGCTCAATGGATGCGCAGCCAGCATAAAGATTGTCAACAACATATATTGTTTTTAGTAGTAAAATTAGTCGTAGTATTATTTTATTTTAATAATAATTACTATTATCTATTACTATTATCTATTTTTTTCCAGAAACACGGAATGACCAACAATATCTTAAGCACCACCATCAGCCCTAATTTCAGTTAAAATGACAAATATGCATGCATACCAAGTTTTAGTTCTAATTACTAAAGTTATATCATTAAATAGTGCTTGATTATCATTATATAATGCTTGATTGACTGATGTTAAGAGTGTACGTTAAAATTTTTAAAAAGCTGTGGCATTTTACAAAGACAAGCAGATTTTATGGAATCATATATATATATATATATATATTGTATGGCTATTTAGCATGCATATTTATTTTGTGTTATTTCATCATGTCTCACCTCAGTGTCTTGAGTTGACAGTTCTGATCCTGTAGTAAATCATCGAGCTCCTTCACTCCTGATTGTCCAGGATCATTTCCTCTGAGATCCAGCTCTATCAGGTGTGAAGGGTTTGATCTCAGAGCTGAAGCCAGAGCTTTATAACCTTCTTCTGTGATACTGCAGTCTGAAAGTCTTCAGAAAAGAGATTTAAAAAACAAAAAAGTTATACAATTAATATCACTTAAAAAAATTATATCATAAACATCATCAAATGCCTTTTCTCTTGTAAGTAAAGAAAATAATTTGACAGAGGCATGTTTTTTCTTGTTACTTTAATTCACTACAGTAACTTAACTTTAATATTTAAAACAAACAATGGTTCATTAAACTTACCTGAGTTTCTCCAGTGTACAGTTTGTATTTTCTAATCCATTCTGGAGTTTCTTCACTCCTGAATCCTGCAGATTATTGTTGCTGATGTCAAGCTCTTTCAGACTGGAGTTTGATCTCAGGACTGTAGCGAGAGCTGAACAGCTTTCATCTGTTAGACCACACTTACGCAGCCTAAAATGATGAACAGAAGAGGGAGAATTTACAAACACAAAGTACTTGATTCCAACATAACTGAGAATTGTGTTTTTGTTACAAGATGTCTTTAACATAATTAAAATCTACAATACTAAATGTACAATACTCACATCAGTGTGTTGAGTTTACAGTGTTTATCCTGCAGTAGAGCAGCGATCTGATTCACTCGTGTGTCTCCTAGTTCACGTCCACTCAGATTCAGTTCTCTCAGGAGTAACGGGTTTTCACCCACTATTCCTTTCACATATTGACAGGCTTCATCTGCATCAGGACCCAAAAACTTGAAGACCATTCTTGTAGTCCTAACAAAAAAAGTGGTTTAATATTCTGTACCCTGCTCAACCACCATTAAAAAAGTGTTTTCATGTTGTTGTTCACTGGTAACATATGTTTAATTAAAATAAATAATTACAAAACAAAAATACAGTGCATTCTAAAAATTGGTCGACAGATTATTTCTCAAGTAGCCTACTGCATGGCTGAAGTAGTTCCACATTAGCTCTGTCCCATCCACGCTATGTGACTGTACGTGGACAGAACATAAAGCCTTTGGACCTCATACCAGCTCTTGGTCTGGCCAGCAGAAGGGAAAGGCTGTCTCCAAGCAGAGGATGGCCCACTGGATAGTTGATGCCATCACCTTGGCTTACCAAGCACAAGGTGTGCCTTGCTCGCTCAGGATGCAAGCTCACTCAACAAGAAGTGTTGAATCCTCCTGGGTGCTGGCACATGACGCCTCGCTGACAGATATTTGTAGTTCTGCAGGCTGGGCGACACTCAACACGTTCGCTAGATTCTATAGTCTACGTGTAGAGCCGGTATCCTCCTGTGTTCTCACCTCAAACGGGTAGAAGTACCGAGAGGTACTCTATGCTCAGTGTTGGCATGCTGCACCAAAATTGCTCCAGAGTCCCTATGGGCAGACCCTGTTGAGTCCCGTCACCCATGGCCTATATTCCGCTGTAAACTTGTGAACCGGGTCTAGGCTGGGTGCCATATGTGTGTAGCGTCTGGACCAATCAGACACACACAAATTATTCATTTATTTAATGACCTAACCCTCTCCCAACAAAGGTTTATGAAACTTCCTCCAAAACTAACATCCCAATTGAAGCTAACACACTGGCAGAACCCGGTTTCCTGTTACAGGATCATTAAGATTGATAAGACCTTTTACGACCCCAAAAAGGAATTTGCAGAGGGCTGTGACGCTCACTTAATTCTTACTGAGGAAGAGAAATAAACCCTGTTAATCCTATATATTCTATATATAAACACTTGAGAAATGTGTAAACATGTATCTAATTTTCCCATCTAATGATTTTCCTTTTATGTGGTTTGGCCTTTGTATTCTTGTAAACTTTTGGGATTAATGTTTCAGACTTTGTTGCATACTATGGTTAACCAAAATCATATGTGTGGCATGTTTAGTCTCTATAAATCTTCGTCCCCCATTTGTTAATTTACATTACATTTTGCTAACTTTGTGACGCATTAGTATTATAAGCATCTTAAAGATTCTTGTGTTAAACATCCAATCAAATTACATGTTCAAAGGCCTGCTTGAACAATGGGTCGTAAAGAAATTTCCCTCCAAAAGAAAACACTTCTTATTGGCTCACACACCTCCAGAGAGTGTGACATCTTCATGTTTTAAAAATCACTGATCACAAGACTAGCTCTCTCTTAGCTCTTTTTTCTTCTTTCTTAGTCCCTTTCTGAAATGCTGACGTGAAGATGACGCTGAACTAGAAGTTTCTAAGGACCCTCCAAGTTTGTGCCAGGCTGCGGCCTTGTCTTTCCATTCACCAAAGATACTCTGACTACCACTGGTTCTCTCTCATCAAGACCACATCAGCAAAGATCAACTGGAGCCTCAACAAATTGCATCAGGACAGTTTAATTCAAATGGGCGAGATATGCAAGTATCAAACTTAGTCTCATTATTTGATACATTAAGAATCCTTACCCCTTTTAAAGAAGGGCGTGTTAGAACTAAACTGATGGTTTGCTCAAGGCTGTTGATCTGCTGAATTTCAAACAATGCTATAACTTCTTGCTTTCCTGTATTCTGCTTCACCTCTCTTCCCCTTGGTAAACTGTATGCATGTATGTGTGTGTATGTTAGAGTAGTCCAAGTGTTTAGACTAGTTAATAAAATCTTGTTCATGTCACACGTAAAGTTGTCCATGTCTCAAGCTCATATCTGTCACTAAATCATAGATCTTGACTACTTGCTCTTAGTAGTACTGTAAAGTAATAAAGACATTTCCCATGCCCCGGAAATGTACATTTCTTAGTATTAATAAACAATTAACACTTCGTGTTCACGGGACAAACAGGTTAATTGATTGCAAAATTAAGTTACAACATTAAGTTAATTGTATCAACTGATCCAAATATTAATAATCAATTATAACCAGTTATTATTGATTATTAATATTTCGTAGAGCTAATTTGCTACATGTGTGACCCTAAGGGGATCTCATATGTGTACTTTTCCACGGTTGCTCCTAAATGGAACCCTGTGTCTTTCCCTTGGGAGAACCCATCTCTTACGAGGTTGTAGTCACCCTAGTAACTTCCATATGTATATCACCACATAACTCCTTCGGGGAAGGATGTGGCTTCCTTTTCCAGTGCGAAAACCTGAAGATGCGATGCACCTGTTGCTCATTATATACCCCCGCGCGAGGCAGAGCAGCTGATTTCAATTATCGCATGCCAATGTGCATAGACTCATTTTAGTTACACTCAAAGTAGATTGGCCTCTCTAGTGAGATTCCTATTCGTCGGTCACCAAAGTGACGTCTCCGTTCCATCTTCAGGGAACGAGGGTTACAAACGTAACCGAGACGTTTTGCATCATGGATGCAGTACCACTTGGGGTGTGCTTTTTATTCTGCTTTTCCTAATATTTTTTACTTTTTTTATATATTTATAAAGTGTCTTCACTCACCACCATTTTTCCTTATGTCGTTTTTAATGCAGAGAGAGAGAGAGGTGCACTCAAAGCATCGAGTGGAACTGACGGGAGTCTGAGACAGTTTCCCTTGCGAAAATTAACTGTTTTTTGGGGTATTGATTACCAATTGTAAAACCACAACAATACCATAGTTAAACTATAGTTTTTGTAGCAAAACCATGGTTTTGGACACACAGTTAAAGGGGCAGCTAAAATGACAACAGCTTATAGACTTTTACATGCAAATATTAATCCTTAGAAGTGTAGCGACTGAGACAAATCAGACACAATTATTTGGCATATGCACGAACAAATCTTTAAAAACTTCCATCTGAGAGCTGTGGTCCCAGAGAGATAAACCCTATTAATCATATGTATTCTATGCATAACCTCTTGAGAAATGTGTAGACATGTATCTAATCTTCCCACCTCATGATTTTCAGACTTTGTTGCATACTATGGTTTACCAAAATCAGATGTGTGGCGTATTTGGTCTCTATAAACTCAAATCTGTGTCCCCAATTTGTTAATTTACATTACATTTTGCTAATTTTGTGATGCATTAGAATTATAAGAATCTTGAAGATTCTTCTCTTAAACACCCAATGAAAGTACACATTGCAAATGAGCATGCTTGAACAAAGGTCATAAAAAAGAATTTTTTTCCTCCAAAGGAAGACACTTCTTATTGGCTCTTATACCTCCAAATGGGTGTGCCATCTTCACGCTTTAAAAGTCACTGACCACAAGATCTAAACTGCAGCTCCAAGTGAATCCCGAAAAATAAACACGAAGCGAGTTCTGCCTTCTCTCTGTCCGTGTAGTCCATTCTGAAACGCGTCCGAAAATGAATCATAACTCAGCGAATACTTCTCACACAGACACGTGAGATATGTCTTTATGAAGCTTGAAATCTCTTCTTTTAAATTAAGTAATTTATATAAAAAACAAATGTTTTTAACTCATGTAATCCGTTTGAAAGCAAGGAGAGGTACCGTTTTTCCTTCTCCCTTCATTATCTCTAAATGAGCTGCGGCCACCCCGCCCCCGGCGCGATTCACATTTAAATAGTTAGGTGATCTAGTATGCATCGCATACGCCCCCCGATCAATGCCATAAAAACACAGTTTCTTCATCAGACTTACTGATAGTTCATCGCGTTTTGAGTATGGCACGCTTCTCCGGCTTCTCCGCCCTTCAGATGATTCTGGACAGCGAGGAAGAATGCACCTTCTCCTCAGAGGAAGATGAAGACTCGGACGGCACGGCAGCATTTTGAAGAGGGAATTGATCCCACCGAGGACACAATTTCGGAGTAAGTTTTACTGTTATATAATTATTTTTCTGATAATTCAGACTATATCTGCTTAGTGTTGGCTAGCTTTTGGCATCTTACATGAAAGATTGCATAACAATATCCCTTAACATTCGTGTATGTGCTCAAGTGTCTCAGTTTTGATTAGCTTATAGCACTGATTATCATGCTAAAATACCGCCGTATGTCTTATGTACCTTATTTGTGAATATCTGCTTAAGTGTTATGTGATTTAGTCTAAATATATTTCAGCCTCTGGTAAAATATGTGATAGCCTAGGCCTACTGTCTAAATACTAGACATTATATATGATGTCCTTTTTCTAGATAGAACTTCCTGTTTCGAATGCGCATGCGTCGCGTCTGAGCGCGTTGTTGTCTTTGGAGCTCCATCGATTGATTTATAATTCTTGATTTCTCTTTAAACTCACTTACAACGAACATTTTCTACTTTTCCTCACCTCATAGTTATAACGCGGATTGTTGAGCAGACGCGTCTCAAGCCTTGTGATCCAACGCTGGATACTCTTATAGGTTACGTCCGTGGATCACGGCTGAACGCGTCTTCTCCGCACTCATTTAAGTTACAAACAAACATTTTTCACCTATCGTGCGTCTACTCTACACCCGTACCACTGAAAAGACGGATTATATCCAAGACTTAAGCCATAAATTAGTATTAATATTGATAGCACCACTGGTAGCGTCGTTGCTAACTTAACTTACTGTCCATCTGTTAAAATGGCGAATATATCAAATGTAAGTAGTCTACCTTTTGGTGCAGGTGAGGACACATTTGAGCTGCACGCGGTGCAGTCTGAGCTGGAAGCTGTTGAGAAACAGATCCACGACCTTTTAGTAAGAAAAGCCGAGCTGATAGACCGGCGTTTGGCTCTCGAAACATCGCGCGCCGAGGCACACAAATCAGAGATTAATGTTACTAACCCGCTGACTCCGACCTCGTCTACTCCGTGCGTTCCTCAACATCGGTCCCGAACGTCGAGGTCGCGATCAGCCATGGTCTCGTTCACTCCGGCTCCAACATGCCATCACGAAGCCTGGATTTTTCCGCAGCGGAAGTCGCGAGTCAGGTCTAGACCAAGAAAACTCTCTCCGACCCTCCCGGTTTTCGAGATATCCACACAAAACCGCTTCTCCCCTCTTCGCGAAACAGAACGCGATGCTGTGATCATCGGCGATTCCATCGTTCGACACGTACACGTTACGTTAAATAAAAGTAAGGTGCATAGTCACTGCTTTCCTGGTGCTCGTGTTTCCGAAGTCGCTGCTCACGTTCCCGAGATTCTGAACGAGCGCGTCGGAACCGTTGTCCTGCACGCGGGAGGGGCCGACATCAGACTGCGCCAGACGGAAGTTTTGAAGAAAGACTTCAGGAATCTGATCGATACGGTACGCAGCACATCGCCTGATATAACGATTATTGTGTCAGGACCGCTTCCCACGTACCGACTAGGTCATGAAAAGTTTAGTAGATTATTTGCGCTTAATGAATGGTTAATGTCATGGTGCAATGAGCAGAAACTTCTCTTTGTAAATAATTGGAATCTGTTTTGGGAGCGTCCTAGGCTTTACCGTGCTGATGGCTTACACCCAAACAGATTCGGATCGGATCTTCTGTCAGATAACATCTCCAAAATGTTAAATACCTTTTGACTAGTAAACAAAAGTCCAAATCATAGTCTCTGCTGCACCAATTTAACTGATATAAATAGTGTAGAACATTGCATAGAAACTGTGTCTATTCCTCGTTTAGTGAGATCAAATCATAAATCTACTGCAGGATCTAGAAAAAATCTAATTGTTATTAAACCAGAAAATGTTGCTATTGGTAATCAAAAACAATTTTTAAAGCTAGGTCTTTTAAACATTAGATCACTCACACCTAAGGCAGTTATTGTAAATGAAATAGTCACAGATAATAGCTTCGATGTACTTTGCCTTACTGAAACCTGGCTTAAACCAAATGATTATTTCGGTTTAAATGAGTCTACTCCATCAGGATACTCCTATAAGCACGAGCCCCGTCTGAATGGTCGTGGCGGCGGTGTTGCAACAATCTATAGAGATTTTCTCAATGTTACTCAGAAAACGGGTTATAAGTTTATTTCATTTGAAGTACTTGTACTAAATGTTACGCTCTTAGATGATAGAAAAACATCCCTATTATCTCTAGCCTTGGCTACCGTATATAGACCGCCTGGGCCTTACGCTGATTTCCTAAAAGAGTTTGCAGATTTTCTCTCAGACCTATTAGTTAACTTCGATAAAGCATTAATTGTTGGAGACTTTAATATCCATGTAGATAATCAAAATGATGCGTTAGGGGCTGCGTTTACTGATTT
Organism: Leucaspius delineatus; assembly: GCA_023718395.1. Taxonomy (NCBI): domain Eukaryota; kingdom Metazoa; phylum Chordata; class Actinopteri; order Cypriniformes; family Leuciscidae; genus Leucaspius; species Leucaspius delineatus. The sequence continues at coordinate 49,245,559 of CM043360.1, read as the reverse complement.
ATTAAACTCCTTTGGGGTCAAGCAAAACATTACCGGACCGACTCATCGATTTAATCATACACTCGATTTAATTATATCACATGGAACCGATCCAACCGATATAGATATCATTCCACAAAGTGACGATGTCACTGACCATTACATGGTAACTTGCATATTACGTACTCCTGTAATATATCATGCTGCGCCGCGTTATCGATTAGGCAGAACAATCCTTCCATCCACCATAGATAATTTTTCAAACAGCTTATCGGATCTGTCTCAGCTGCTCAGTGAACCCAAACAAACAGATGAACTTGAGGAATTAACTAGCACTATGAGCACCATTCTCTCTGGATCATTGGATATTGTTGCGCCCATTAGATTAAAAAAGGTCAGAGAGAAAAGTAAAGCACCATGGTACAACAGTACTACGCGTGTTCTAAAGAGAGAAACCCGTAATTTAGAGCGTAAATGGAAACAAACCAACTTAGAGGTCTTTAGAATCGCATGGAAAGACAGTATGTCACGTTATAAAAAGGCCCTAAAAGCGGCCAGGGCTGAGCATCTACGCAAACTAATAGAAAACAACCATAACAATCCTAAGTTCTTATTTAACACCGTGGCGAGACTAACAAATAAACAGATGTCTCCTGAACAAAGTATTCCATTACAGTTTAGTAGTAATGATTTCATGAAGTTCTTCACTGAGAAAATAGAAAACATCAGAACCACAATTGTAAACGTTCAATCCTCAATCGCGCCTTATAATTCAGCCTCAATTATCACGCCGCAAGAACAATTACAGTGCTTTTCAACTATAGAACAAAAAGAGTTAAATAAATTTATCATTTCCTCTAAAACAACAACATGTTTATTAGATCCCATACCAACTAAACTATTGAAAGAAGTGTTACCTGTAGTGGAAGAGCCTCTCCTCAATATTATTAACTCGTCTTTATCTTTAGGTCATGTTCCAAGAACATTTAAATTGGCAGTTATAAAACCTCTCATTAAGAAACCACAATTAGATCCGAATAATCTAGTAAATTATAGACCCATTTCAAATCTACCTTTTATGTCTAAAATACTAGAAAAAGTTGTGTCCGCTCAACTGGGCTCTTTCTTACAAGAAAATGACACCTATGAAAAGTTTCAGTCTGGATTCAGGCCGCATCATAGCACTGAAACTGCGCTCGTTAAAATCACAAATGATTTACTTTTAGCTTCTGACCAAGGCTGTATCTCAATATTAGTTTTACTTGATCTTAGTGCTGCGTTCGATACTATAGATCATACAATACTCTTAGATCGACTACAAAATTATACTGGTGTTCAAGGACAAGCATTAAGCTGGTTTAGATCGTATTTATCTGACCGCTACCATTTTGTTTATTTAAATGGAGAAAAATCTATCATAACTCCAGTAAACTATGGAGTGCCGCAGGGATCTGTGTTAGGCCCTCTATTATTCTCAATATATATGCTGCCACTTGGAAATATTATAAGGAAACATGGAATTAGTTTCCATTGTTATGCTGATGACACTCAAATCTATATTTCATCACGGCCAGATGAAAACGCTAAATTATCCAAATTGACAGAGTGTGTTAAAGATATAAAAGATTGGATGACGCATAATTTTCTTTTATTAAATCCAGACAAGACAGAGGTACTACTTATCGGTTCAAAAAACCACCCACAAAACCTCTCACAATACAACTTTAACATAGTAGGATGTCCTGTTACTTCATCCTCTACAGTAAAAGACCTGGGTGTTATATTAGACTGCAACCTGTCTTTTGAAAATCATATTTCATATGTTACAAGAACAGCCTTTTTCCACCTTAGAAACATTGCTAAGCTACGTAATATGCTATCAGTTTCTGACGCAGAAAAGTTAGTTCATGCATTCATGACCTCGAGACTAGATTACTGTAATGCGTTATTAGCCGGTTGTCCTGCATCCTTAATAAACAAGCTACAGTTAGTCCAAAATGCCGCCGCTAGAGTTCTAACTAGATCAAGAAAATATGATCATATAACACCGATTTTATCATCCCTACATTGGTTACCTATAAAGTCCCGTATTAATTACAAGGTATTGCTACTGACTTATAAAGCCCTAAACGGCTTAGCTCCAGTCTATTTAACCGATCTTCTATCGCCCTATAATCCATCGCGTATCTTTAAGATCACTAAATTCGAGGCTTTTGGTCATACCTAGGATATCCAGATCCACCAAAGGAGGGAGAGCATTTTCACATTTAGCACCAAAACTCTGGAATAGTCTTCCGGATACTGTTCGTTGCTCAGACTCACTCTCCCAGTTTAAAACTAGATTAAAGACGCATCTCTTCAGCCAGGCATTCATATAATACTTTTAATCCTACAGTTAAATCCGACCTCTAGTTCATAAACGCCAGAGGAGAACTGGCCCCCGACTGAGCCCGGGTTCTCCCAAGGTTTTTTTTTCTCCATTAGGTCACCTGATGGAGTTTTTCGGTTCCTTGCCACTGTTGCCTTTGGCTTGCTCAGTTGGGGATATTTGGGGATATTTAATTGAATTAATCAATCAACGATACTATTGATCAGCATTACCGAACGTAGACGTTCCACTAGAAACAAACATTGATGTATTGTTCTAATTTATTACTGTGAAGCTGCTTTGATACAACCTGTGTTGTGAAAAGCGCTATATAAATAAACTTGACTTGACTTGACTTGATATATATATATGGTTTATGGTTTTGGTTAAACTATCACACTGCTTATCATGCTTCAATACTGCCTTATGCACAGATGTTTGTGAATACAGGTGTAAATGTTTGAAATGTAGTGATGTGTCGTTCGCGAACGATCCGTTCATTGCGTGCGTCACTAAATGCGTGCGGTCTTTATGGCTCATCAACAGATACTCGCGGCGACGCTGTGATATTTCTCTGTCCTATGGACCATCAACAGATATATACATAGATTGTGCGTCCATAACAATTAATTGCCCATTAGTTTACTTTGGATAATGTATGCTAAATATTTTTGTTGTTGTTGTTTTTTAGGAATATGGCTGCAGCTAGCTCTCCTTCTCCAGCACACTCACAAAGGGGCACGCAGTTCAGTTCTCCGTATGATGGAGAATCTTCCCGAGTAAGTCCACAGACATAATATTTACAGATGAAATATAATTGTTTACATCATCATAATATAAAAGTACATATTCTTGTGTGATATTACAAAAACTGTTGTCTTTTTTTATCCATGGCCATTAGTGATCGATAATGATAATAATACAGTGTCTTTGATTGTGTTATCAGTATGCTCACAGTGTGTTTTGTTTTTTTACAGATGTGACAATGAACTTGTCCAAGCACCTGTCCCAAAGAGAGCCAAGGCTAACCAGCAGGCAAGCAACAGGCAGTCCACTCTGGCATGGAAAACAGAGACTGATGTTGACATGGTTCCGCAGACTGTGCGATTCCGTCCTGCACGGGAAACTGGACCGCAACTGAGCCCTGTAGACTTACATTCGCCCATGAGTGTATATAAACAATTTTTTTCAGAAAGTGCTGTCTCAACTCTGTGCCACAACACAGGAATACCTGCCTTTACTTTTGTTTATCACTCACAATTGCTTTGTTTATAGCAGACTGATTAATTTATTTTGCTCACATTTGATTTGCTTAGAGCAAATTTAGAACATTTAGTTCCTCCACATAGAGGAATTACAATAAAACACGATTGAAAAACAAAACCTTTGAATCTCCTCTTCTTTGTTCAGGCACAAGCCACTGTAATAGTGTATGTCACACCCCTGGTCTGAATCTCATTAATATTGATGGGGCATTGGGCCATTAATATTGATGGGCCACCCCTCCCATGCATAAACCTCTTCTGACAAAAACACTGTTTTAGAAAGTTCAAATCAATGTACTGTTTTACGAGAACGATAAGGCAGGATGATTTTCACATCATTTTGAAGCCAGAACTCGAAGCTACAAAATTCATTAGTCAAAAGTCTTATTTACACATATTTAGTATGTGTTTTGTGGTCTTATTTCTGCAACTTTCATTTTTATTTTTTCCAATAACCACGCATAAACATTATTCTCTTAAAAATACAAACATCTACATACATGTTGATCAGATATTTTGGTAGCCCTGTTTGTGCTATATAGAGTGAATGTACACCTTTATTTATTACCAAACATTAACATGTTTATAAATAACTGAAAAAAGCACAAATGTCAGAGCATGTCAGAACACCTCCAGGGCCCAGAAAACCGCTCAGACTCCAGAGGGTTAAATCCAACCAAGAAGGAAACGGACAACTCTTGCCTTAAGGATGCCGTGTGTTCCAGCATGGCTTCAACAGGTCCAGGGCAGGAGGCTTCGAAGCATCCAGGACATGTGCTCACTCCAGCATCAAGGACAACTTCAGGAGTTCAGTGACGTCATTCAACACGGACGAAGTCCCTTGCAACTCTCACCATGTGCTCTTTGTGTCCTGCCGGCCCAGAGCGTGTAGGCCATAATCTGCACTCCAGCCATGAGAACAGCGACAATACAAGTTCATCCTATCTTCTTCATCCAACGGAGAAGAAACGATTGCAACTTGCACCATGACTTTTGACCTTCACGGACCCCCCCAACGGACTAATTTTTCAACCACTTCAAGAACTGTCCAGGATTGCAACTGACCATGCAAGTAAATCAATTTAATGAGGTGCTCTGAAAATGATTAGCTGATGGTTCTTTTCATACTAAAATAGATCTTGCTCCAGAGTTCTATTTCCTGCTTCCGGTTCCATAACACTCACCACTTTACCTATGCATGTATGTATGGATGAATGTATGTATGTATGTATGTTTGTTTGTTTAGTTTAGTTATGTTTGTGATTTAGTTAATAAAACTTGTGCACAATTATGAATTTGATTTCTGATCCTCTGTTTGCATACAAAGTCGCTTTTACGATTTTGATCCTGTTACATGCTCTAATTGCTGTACACGATAAGAAATAATTATTTTTCAGTGACCCTGAAAGATACACTTTTCTTCGAATAAATGAATAATCGAAGAGTTCGTTGGAACTGATTAATTGATTGTAATATTAATTTGGCTTACCTCAAAGTTAATCTAATTAACTGACTCAAATATTAATAATTAATCGTAATGGGTAATTATGGATTATTATTATTATTATTTCCCCTTTGAGCTACTATCATTACAGAAGTCATAATACGAAAACAGCCCTGGGCAAAACGTATATATTGTATATGTGCGTATGGCCCCGACTACACCACTATTGAAGATATAGGAAGTACATTGATATTACCTGCCATATAAAGATTTATTTCAGAATATTTTAAAGGTCCTTTAGTCATTTCAAAGCTTTTATGAATTTCTTTTTGACGGTTTAATTCTCTTCCAGCTAAAAACTATTGCATGTTATTGTCTTAATAACACTCACCTCAGTGTTTTCAGCTGATTCCACCAACTCTGTTGTACATTATAGAGCTCCTTCACTCCTGATTGTCCAGGATCATTTCCTCTGAGATCCAGCTCTATCAGGTGTGAAGGGTTTGATCTCAGAGCTGAAGCCAGAGCTTTATAACCTTCTTCTGTGATACTGCAGTCTGAAAGTCTACAAAACATGAAACTTGAATTAAATGTAACGTGTTTCAAATTAAAATATCAGATGAATTATAACTTTAACTGAATCAGAATGATCAGTGCACTTAGAATGTTCATCAAATACAATATTTACAAATTGTCTGTTTTATTTTTTTGAGTTTTGAAGTTTTCTTCCCAGTAGACATGTGACAGTATCAAAATTAAAACATTTAAATACTGTTTGACTTCCTTCTGTGTCAAGAAGATGTCAAACAAAAAGCAGAGTTTTGTTTACGGGGGTGCTGTTCCGCCAGCGCAATCCTGTCAGAGAGTGAATTTGCTTATTCATTCAGCCCATCTTCTTCATTCATTTTTGCTTCTCCTCCGTGCTGGGGTTGTTTACATCAGAGTGAGCATGCCTCTTTAATGCAGCACATTTTAACCAGGTAATTCTAAAAATTAATTCTAAAATCTAAATTTACAATACAGAAACTTTCTTTAATAAAGTTGCAAACATTTTGAAGAGCCCACAACAACAATTATGTGCATGTTCATTACCATACACTTGCACATCTACTTCCCACTTCCCAGTACATTTCGTTTTAGCACTTTATGGTTAATATATTAACAGATAATGACATTTTATTAAAGCTGTTGCATGTAACACAGTTACAAATAATTATTTGATCCCCTGCTGATTTTGTAAGTTTTCCCACTTACAAAGAAATGAAGGGTCTATCATTTTTATGGTAGATTTATTTTAACGGATAGAGACAGAATATCAACCAAAAAATCCAGAAAAACACATTATAGAAAGGTTGTAAATTGATTAGCATTTGATCGAGTGAAATAAGTATTTGATCCCCTATCAACCAGCAAGAATTCTGCCTCCCGCAAATTGGTTATGTGCCCATGTGAAACAGATTAGTCCTGTCACTTGGACACCTGTTGCAATGGACACCTGTCCACAAAATCTGTATCTTCCATTCCAACCTCTCCACCACCATGGGCAAGACCAAAGAGCTGTCAAATGTCAGGGACCAGATTGTAGACCTGTACAAGGCTGGAATGGGCTACAAGACCATCAGCAAGAAGCTTGGTGAGAAGGAGACTTTTGTTGGTGTGATTATTTCGGAAATGGAAGAAATACAAAATGAAAAATCAATCTCCCTCGGTCTGTAGCTCCATGCAGGAGCATTTTTTCCCAATTGTGTAATTGTTTCTTACCAGTAACAAAAATCCTTTAAGTTTTCATTTTAGTTTTTGTTAGAGATAACACCGCTGTTACGGAAAAAAATGGTAACACTTAGTTCAGGGTAGTTTAATATCCAGTTCTCATTATTAACTAATAGCTAATTACTAGTTGCATATTACTAGGGTATTGTCTGTTTATTAGTACTATAAAGCACATCATTATTCAGCATGATCTCATTCTACATCCCATAATCCTACCCATATCTAAACTTAAATGCTACTACAACTACCTTACTAACTATTAATAAGAAGTAATTAGGAGTTTATTGAGGCAAAACTCGAAGCTAATAGTTAATAATGAGTATTCGGTGACTAAAACAATGAGTATTCTTCCATTTTTTTGCACTTCAGGAGGCAAGCAGATTCAGTAAATATAAAATATCCCTGTGATTGCTGTGGTGTTGAGTGTATCTGATGGTGAACTGTACTCACTTAAGAATCTTCAGTTTTGATTTCTTCAGTCCCTCACAGATCTCTTTGACTCCAGAGTCCAGCAGATGGCTGTTGTTCAGGTTCAGCTCTTTCAGGATGGTTTTAGAGGAGAGAACAGTAGCTAGAACTGAACAGATTTTCTCTGTCTGATCACAGTTATTCAGCCTAAACACAGAAACACCATCATTTATTATTCAGTACATATTTAACACACATCAGATTAACAGCTCTTCATATCTGCTCACACAAGTGACTGACAGTCTTTTATAATGAATAAACAGAAGTTATAATGTATAAATTGTTGACTCACTTAATTTTCTCCACTTTACAATGAGGGTCCATCAAAAGAGCAGAGAGCTTCTCTCCATCCAGATCTCCTAATTTATCTCCACTCAGATCCAGTTCTGTCAGTATTAATGGACTTTTACCCAGAACTTCAGTGAGATAGTCCCACGTTTCCTGTGCAGCATCACTTTTCAAAAACCTATAGGAAGTAGAACATTTCGATTTGATAATTGAAAAGAAAAGAAAAAAGGATAAAATATTTTTTTTTTTTGATATAATAAAAAATAATAATAATTGTTTAAATAATGTTGTTAGAATGTCATGCCTTTTGCAGTTCTCATCCTCCTTATGGATCCAGTAAAGCAATAAAATATGGCAACGTGTAGAATGTGTTAAAGTCATAGTTTTGGTAAGTATTTTAAGTTTTGCTGAATTGCAATTCAGTAAATTCCTTTTCATGCCATTCTAATTCTGCATTGGCCATTTGTCACATCTACTTAGCTACACACCTCTGACTGTCTGTGGCTTATTTTGAAAAATCAAAGGCTTTTCTCACCTGATGTTCTTTAATTTACAGCTTTCAAGCTGCAGTAAATCAATGAGCTCATTCACTCCTGATCGTCCAGGATCATTTCCTCTGAGATTCAGCTCTATCAGGTTTGAGTTTGATTTCAGAGATGAGGTCAAACTTTTATATCCTTCTTCAGTGATACTGCAGCCTGAAAGACTATACATATACATACAAAAACATATACATGTTAAGTACTGCAACCAATGCCTTACTGACAACACCTGCTTCATTTGCATTTCTAAATGTTTCATAAAATATGTAAAGTTAATTAAAATGATTAACTGAAACAGATTTTTTCAGTTAATCTAATCAAATGGACATTTATAAATCTGTTATCATGCAGAAATGAAGATAAATGAATACACACTTCAGTTTCTCTAATCTGCATTGTGTATTTTCCAACAGAGAACAGATCTTCTTTATTCCAGAGTTTCCTAGTTTATTCTCACTCAGATCCAGCTTTATCAGGTTTGAAGGGTTTGAATTAAACGCTGAAGTCAGAGCAGCACAACCTTCTGCTGTAATACTGTTATTCTTCAGCCTGAACAGAAGAAAAAAAGATGAAAAAAAGACAGGAAGGTCTCCTCAGGGTTTTTTTTCTGCCAAAAAACACGTCTACAGTAACGGAAGGGGTTTCATAGTCAAAGAGAGTGGGCCTACTTTCTTAAAGAACATGCATTTCAATAACACAGCAAAACTAGCAAAATGTAAGTGAAAACTTCTTATGCAATTAAGTAAACAATCAGTGTAAAATCTAAAGCAAATCATGAGCAATGAGACAAACACAACAGAACAGAGAAACATTTTTTCAGATAGGAAATACTACATGTAAAAAATAAGGTAAAGAAATACTACAAAAATGTAATCAAATCATAAAATTAAAAAAACAGCATAGTCTGCATGAATTAAATATTGCCACAAAAGTTTATCAGTCAGCTAATCTTTTTTGGTTAACATTAAGGACACAGAGAGCAGCAGGTATATTAAAAGTTGTCACCTAATGCACGGATTCAATATATTGATTTACATCTGATTTTACAACTGTTTACGCTCACTTAAGACATAACCGACTAGGTTTACCTTGATACTTGCCAAGTCAGGCATTTTGACAAACAGTGTGTATAGTAAAACTATACTGTACTATTGTACAAGTGTGTACTGAATATTAATGATGGATTGATTTTGGGAATCTATGTTTTGATCATCATTCTAAATCTGATCCAGATGTAATCTTAGGGTCTGTTTACACCTGGTCAGTTCTTGTGTTTTTACTGATCGGATATCTGATTTATCAAAACGATTCCATTTACACTTGGTCACATAAATGTGTCTCCGCAAAACAGATATAAATCTGATCTTCAATTCCCGTGCTATATGCAGATTTAATGGAGTTCACGTCACCGAAAACAACAAATATGAGCTGCATTTTATTGATCATCAGTTAATTTCAAAATCGAACACTGTAATAAGAGAGAGTGCAGAAACAGCACTGGTAAGATCATTTAGTTTCTTTACTTTTAATGAAGATGATTATGTTGAACGTCTGCGACTTACTCTCACTTTCATTTGCGGCAGTTTGCTGAAGAGATACTCAGCCGCTCATCTGCGGCGATGTGTGTTGCAGTAGCACTCTCATATCTGGCTATAACCTCATATAGCCTATAACACGCTCTCACGCATTTATTTTTTTACATTGTTGGGAGGAGTAAAATTTACATATGTGGTTTCAACAACCATATGCATTTAGACTTCCAGTTGTGGTTTGAGCGATTGGATTTAAATCTGTTTCAGAAGGCATTTACACCTGGTCTTTTCACGATCAGATAGCTATCCGATCAGAGAGAACGCATGAAGTGACCAGGTGTAAACAGGCCCTTTGATAAAAACATAATTTTCTCAATTCTTTTTTTGTTTTTTTCCAAAATGTTGTTCACCCATATTGATTTATTTTTTTTAATTAAAGCAGAAGGTCCGGGTTTTTTTTTTTTTCTCTCTTTGGATACATTGTCTATTCAGATATTCATGCAACAAAATATTCTCGGGGCCATGAAAGTGTGGTGAAAATTATCAAAAATGCTGGCAACCTTTTTAAAAAAAGAGGAAAATGGTCAAGTGCAATGGGCTATGCAGGGGAACTGAATTGGGTGCTCGCATGCTGACATGCTTCGTGTGTGTGCACACAGGGGGCCACCTGTAAGCTTATGAGTACAGAATGTAGTTCTCTTTTACAGTTTATTGCACTTTTAATAACTTATCAATCATGTTTCACTATTTTCTAGCTCATGTTAATAACTTTAATTAACCCTGCGCTCTGCAGATACACTTACTTACAGTGATATAATATACATCAAAATCTCTATGGATTGAAGCTTGTCGCTCAGGGTGTGTGATATTGACCAAAATAATTGTCAATCTTGATATTTTCTGGGATTTTATTGATAGCAGAGACAGAAATTACTTTTCCAATAAGTTTAAATAGATGTTTAACTTTTATGGGCTTTTTAGCTTTACGACACATTTTTGGTAACACTTTTGTAATAAAACTCCACGCTAATAATCATTAGTTAAGCATTAGTAAACAGTTCATTCATAATTTATAAAGCATTAATATACATTAATAAGTAGTATATAAATACAGCTATAAATGCTTTATTCTTGTTTTAAAAGCATATCTATAATGTGTTTAATAATTGTATTTTCATACTTTATTAATGATCAATTTGTCATTTCTAAATGAAGCATTATTTACAAACCAGTTATTTAGGAGTTGTCAGTGGTTCATAAGATCACTTAGAAAGTGTGAGTAAATGATTAATAAACTATTTCAATGTTCATCCATACATATTATTATTTAGACATATAGTAATAGTTTCTTAGTGTGTTAATAAATGGTTTATTAACATGTATTTCTACTGTAAATCAGGGTTAATTCAGGTAGTTATAAAGCATTTAGCAGTGGTCAGTTAACTATTTTTGTGAGCTCATCTAAAGTGAGGACTAGTTATGCCTCTTAAAGCATTTACAAAGGAGATTTAAAGGCTCAGTTAATTTTTTCTGTCTTCTGTATCACTGAGTTGTGTTTGTTTCCTTTTTCTGTTTAGAAGATAACTGAGTCTTTAAATCTCCTTTATAAATGCTTTACAAGGCATAACTAGTCCTCACTTTAGATGAGCTCACAAAAATAGTTAACTGACCACTACTAAATGCTTTATAACTATTTACTACATTTACTTACACTTAAGTGATCTTATGAATCACTGACAACTCCTAAATAACTGGTTTGTAAATAATGCTATACTTCATTTAGAAATGATAAATTGATCATTAATAAAGTATGAAAATACAATTATTAAACATTATTGATATGTTTCTAAATCAATAATAAAGCATTTATAGCTGTATTTATAAACTGCTTATTACTGTCTATTAATGCTTCATAAATTATGAATTAACTGTTTACTAATGCTTAACTAATGATTATTAGCGTGCAGTTATTATAAAGTGTTACCGCATTTTTTTCTAACCTAATTAAATGTGTGCATCATATTTTGCATTAAATTCTAACATTTAATCAATGAAGTCAATTTGAATAAGATGACAAAATGGCTGTTACCAAGCAAATGAAATCAGTATTAACAAAATTCATCTTTGCAATGCAGAGGAAACACAGAATCTGCATCTGAAGTGACATTTAGATGCATTTACACAGACTGTTTAATGCAACTCAGTGGGACATGAATATATTTAACCTGCAGTTACAAATGCATAAATAATATTTTGATGTTTTAAACAAAATGCTGAATACTGATATTTGAAATTGTTAATAAAAATTAAAAGATACTTTAAATTGTGAATTTAAACAGCTAGTAGGTGGCAGCAATTCACTGTTAATGAGTGAGTCATTGCAATTCAACCGATTCATTCAAACTGGTGATTCATTCAGACATACAGCAGCATTTTTGCGCCCTTATCTTGAATTTTGTGGAAATCTAAATGTATTTTAATAGACCAAACATAGATAAATATATATAAAACAGACTAATGGCACTCTAAATGCGCGCTCGCACTGGTCTAACTTACTAGAATACATCACGTTTCTGTGCACTCTATGGGACATATCATACACACGGCGCAATGCAGCGCCAGGCGTTAAGGAAGTGTTTTTTGCTAGATTCTGCCCGATGCAGTTATTATTTTCACGTCCTGCCCCACTTGTTTAAAAAGCAAAATGCATTTGCGCACATCTGTGCACCCATGGGCGTGCAGGTCTGAAAACAAGGTGTGTTCAGTCGCATTGTTGACACGTTGCTATTTTGAAGCAACTGAAATAAACTGTGCCATTGACCAACTGAAACCTGATCTAAAGTCAATGGCCCAGTATTTTTTCTGTTATTTAAAGAACGCATTAGTAATGTGCGCCAATAGGCGGGTCCACAACGCACGTACACTCTGCTTATTACACAGACAGGGCACACAAACATGCCAAATATTACAAAAAAACTACACTGTATTACAAATACAATGTTATAACCAACAGTTACTACTTTGGGTAAATGCTAATTAATAGTCTGTTAATAGGGAGGGTCATCAGCATCAACATTTGTTTAAACCAAAGAGCAAACAAAAACAGCAATGAAATATGTGAGTTTATATATAGCCACCAAAATATATTCAAAACAAAGAAACTGCATTCAAATGGAATTGGCAAAACACCCAGTACTCAAAGATATATAAATAGTGCGGTATAAGAGTTGAAGTTTCCAGCAATATATGAATCAGTCTTTATAACGTTCACTGGTGTAAACGGTTAAGGTGATTTATGAGAGTCAGATACCAGTCTTAATTCTCTTTAGGAAGTCAAATGGTGTGGAGGTTTGATGGTAAACAAACGACGGTTGCTGACCGTCATCACACATACAGATTTCCCACCAAAGTAAGTCCATAGCAGTAATCCAACTGTCCAAGGTAGCTACATCCAACCAGAAACCTTGTTGCTGGACTCAGTGTAGCAAATCTCAGCCAGGACCACAAAGCTGGCACAAATATTCGTTTAGCACAAACAGAAAAGTCCTTCTACAAGACACAAAATGCCTCCTGTTAATTATGTGCAATCCATTCACTATATTCAATAAGTACAAAGATAATCTTTCATCAGTAAATAAAACATCAACATGAACATATACACTTTACTTACAGTTGAGCATGAAACAGAGCGTTTCTCAACCAGGACTTTGTTTGACAGGTGACCAAGGAGGTCAGCCATGCTAATTTCTTCTACTGCTCACCTGTCTCTTTATCTAGGCATAGAGGTCTCACTACTACCTCTAGTGGTGAGGAGTGTAATTGCAGTTTTAAAAAACTAAGTAACTGACAGGTGTTTGTTACATATCCTCCCCCTCAGAAGAAGAAATCCTGACATACCCATGACAAAGTTTTAAATTCTGTACATGAAAAGTGTCAACATATTTAGAGTCATCAAGAAATGAAACAACATAGTTCACAGGTCCTAAACGCTTCTCAATTTTGGCAGGACCCTTCCATTTTGCAGACAATTTAGCCATAAATCCGTCATCTGCCTTGGATAGAGGATGAGCTCGAACCCAAACTACATCTCCTACTTGAAAGTTAGTCTGCTTCCTTTTCTGGTCGTAGTAGCGTTTTTGTTTAGTTTGAGCTCGTTCCACATTCTCCTTTATCAAACGGATCAGGCTTTGCTGTCTGTCTATTACCGCATAAGTAGGACTATCAGGATCAGGTGGATGATGAAGAGCTCTTTCCAAAGGTCCCTTTAATTTCCTTCCTAATGCGATCTCTGAAGGAGTGTACCCAGTACTTTCATGCCAAGCCGTGTTGATGGCGAATCTAAATTCGGCCAACCACCTATCCCATAGTCTGTGGTGATCCCCCACGTATGAAGCCATCATTGTTTTAAGTGTACGATTGACTCGTTCAGTAAGGTTTGTTTGTGGATGGTAAGCTGTTGTTAGCTTTTGAGTTACTCCCCATTGTTTACAGATTTCGTTGATGAGATGTGATGTAAACTGTGCTCCACGGTCGGACACGAGATATGCAGGTGTTCCCCATCTTGTGAATACTTCTTCCACTAAGATCCGTGCTATTTGTGGTGCTTTAGCAACTCGTAGAGGGAATAATTCTACCCACTTGGAACAGTAATCGACCACCACTAGTAAGTGTTCGTTCTGTTTGATGCTCTTAGGAAAGGGTCCCATCAGATCCACACCAAGCATAAAACCGGGTTCAACAACTGGAGTTGATTGTAAAAGCCCTGACAGCTTTGTCACAGATGGTTTGTACTTCTGACAAGTTTGGCAATTCTTACAGTACTTCCATACGTCAGCACGTATACTTGGCCAATAGGCAACTTCCATGAGCCGAAGAAGTGTCTTCATTTGACCCAGGTGACCACTTAGTGGATTATCATGTGCGTACTGTAAGAATTCTTCTCGAAAATTTGCAGGTACGAGTAACTGCAACTTTTCCCCCCGCAGACCACCAGGAACACTACGGAACAACAAACCGTTTTCATGAACATAATGTACTCGTGTGGGATCACAGCTCATTTGTGAATCAGCTTTCTTGCTTAGCTCTTGTATCTCAGAGTCGTCTTGCTGTGCAGAAGAAAGCTGAGATAGATCTACTGGCAAGTTTGCTGGATTTACAGTAGATTTAATGGCTTTGACTACTGTTACCATACCTGATGTTGCCGTGGATTCCAAACTTCTGGACAATACATCAGGGACAACATTACACTGTCCCTTCTTGTATTTAACAGTGAAGTCAAACCCTTGCAAGCGGATGGTCCATCGTGTCAATCTTGAAGATAGCTTGGGATGTTGAAACACCCATGTCAAAGCAGAGTGGTCAGTAACTACCTCAAAGGATCGGCCTTCCAGGTATGATCTCCATTTTTCCACAGCCCAGATTACAGCCAGGCATTCTTTTTCTGAAACAGAATAGGATTTCTCTGCTCCGTGCAATAATCTGGAGGCATAAGCTACAACATGTTCTTCTCCCTCTGAATCTTGTGTTAATACTGCTCCCAATCCAACTTCACTGGCATCAGTTTGCACTCTGAAAAGTTTGGTTAAATCAGGTGGAACTAGCACAGGGGCATTGATTAGGTCATGTTTGATTGTATCAAAAGCTTTTTGGCATTCCTTTGTCCAAGACCATGTGGATTTCTTTTGTTTTAAGGCATGGAGCGGAGCAGCCTTATCTGAGAAATTAGGTATAAACCTATGGTACCATCCTGCCAGTCCTAAAAACCGCTGCACCTCTTTGAGAGACTGCGGTACAGGAAACTCACGAACCGCAGACACTTTGGATGGATCCGTCTTAACTCCTTCACCAGATACAAGATGTCCTAAGAAGGTAAGAGATGTTTGAAAGAAGTTACATTTCTGAAGATTCAAAGTGAGGCCTGCATTAGAGAGACAGCTGAACACTTGATCGAGGTGTTTTAAGTGTTTTTCTTCGTTTTCTGAATACACTACTACATCATCAATGTAGACAAGGCAACACTTTCCCTTCAGTTCCCGAAGAACATGCTCCATCATTCTTTGAAACGATGCGGCGGCATTTTTCAGCCCGAAAGGAAGACGCAAAAATTCAAAGAGACCTGCAGATGTAACCAAAGCAGTCTTCTGTATACTGTCTGGTTCCATGTCCATTTGCCAATAGCCGGTTTTAAGATCAATTGTACTGAACACTGTCACTCCATGTAATGATTCCAAAATGTCCTGAATTTGTGGCATGGGTAAGCATCCAGGTGAGTCTTTGCATTTAAACCACGGTAGTCCACGCATAACCTTGATCCTCCATCCTTTTTAGGCACTACTACTACTGGTGAAGCCCACGGGGAAGTTGATGGACGAATGATTTTCTTGTCTAGCAGCTCTTTAATTTCTGCTTCAATAAACTGCCTTTTTTCTACTGACACTCTATAAGCTCTTTTCCTGACTGGAACTTCATTGGTAGTGATGATTCGATGTTTGACTACGCTTGACTGACCAATCTCATTAGTGCACACTGTTGGCCATGTCAACATCAGCTCCTGAAGCGACTCTTTGTTCCATTGGTTGGTGTTAGCTTTTTGGACTAGCTGATAGATTGAATGTAGAGTATCATCAGAAACTGTAGGTGAGGATAATGCAAGGTAGAAATGTACTGCTGAACCGGATACCTGAGACAGGAAAGGGAAAGTTACATCTTCATCTGCATCCTTCAATGATGGCAGTCGATATTGCGATCTTCTGAAATCAAGAATGATCCCTGAGGATAACATAAAATCCATTCCAAGAATGATAGGTACCGTCAAATCTGCATCTCTCATAATGTAGAGTGTCAGGTCCATGATTCTCCCATGGAGTTCACATTCCCAGTGTAGCTTTCCAATAGCAGTCTGTTTCTGACCATTAGCTAGTAAAAAAGATTGCCCCTGGCTAGGTTTGTAAGTTTCTTGTTGTCGCAATTGCTTCCAACAGGATTCTTGAATCAGAGACAAGGTACTCCCAGTATCAATCATTGCTTGAAAATATCTACTACGTAATACGATAGGAAGGGTGAGCATCTCTGGTTGAACAACACTTTTTCCAGACTGCATGACTCTCGTGTTAGCTGGAGAAGACTTTGGTGCAGCTTCTCTGGAATAATTAGCTTTCCTCTTTTGTGTCTCTGCACTTACTTGACTCCAGTATCTTCTGGATTCATCAAAGTCTCTTTCAATTTGCGTGCCAATTCTCACTAACTCATCCACGTCTCTTACAGTTCCCCTGAGTAGACTCGCTAGCCGTGGGTTGCAATTTCGCAAAATGGCATGCACAATTTCTTTTTGAGGCATATCTTTGTTCCTTCGAATACATAAGGCTCGATAATGGTAAGCAAAATCCCTAATACTTTCTTTTGCACCCTGTTTTCTTTCAAGTAGTCTTCTTGCCGCTTCTTCTTCATAGTCTTCACTTAGAAAAGACCGCAAGAAGATTTTTTTAAACTGCTTCCATGTCTGTACATTCCTCTTCTCTGCCAGCCACCAATCTTTGGCAGTGCCTTTTAACACTGATGTAAGAGAAGCAAATATCTCATAATCGCAGAGAGGTCGTATGGCAAAGTATTCTTCACATCTCTCTATAAAAGTAACTGGATCTTCGTCTTCATTGTTACTAAAATTTGGAAAATCTAATTTCACTGGAGGATGTAATGACATCATGGACATACTTTCCAGACCAGGTAACTGACTACGTGGCACCCGGTAAGTTTGATTCGTACCTGTGGAACCCGGAACAGGAATAGGAGATTTCTGATTTGACTGCATGGGAGTGGATACTAAGGGCACAAGGTTTTTTAGCTTGTGGTCAATTTGGACATCCCGCCTTTTTAAACAATCCACCATGGACTTGCCCAAGTCTTGGATTTCGAGATTCACTTTATTTTGTACTCTTTCACATTCTCGTTCAATGCGGTAACTCATTCTTTCCTCAATAGCTCTACATCCCTCTTGCATTTCCGCAAAGGCAACACAGTCATTCATCTTCCGAACACATTCCTCAAAACGACTTTCCATCGTGTCAACCCTTGCAGTCAGTTGTCCAATTAGTGCTGTCAATGATGCATTTGGTTCTTGTACTTGTTCTTCCGCAGGTTCTGGAGGCGGTGGTAGAATATCAGTAAAATCAGGCACAATCTCAGCCTCAACACCTTCAACTTCCTCCTCTGAGTCTATATAAAGGTCACTAAAGGTATTGATCAGTTCTTTAATAGGCTCTCTTCTATCAAGAAATGTACCAGAAGAAAAATCAGGTTTAGGTCCCGGCTCATCCTCATCACTATTATTTTGGCTTGCCATATTTATCATTAGAATAAACAATGTTTCATAAATGTCAATGAGTCCCTGTTCGGGCGCCACTCTATAACCAACAGTTACTACTTTGGGTAAATGCTAATTAATAGTCTGTTAATAGGGAGGGTCATCAGCATCAACATTTGTTTAAACCAAAGAGCAAACAAAAACAGCAATGAAATATGTGAGTTTATATATAGCCACCAAAATATATTCAAAACAAAGAAACTGCATTCAAATGGAATTGGCAAAACACCCAGTACTCAAAGATATATAAATAGTGCGGTATAAGAGTTGAAGTTTCCAGCAATATATGAATCAGTCTTTATAACGTTCACTGGTGTAAACGGTTAAGGTGATTTATGAGAGTCAGATACCAGTCTTAATTCTCTTTAGGAAGTCAAATGGTGTGGAGGTTTGATGGTAAACAAACGACGGTTGCTGACCGTCATCACACATACAGATTTCCCACCAAAGTAAGTCCATAGCAGTAATCCAACTGTCCAAGGTAGCTACATCCAACCAGAAACCTTGTTGCTGGACTCAGTGTAGCAAATCTCAGCCAGGACCACAAAGCTGGCACAAATATTCGTTTAGCACAAACAGAAAAGTCCTTCTACAAGACACAAAATGCCTCCTGTTAATTATGTGCAATCCATTCACTATATTCAATAAGTACAAAGATAATCTTTCATCAGTAAATAAAACATCAACATGAACATATACACTTTACTTACAGTTGAGCATGAAACAGAGCGTTTCTCAACCAGGACTTTGTTTGACAGGTGACCAAGGAGGTCAGCCATGCTAATTTCTTCTACTGCTCACCTGTCTCTTTATCTAGGCATAGAGGTCTCACTACTACCTCTAGTGGTGAGGAGTGTAATTGCAGTTTTAAAAAACTAAGTAACTGACAGGTGTTTGTTACAATGTAAAAGATTAATATTGTGTACATAAAGATATGGTGGAATCTGGCTTGTCCCGTAGATGGTCTGCTTGCATGCAGTGGATTTGGACATGCTCTAAGTGCACTTGCGCCGTGCGCTTTAGACCATGCGCTTAGATCGTTAACCCTCTGAGGTCGGCAATTACGCCGGCGTGATCTGCTCGCTTTTTTCCTTATTAGTTGAATTGAGACCCGAAATACTCTTTTGACTTTGATTTTACAAACAAGTTTCATACATCAATCGATTCTGTTAAATGTGTATTATTTTTGTGTATACTCACAATAAAAACAAAGTGTTGTGCTTTTTGCCAAATAAAGAAAAATAAACACGAAGCGAGTTCTGCCTTCTCTCTGTCAGTGAAGTACATTCTGAAACGCGTCCGAAAATGAACAATAACTCAGCGAATACTCAGTCAATCAGGCATACAGACACACAGGCATGAAGCTTGAATTCTCTTCTTTTAAATGAAGTAATTTATATAAAAAACAAATATTCTCATCTTGTGAAATCTGTATTAAAAGAGAGCGATTCCAGTCGAGCTCATTACAGCTCATTCAAAAGTAATGTGACTCCGCCCACGGAGAGCGCGCACTATTCAAACGCAAATGGCTGAGGCAATCCCCTGTGAACGCCCCAATATATGCTAGAGAAAACACAAGTTTATTCAGATCATTACTTGTTTACACCGTCTCGCAGCGCTGTGAGGAATAATAATAATGGAAAATGTACCTCAGAAGTGCGGGTATATTGAGGAGCGAGCTGAGGAATCCTGTAGTAAGTTTTTTTCCTTCTCACGTGAATCGGGTTTCTGTTTATGAATGAATGAACGGCAGAGATGCGCTGTTTACCACAGCTCGCAAAAAGACAGTTTAAATTTAAATCGCGTTTCTGTGTGTGATTGAATGATGATGTTTTAGCAAACTGTATTGCTATACTGAGATGAGTAAAAATCGACTGAAATATGTTGAAATAAAATGTAGGCTATTTGTATAAGCAACGTATTAAACTGCAAATTAACATTTATATGCCCTAATATTTCATAAAAACAAAGTTACAGTCAGGCGAAATATGAAAGACAACATTTTGTTGACTAGATTTGGGTACAGTTTTTACTGTAGAATATACTGCCACATCAAATAAGCTTTTGTTTAACAATTTCTATATATATAAAATACTATTTTTGTCAAAAATAAAGTCATCAACTAAGATGTTAGCTGTTCCATTGTTGGCTATATTCAAACTAATGAATACATAGATAAAATGTAGGCCTATAATCATTTTATTTTATTTTTTACAAAGAAAGAGTACACTTGAAATATTGTTGAAAGTAATTATTGTTGTAATTGTAACCTTTTTAATAAAATAGCAAAACATATTTACAAGATAGATGTAAGCAAATCTTAAATGGTCAATATAAGTCTTCTTCTAAATATATCTTTTGTCCTTGCATTGTGGCTCAGTCAGTGTCACACCTGAATGAATGGCTAATTATGCAGAGTGGGTGGGACATTGTATTCTCAGGTGTAAACCACTCCTCGTTCACGCCCCCCTCGCATATTGGCTTTCCAAGCAAAACTTGTTTTACATAAATTTAAATCAATGTATTGTTTTATGTGAACGATAAAGCAAGACTATTTTCACATAATTTTGAAGCCAGAACTCGAAGCGACAACGTCCATTAGTCAAAAGTCTTATTGACACATATTTATTATGAGTTTTGTGGTCTTATTTCAGCAACTTTCATTTTTGTTTTTTTTCAATAACCACGCAAAAACATTATTCTCTTAAAAATTAAAAAATATACATGCATGGTGATCACATATTTTGGTAGCCCTGTTTGTGCTATATAGAGTGAATTTACACCTTTTCCATTAACATGTTTATAAATAACTGAAAAAAGCACAAATGTCAGAGCATGTCAGAACACCTCCAGGGCCCAGAAAACCGCTCAGACTCCAGAGGGTTAAAATAGGGCCCTATGAGAGTGCTTTTGTTGTGGCCCTGTGGCCAGTTGCATGAAAATAGCTCCTAAGTTAAAACTGTGTCTTAAAGAACTAGTCTGGTCAACCAGCAATTAGCTACAGCTAATCAGTCTAAATTTTCAGAATTAGACCAATCTGCCTTTTTATGTAACTGGCTTAAAGAGATGATCAGTCTTAAAGAAAAAAATGAGATGACTAATTTGTAAGGCTAGTCTAAGCACTTTATGCAAGCGGCCACTAATCTATATGATGGCTCAGTTAATCTTAGATTAATCTACAATGTCAGTATTTTAAAAATGTAATATCAAATAGCTTATTGTTTTAAAGATGCTTTGTAAAGTATAAAACAATGTAAAATACTTACATCAGTGTGTTGAGTTTACAGTGTTTATCCTGCAGTAGAGAGGCGATCTGATTCACTCGTGTGTCTTCTAGTTTGTGTCCACTCAGATTCAGTTCTCTCTGGAGTAACGGGTTTTTACCCACAAGTTCTGTCAAATATTTACAGGCTTCCTCTGCAGTAGGACTCAAAATCCTGCAGAAGGGAAGATGAAATTTAAATGTCTTTATGGCTTTAAGTAGTAAGTGAGAAACATCAGCGCAGAGAAAACTAGCTGTTTGTGAACATCTGGAGACTCACAGAACTGCTGTAGAGAGATACAGTGATGCAGTGAACCTGGGCTTGATGGCATTAAACTACAGTTTCAGAAACATTTAATACCATACTACTGAATACCATCAGTACAATTTAACCCTCTACAATGGGAGTAAATCACTCGCATCTGCGAGTAAATTTCAACTCTGGGCACTATAATGTCTATCACGACCCATTGGCTAATCAACTCTTAGATTTTACTCGCCAGTGTGTGTGTTAGAGGCAAAGTATGAGTTTGGAATAGTTAGAGTGTTCAGCAATTGAAAATATATCTGAGCGCTTGAGTTTCGCTCTCCATCTGTATTATATCAATTCAGCTCAATGGATGCGCAGCCAGCATAAAGATTGTCAACAACATATATTGTTTTTAGTAGTAAAATTAGTCGTAGTATTATTTTATTTTAATAATAATTACTATTATCTATTACTATTATCTATTTTTTTCCAGAAACACGGAATGACCAACAATATCTTAAGCACCACCATCAGCCCTAATTTCAGTTAAAATGACAAATATGCATGCATACCAAGTTTTAGTTCTAATTACTAAAGTTATATCATTAAATAGTGCTTGATTATCATTATATAATGCTTGATTGACTGATGTTAAGAGTGTACGTTAAAATTTTTAAAAAGCTGTGGCATTTTACAAAGACAAGCAGATTTTATGGAATCATATATATATATATATATATATTGTATGGCTATTTAGCATGCATATTTATTTTGTGTTATTTCATCATGTCTCACCTCAGTGTCTTGAGTTGACAGTTCTGATCCTGTAGTAAATCATCGAGCTCCTTCACTCCTGATTGTCCAGGATCATTTCCTCTGAGATCCAGCTCTATCAGGTGTGAAGGGTTTGATCTCAGAGCTGAAGCCAGAGCTTTATAACCTTCTTCTGTGATACTGCAGTCTGAAAGTCTTCAGAAAAGAGATTTAAAAAACAAAAAAGTTATACAATTAATATCACTTAAAAAAATTATATCATAAACATCATCAAATGCCTTTTCTCTTGTAAGTAAAGAAAATAATTTGACAGAGGCATGTTTTTTCTTGTTACTTTAATTCACTACAGTAACTTAACTTTAATATTTAAAACAAACAATGGTTCATTAAACTTACCCGAGTCTCTCCAGTGTACAGTTTATATTTTCTAATCCATTCTGGAGTTTCTTCACTCCTGAATCCTGCAGATTATTGTTGCTGATGTCAAGCTCTTTCAGACTGGAGTTTGATCTCAGGACTGTAGCGAGAGCTGAACAGCTTTCCTCTGTTAGACCACACTTACTCAGCCTAAAATGATGAACAGAAGAGGGAGAATTTACAAACACAAAGTACTTGATTCCAACATAACTGAGAATTGTGTTTTTGTTACAAGATGTCTTTAACATAATTAAAATCTACAATACTAAATGTACAATACTCACATCAGTGTGTTGAGTTTACAGTGTTTATCCTGCAGTAGAGCAGCGATCTGATTCACTCGTGTGTCTCCTAGTTCACGTCCACTCAGATTCAGTTCTCTCAGGAGTAACGGGTTTTCACCCACTATTCCTTTCACATATTGACAGGCTTCATCTGCATCAGGACCCAAAAACTTGAAGACCATTCTTGTAGTCCTAACAAAAAAAGTGGTTTAATATTCTGTACCCTGCTCAACCACCATTAAAAAAGTGTTTTCATGTTGTTGTTCACTGGTAACATATGTTTAATTAAAATAAATAATTACAAAACAAAAATACAGTGCATTCTAAAAATTGGTCGACAGATTATTTCTCAAGTAGCCTACTGCATGGCTGAAGTAGTTCCACATTAGCTCTGTCCCATCCACGCTATGTGACTGTACGTGGACAGAACATAAAGCCTTTGGACCTCATACCAGCTCTGGGTCTGGCCAGCAGAAGGGAAAGGCTGTCTCCAAGCAGAGGATGGCCCACTGGATAGTTGATGCCATCACCTTGGCTTACCAAGCACAAGGTGTGCCTTGCTCGCTCAGGATGCAAGCTCACTCAACAAGAAGTGTTGCATCCTCCTGGGTGCTGGCACATGACGCCTCGCTGACAGATATTTGTAGTTCTGCAGGCTGGGCGACACTCAACACGTTCGCTAGATTCTATAGTCTACGTGTAGAGCCGGTATCCTCCTGTGTTCTCACCTCAAACGGGTAGAAGTACCGAGAGGTACTCTATGCTCAGTGTTGGCATGCTGCACCAAAATTGCTCCAGAGTCCCTATGGGCAGACCCTGTTGAGTCCCGTCACCCATGGCAGCCGGACGTGGCGGAGTGTCCGGCGCCAGGCCTATATTCCGCTGTAAACTTGTGAACCAGGTCTAGGCTGGGTGCCATATGTGTGTAGCGTCTGGACCAATCAGACACACACAAACTATTCATTTATTTAATGACCTAACCTTCTCCCAACAAAGGTTTATGAAACTTCCCCCAAAACTAACATCCCAATTGAAGCTAACACACTGGCAGAACCCGGTTTCCTGTTACAGGATCATTAAGATTGATAAGACCTTTTACGACCCCAAAAAGGAATTTGCAGAGGGCTGTGACGCTCACTTAATTCTTACTGAGGAAGAGAAATAAACCCTGTTAATCCTATATATTCTATATATAAACACTTGAGAAATGTGTAAACATGTATCTAATTTTCCCATCTAATGATTTTCCTTTTATGTGGTTTGGCCTTTGTATTCTTGTAAACTTTTGGGATTAATGTTTCAGACTTTGTTGCATACTATGGTTAACCAAAATCATATGTGTGGCATGTTTAGTCTCTATAAATCTTCGTCCCCCATTTGTTAATTTACATTACATTTTGCTAACTTTGTGACGCATTAGTATTATAAGCATCTTAAAGATTCTTGTGTTAAACATCCAATCAAATTACATGTTCAAAGGCCTGCTTGAACAATGGGTTGTAAAGAAATTTCCCTCCAAAAGAAAACACTTCTTATTGGCTCACACACCTCCAGAGAGTGTGACATCTTCATGTTTTAAAAATCACTGATCACAAGACTAGCTCTCTCTTAGCTCTTTTTTCTTCTTTCTTAGTCCCTTTCTGAAATGCTGACGTGAAGATGACGCTGAACTAGAAGTTTCTAAGGACCCTCCAAGTTTGTGCCAGGCTGCGGCCTTGTCTTTCCATTCACCAAAGATACTCTGACTACAACTGGTTCTCTCTCATCAAGACCACATCAGCAAAGATCAATTGGAGCCTCAACAAATTGCATCAGGACAGTTTAATTCAAATGGGCGAGACATGTAAGTATCAAACTTAGTCTCATTATTTGATACATTAAGAATCCTTACCCCTTTTAAAGAAGGGCGTGTTAGAACTAAACTGATGGTTTGCTCAAGGCTGTTGATCTGCTGAATTTCAAACAATGCTATAACTTCTTGCTTTCCTGTATTCTGCTTCACCTCTCTTCCCCTTGGTAAACTGTATGCATGTATGTGTGTGTATGTTAGAGTAGTCCAAGTGTTTAGACTAGTTAATAAAATCTTGTTCATGTCACACGTAAAGTTGTCCATGTCTCAAGCTCATATCTGTCACTAAATCATAGATCTTGACTACTTGCTCTTAGTAGTACTGTAAAGTAATAAAGACATTTCCCATGCCCCGGAAATGTACATTTCTTAGTATTAATAAACAATTAACACTTCGTGTTCACGGGACAAACAGGTTAATTGATTGCAAAATTAAGTTACAACATTAAGTTAATTGTATCAACTGATCCAAATATTAATAATCAATTATAACCAGTTATTATTGATTATTAATATTTCGTAGAGCTAATTTGCTACATGTGTGACCCTAAGGGGATCTCATATGTGTACTTTTCCACGGTTGCTCCTAAATGGAAGCCTGTGTCTTTCCCTTGGGAGAACCCATCTCTTACGAGGTTGTAGTCACCCTAGTAACTTCCATATGTATATCACCACATAACTCCTTCGGGGAAGGATGTGGCTTCCTTTTCCAGTGTGAAAACCTGAAGATGCGATGCACCTGTTGCTCATTATATACCCCCGCGCGAGGCAGAGCAGCTGATTTCAATTATCGCATGCCAATGTGCATAGACTCATTTTAGTTACACTCAAAGTAGATTGGCCTCTCTAGTGAGATTCCTATTCGTCGGTCACCAAAGTGACGTCTCCGTTCCATCTTCAGGGAACGAGGGTTACAAACGTAACCGAGACGTTTTGCATCATGGATGCAGTACCACTTGGGGTGTGCTTTTTATTCTGCTTTTCCTAATATTTTTTACTTTTTTTATGTATTTATAAAGTGTCTTCACTCACCACCATTTTTCCTTATGTCGTTTTTAATGCAGAGAGAGAGAGAGGTGCACTCAAAGCATCGAGTGGAACTGACGGGAGTCTGAGACAGTTTCCCTTGCGAAAATTAACTGTTTTTTGGGGTATTGATTACCAATTGTAAAACCACAACAAT
This sequence comes from Leucaspius delineatus, assembly GCA_023718395.1. Taxonomy (NCBI): domain Eukaryota; kingdom Metazoa; phylum Chordata; class Actinopteri; order Cypriniformes; family Leuciscidae; genus Leucaspius; species Leucaspius delineatus. Next base: position 49,219,525 of record CM043360.1, on the reverse strand, counting down.
ACCATAGTTAAACTATAGTTTTTGTAGCAAAACCATGGTTTTGGACACACAGTTAAAGGGACAGCTAAAATGACAACAGCTTATAGACTTTTACATGCAAATATTAATCCTTAGAAGTCATAATACGAAAACAGTCCTGGGCAAAAAGTATATATTGTATATGTGCGTATGGCCCCGACTACACCACTGCTGAAGATATAGGAAGTACATTGATATTACCTGCCATATAAAGATTTATTTTAGAATATTTTAAAGGTCCTTTAGTCATTTCAAAGCTTTTATAAATTTCTTTTTGACAGTTTAATTCTCCTCCAGCTAAAAACTATTGCATGTTATTGTCTTAATAACACTCACCTCAGTGTTTTCAGCTGATTCCACCAACTCTGTTGTATATCATAGAGCTCCTTCACTCCTGATTGTCCAGGATCATTTCCTGTGAGATCCAGCTCTGTCAGGTGTGAAGGGTTTGATTTCAGAGCTGAAGCCAGAGCTTTATAACCTTCTTCTGTGATACTGCAGTCTGAAAGTCTACAAACATGAAACTTGAATTAAATGTAACATTGTGTTTCAAATTAAATTATCAGATGAATCAGAATGATCAGTGCACGTAGAAATGTTCATCAAATACAATATTTACAAATTGTCGGTTTTAGTTTTTTGAGTTTTTAAGTTTTCTTCCCAGTAGACATGTGACAGTATCAAAATTAAAACATTTAAATACTGTTTAACTTCCTTCTGTGTCAAGAAGATGTCAAACAAAAAGCAGAGTTTTGTTTACGGGGGTGCTGTTCCGCCAGCGCAATCCTGTCAGAGAGTGAATTAGCTTATTCATTCAGCCCATCTTCTTCATTCATTTTTGCTTCTCCTCCGTGCTGGGGTTGTTTACATCAAGTGAGCATGCCTCTTTAATGCAGCACATTTTAACCAGGTAATTCTAAAAATTAATTCTAAAAATCTAAATTTATAATACAGAAACTCTCTTTAATAAAGTTGTAAACATTTTGAAGAGCCCACAACAACAATTATGTGCATGTTCATTACCATACACTTGCACATCTACTTCCCACTTCCCAGTACATTTCGTTTTAGCACTTTATGGTTAATATATTAACAGATAATGACATTTTATTGAGGCTGTTCTCTTACGAGAGTTCTCTCGTACTGCGTTCGTAGAACGCTGCGGGAAAAGTCTCTTTTCACGAAATACTGAAGCAAAATTATCCTTAATTTTCATATTTGTAAAACGCATTGCGGCAGTGCACAGCCATGGCGAGACGGCTCGCTCACTCATTGGCTGTTCTGCGGCAACTGCATGAGCCTATCGAGCGAGGGCTGATGCAACATCAGACCAATGAGAGTGCTTCGCGCGCTCCTCGTCACATCCCGCCGAAACGGGTGTGGCCATCCCCTATAAAAGGAGCTCGAGTAGGCTGATTCAACTGATTTTCATCTCTTCAGCGAAGCTCACGCATCGCTGGATCACGGAGAAGCAAGCGTCGTCGAGGCAAGCTTTTCAGCGGGACGAGCCCTTGAAGCCGCTGGCCTTCGCCGCCTTCTACTGCCGTACCTGCTGCGCTTTCCGGCGCTTCATATCCTTTATCTGCTCTGTTTTGTGTATGTGTGTGTGCAGTGTTCCCCGAACACTCACCCCTAAAAGAGCCGCGTCTTTTTCAAGATGCCATCCTGTGGCTCGTGCCGAGCCCCGCTCATCGAGGGAGACCGCCATGTTATTTGCGTCTTCTGTCTGGGCGAAGAACACGCAGCGCTCGCGCTCGCTGACGGCGGCTGCCCTCACTGCGAGCTTTTGCCGATGGCGACTCTGCGGACTCGCCTGACAAATCTTTGCGGGAGCGGGCGGGAGCGGGACTGAACACTGCGGGAGCGGGCGGGAGCGGGACTGAACATTGTGTCCCGCGCAGGTCTCTACTTCAGCGCTCTCAGCAGAGCACAAGCCCGCACAGCTGCCCGCTTGCCTGCACACAAAAGCCGTTTTTACGGCTACCCAGATAAATCCCGAAAAGAGTGTATTTTCTGGTGTCCCGGCCAAGGCCGATGGTGCTATAAATGTAGTGTTGATGCCCACTTCTCTGTGCCCATCCCTACACACAAGCACAGCCCTGCACACAGGGCCCGTACTCATAAGATCGATGCAGTTCGGTCGCGCCCCAAACATAGTCAAAGTGCCCACTTCCCAGTGCCCACAAACGCTATGTCTGGCAAGCCACAGGCTCCCTGTAAAAACGGGACCTGTGCGCGCCCGCTCTGTTCAAGCAGACAGCGCGGCCAAAGCAGTAAACGTGCCCGGTCCCCGCCCACGTTCACTTGTAGGCTGCATGAGTCCCATGAGACCTTCTCAGACCTCCCCCGCTCAGATAAACACTGTAGCGCGGTCGAGGATGAGCGTTTTGCCCGCTGTATTACGCGCGCTCCCCGCCTCAAATGTCTCAGGCGTAACGCCTATGCCAGCGCACCCCGAAGCGCCGCCGTCGCACAGCGAACAGAGCGCGCTTCGCATCCAACCCCTAGCCGGCCATGCAGACGCATGGGCCGCGCTTCCAGGGGTTTCGGACTGGGTGCTAGACATTATAAAGAGAGGCTTCTCGCTACAGTTTTGTCGACGCCCTCCACGCTTCACAGCGCGCGTCGAAACTACGGTGAATTCAGAAGTAGCACACCTACTTCGCGCCGAAATATCAAAACTGTTGAGCAAAGGGGCGATACAACATGTATCCCAAGCTCAAGGCGAAGGGGGGCTATACAGCAGATACTTCCTAGTCCCCAAAAAGGACGGTGGTATCAGACCCATACTAGATCTAAGACGACTAAACAGAGCTTTAGTGAAACGCAGTTTCAAAATGCTCACGACCAGCAAAATCCTCGCGCACATTCGCCGAGAAGACTGGTTTATGTCGATAGATCTAAAGGACGCGTATTTTCAAATACAGATAGCGTCACGCCACAGGCGATTCTTGAGATTCGCCTTCGAGGGTCGGGCATACCAGTATACAGTCCTGCCATTCGGCTTGTCCCTGGCACCCCGTACATTTACGAAGTGCATGGACGCAGCGCTCGCTCCCCTCAGACTCAGGGGCATGCGAGTGCTGAACTATTTGGACGACTGGCTGATCATAGCTCAATCACGATCTCAGCTCGTGGAGCACAGAACCATGTTACTCGATCACCTCGAGAATCTTGGTATCACGATCAATTGGACGAAGAGCTCCCTGAACCCCAGCCAAACTATATCGTTTCTGGGCATCGTTCTGGACTCTCGTTCTATGACGGCGCAGCTGTCGCAACAGCGCGCGCTGCGCATACAGCACGCAGCGAGGTCCTTCCGCTGCGGTGCGATTATCCCGCTCAAACGGTTTCAGAGGATGCTGGGCCTCATGGCCTCAGCATCATCAGTTCTCCAGCTGGGCCTGCTTCGCATGCGCCCTCTGCAGTTCTGGTTGAAAGCGCGAGTGCCACGCGGAGCGTGGGCACTCAGCCGATTGCGCCTCAAAGTCGATCAAGACTGCGCAGCAGCCCTGAGACCATGGGCGGCGGGCGATTGGTACCGTTCAGGTGTAAGCCTGGGGACTTCCTCGAGAGTGAAAGTGGTGTCTACGGACGCATCCACCTCGGGATGGGGTGCGCTGCTCGAGGGCAGGCCGTTCTTTGGCCTTTGGTCAGAACGAGAAAAGCTCCATCATATCAACTGCCTAGAAATGCTAGCAGTTCACAACGCGCTGACGCGCTTTTGTCCCCACATCAAGGACCAACACGTCGTAGTCCGCTCGGACAACACGGCCGTGGTGTCCTACATAAATCGCCAGGGCGGTCTCGGATCCAGTTCCCTTTTCAGGCTGGCCGAGCGCCTCCTAATATGGGCTCAGCGCAACCTGCGCTCGCTGAGAGCGGTGCATGTGCCCGGGACACTCAACCTGGGTCCAGACAGGCTGTCCAGGAACAACGTTCCCACGGGCGAATGGTCTCTACACCCACAAACAGTCCGGCTGTTGTGGCAGAGATTCGGCAGGGCGGAGGTGGACCTATTCGCGTCCCCAGAAAACGCTCATTGCCCCGTGTTCTTTTCGAAGAACGACAGCGCACTGTCCCACAAGTGGCCGCACTGCCCGCTATACGCGTTTTCCCCAGTCTCCCTCCTACCTCAGGTGCTGGAGCGAGTCAGGGAAGTGAAATGCCCAGTACTGCTTATAGCACCGTTCTGGGACAACCAAGCCTGGTTTCCAGTCCTGATGCAGTTAGCAGACTCCGCTCCATGGCCAGTGCCATTGAGGAGAGATCTCCTCTCGCAGGCCAGGGGCTCGATTTGGCACCCACACCCAGAGCTGTGGTCCCTTCATGCGTGGACGCTCAACGGTTACCCGTTAGTCTCACGGATGGAGTGCTGAACACCATCACTCAGGCTAGAGCGCCTTCCACCAGGCGGCTTTATGCCTCGAAGTGGTCGGTTTTCTCCAGCTGGTGTACAGCTCGGGGCCTGTCACCCCTCGATTGTGAGGTGACGGAGGTCCTCTCCTTCCTACAAGAGCTGTTGGACAAGGGCAGATCCCCTTCCACGCTCAAAGTCTATGTGGCGGCTATCGCAGCGTGCTCGACAGCAACGCCAGGCCAGTCACTGGGAAGGAACGATTTAGTCATCCGCTTCCTCAGGGGAGCTAGGAGGCTGAATCCCCCCAGACCTCCCTCAGTCCCGGTGTGGGACCTTTCTACGGTCTTGGAAGCCATGAAAGGTCCCCCCTCTGAGCCTATCCAATCTGTCAGCCTCAAACATCTGTCTTTCAAAACGGTGTTTTTGATGGCCCTCGCTTCGGTGAAGCGCATAGGCGATCTGCACGCGCTCTCTGTGAGTCCAACGTGCTTGGAGTTTGGGCCCAATGACTCCAAAGTCATACTCAAACCTAGGCACGGCTACGTGCCGAAATCCCTCAACACTCCGTTTAGGGCTCAGGTTATTTCCCTGTCTGCCCTGCCGGGATCAAACGAGGAAGGGGACTCGAGCTGTCTTTGCCCCGTTAGGGCTTTAAGAGCTTATGTGTCCCGCTCCGCTGCCTTCAGACAGACGGAGCAGCTCTTCGTCTCGTTCAGTGGACGTTCCAAGGGAACGGCTGTTTCGAAACAGAGCCTGTCCAGGTGGGTGGTTGACGCCATAACAATGGCTTATACCACCAAGGGCCTTCAGTGCCCCTTGGGCATTAGAGCGCATTCCACGAGAGGCGTTGCCTCATCGTGGGCCTGGTCTAGCGGGATTTCCTTACAGGAAATATGTACGGCGGCGGGCTGGTCCTCGCCGTCTACATTCATAAGGTTCTACAACCTAGAAGTTCCCGCCTTGCAGGCCAGGTTGTTTTCGGTTTAGCCGAATCAGCTGTCTAACCAGGACACTGATTTCGCAGGCGCACAACGCCACCGAAGACTTCACCGCACTTGCAAGCCAAGTATTTTCGGTGTATTCGAGTCAGCTGTCTAAACACGGCACTGATATCGTAGACGCACAGCGCCGCCGAAGTTTTCTGGGCAGAATTGTGTAAGACCCATGTTTTTCCCACATTAGCCAGGCCCCCTCCTGCCTATGTGATGTTATATCGCGTCTAGAACGCACCTATTTGGGCGAAAGTGTGTAAGTCCCACATTTCCCACATCAGCCAGGCTCTCCCTGCCTATGTGACGTTGTATCGCGCTTAAGGGCGCATCCATTTGGGCGAAATTACGTAAGACCCACATTTCCCACATTAGCCAGGCCTCCCCCTGCCTATGTGATGTTATATCGCGTCTTAGGACGCAGCTATCTGAGGGTGGTTGTCCCCCCCCCCCTCCAGACTCTCCGAAGTCTACCGGGTGATTATGCACTGTATACCTGGACTAGCTTCCAGTGGTCGGTGTTTTCTCATCCCAGCACGCACGGCGTCTTACAAGTGGTTCCCGCAGCGTTCTACGAACGCAGTACGAGAGAACTCTCGTAAGAGAACGTACTCGGTTACTAACGTAACCTCGGTTCTCTCTAGAAGAGGGAACGAGTACTGCGTTCCCTGCCGTGCGCGCGGTTCGCTCTGGTTCGCTTCGGCGATGAAAACCAGTTGAATCAGCCTACTCGAGCTCCTTTTATAGGGGATGGCCACACCCGTTTCGGCGGGATGTGACGAGGAGCGCGCGAAGCACTCTCATTGGTCTGATGTTGCATCAGCCCTCGCTCGATAGGCTCATGCAGTTGCCGCAGAACAGCCAATGAGTGAGCGAGCCGTCTCGCCATGGCTGTGCACTGCCGCAATGCGTTTTACAAATATGAAAATTAAGGATAATTTTGCTTCAGTATTTCGTGAAAAGAGACTTTTCCCGCAGCGTTCTACGAACGCAGTACTCGTTCCCTCTTCTAGAGAGAACCGAGGTTACGTTAGTAACCGAGTACGTTACATGTAACACAGTTAACACGTTTACAGTGGGGAAATAATTATTTGATCCCCTGCTGATTTTGTAAGTTTTCCCACTTACAAAGAAATGAAGGGTCTATCATTTTTATGGTAGATTTATTTTAACGGATAGAGACAGAATATCAACCAAAAAATCCAGAAAAACACATTATAGAAAGGTTGTAAATTGATTAGCATTTGATCGAGTGAAATAAGTATTTGATCCCCTATTAACCAGCAAGAATTCTGCCTCCCGCAAATTGGTTATGTGCCCATGTGAAACAGATTAGTCCTGTCACTTGGACACCTGTTGCAATGGACACCTGTCCACAAAATCTGTATCTTCCATTCCAACCTCTCCACCACCATGGGCAAGACCAAAGAGCTGTCAAATGTCAGGGACCAGATTGTAGGCCTGTACAAGGCTGGAATGGGCTACAAGACCATCAGCAAGAAGCTTGGTGAGAAGGAGACTTTTGTTGGTGTGATTATTCGGAAATGGAAGAAATACAAAATGAAAAATCAATCGCCCTCGGCCTGTAGCTCCATGCAAGATCTCGCCTCATGAGGTAAGGATGATCATGAGAAAGGTGAGGGATCAGCCCAGAACTACATGGGAGGAGCTTGTTAATGATCTCAAGGCAGTTGGGACTACAGTTACCAAGCAAACCATTGGTAACCATTGGCAACGGATTGAAATCCTTCAGCGCCAGCAAGGTCCCCCTGCTCAAGAAGGCACATGTTCAAGCCCATCTGAAGTTTGCCAATAAACATCTAATGATTTAGAGAAGGCTTGGGAGAAAGTGCTGTGGTCAGATGAGACCAAAATTGAGCTCTTTGGCATCAACTCAACTTGCCGTGTTTGGAGGAAGAGAGATGCTGACTATGACCCCAAGAACACCATCCCTACAGTCAAACACGGAGGTGGAAACATCATGCTTTTGGGCTGTTTCTGTGGTAAAGGTACAGGATGACTTCACTGTATTGAGGGGCCGATGGACAGTGCCATGTACCGTCCTTCAGCCAGAACACTGAAGATGGGTCGTGGATGGGTCGTGGATGGGTCTTCCAGCATGACAATGACTCAAAACATACCTCCAAGGCAACAAAGGAGTGGCTCAAGAAGAAGCACATTAAGGTCTTGGAGGGGCCTAGCCAGTCTACAGACTTTAATCGTATCGAAAATCTGTGGAGGAACCCGAACCTTTGAGTTGCCAAGCGACAGCCGAGAAACTTTAAAGTCCCTGTAAAGGCAATTCTAAAAAAAAATTCTAAACACATTATAAATGTTAGAAATGTATTGCTAAAACATATTACAAAGACTGTGAACTGAGAAGTACTGAATTGTGGAGTTAGACCGTTAAACAGTTTTTCACCATTGCTGTGTTCCGGATTTTTTGGGCGGGGCTAAAACGGGGGCTCGATGACGCACTGGAGCCCCTGAGCTCCTGGACACGCCCCTACTCGATGACGCACTGGAGCCCCTGACGCTGGCCCCTCCCCTAACAATATAGCACATTCACATCAGTTTGCCGATCGCGAGTTACTGTCAGTACTAGTACAGCCTACAGTTTGCTAGCTAGCTATGCCTTCGTCACGGAAATGCGTACTACCTGGATGCGATCACGTACAAAACAGATCGGTGTCCTTATTTAAATTTCCGAAAAACAATCACATCAAGAAGAGGTGGATTAATTTTGTGAAGAGCCACCTTGATGGACAGCTGAGGATCACCGCCAAAACCCGCTTCTGTAGTGATCATTTTACACGGGAAAGTTTTATAAACTTCCGTCGGAGACAACTGGGATTCACTGATAATCCGCTGTTACTGGTAAATGGGGCCGAACCGACTATCTCCCGTCTCGGCCTTCATCCTCCCGTCGACCACCAATGAGTGTAAGTTGCCTTGTGTGCTTATGTTATAATTACAGTAGGTAGTCCATGCTCGAACATGTATGGCTTCGTAAAACCTAGGAGCATCCATTCCGTCTGTAGCGGTGACAGTTGAGTGTGGCGACGGCAGCTTTCCCGCGAGTGGGCGTGGTTTCAGCGCAGCCAGCGGACACGCCCACAGCGTTTGAGAGCAGAGACTAATGCTCATTTTATCAAGATTTTGATAGCTTATTTTATGTACTTGCCGGCTTTTATTATCATTCAAATTTGGCTGGGTGGCTAATAACACATTTTTCTGTGGTGTGACAAACTCAGAACACATACTTAATTTTGACTTTACAGGGACTTTAAGGATTTTGAGAGCATCTGTAAAGAGGAGTGGACCAAAATCCCTCCTGAGATGTGTGCAAAGCTGATGACCAACTACAAGAAACGTCTTACCTCTGTGCTTGCCAACAAAGGTTTCTCCACCAAGTACTAAGTCATGTTTTGCTTGGGGATCAAATACTTATTTCACTTACTGAAATGCAAATCAATTTTTAACCTTTATATAATGTGTTTTTTCTGGATTTTTTGGTCGAAAATGCCACGCCGATATTGATCTTCGTTTTAGTTCTCCTTTTGTCCCAAAGTCTGCTTGCCATAGTCCATAATGTTTGAGTGAAACAACAACAGCGTGAGCGTACCGCTAGATATAACACAGTTGTCCACGTCTGTCGCCATGGTTACTATGGCAGTACGAGCGGAAACCAGGGATAACACGGATATTACGTCATTGACAGGCGACAAGTTACGAGGGACGGGCACTATTTAAAATTGTGAATTTCTTTGAATTGACTAATTCTTGGAAACATTTAGGATAATGTAAGCGCACAATTGAAAGAAATATATAACACTGTGCAAGTGGTTTTTGGATATTTAGATACTTAAAATTCTTACATATTGTATCTTTAAACACACTTTTGTGTATTCATGTTTGATATAATATATTGTTTATAAAAACTAAACTATACAAAATTTGACTTAACTTTAAACTTAATTTGTGGCATTTTTGTGTCTACTTTTAAAGTCACAAAATATTTTTCAGTTTAATTCAGTTATTTTAGTTTTTTTCCCAATTGTGTAATTGTTTCTTACCAGTAACAAAAATCCTTTAAGTTTTCATTTTAGTTTTTGTTAGAGATAACACCGCTGTTACGGAAAAAAATGGTAACACTTAGTTCAGGGTAGTTTAGTATCCAGTTCTCATTATTAACTAACAGCTAATTACTAGCTGCATATTACTAGGGTACTGTCTGTTTATTAGTACTATAAAGCACATCATTATTCTGCATGATCTCATTCTACATCCCATAATCCTACCCATATCTAAACTTAAATGCTACTACAACTACCTTACTAACTATTAATAAGAAGTAATTAGGAGTTTATTGAGGCAAAACTCGAAGCTAATAGTTAATAATGAGTATTCGGTGACCAAAACAGTGAGTATTCTTCCATTTTTTTGCACTTCAAGTGTTGAGTGTATCTGATGGTGAACTGAACTCACTTAAGAATCTTCAGTGTTGATTTCTTCAGTCCCTCACAGATCTCTTTAACTCCAGAGTTCAGCAGACGGCTGTTGTTCAGGTCCAGCTCTTTCAGGATGGTTTTAGAGGAGAGAACAGTAGCTAGAACTGAACAGATTTTCTCTGTCTGATCACAGTTATTCAGCCTAAACACAGAAACACCATAATTTATTATTCAGTACATATTTAACACACATCAGATTAACAGCTCTTCATATCTGCTCACACAAGTGCCTGACAGTCTTTTATAATGAATAAACAGAAGTTATAATGTATAAATTGTTGACTCACTTCATTTTCTCCACTTTACAATGAGGGTCCATCAAAAGAGCAGAGAGCTTCTCTCCATTCAGATCTCCTAATTTATCTCCACTCAGATCCAGTTCTGTCAGTATTACTGGACTTTTACCCAGAACTTCAGTGAGATAGTCCCACGTTTCCTGTGCAGCATCACTTTTCAAAAACCTACAGGAAGTAGAACATTTAGATTTGATAATTGAAAAGAAAAGAAAAAAGGATAAAATACTTTTTTTTATTTTATATATATAAAAAAAATAATAATAATTGTTTAAATAATGTTGTTAGAATGTCATGCCTTTTGCAGTTCTCATCCTCCTTATGGATCCAGTAAAGCAATAAAATATGGCAACGTGTAGAATGTGTTAAAGTCATAGTTTTGGTAAGTATTTTAAGTTTTGTTGAATTGCAATTCAGTAAATTCCTTTTCATGCCATTCTACCTCTGCATTGGCCATTTGTCACATCTGCTTAGCTACACACCTCTGACTGTCTGTGGCTTATTTTGAAAAATCAAAGGCTTTTCTCACCTGATGTTCTTTAATTTACAGCTTTCAAGCTGCAGTAAATTATAGAGCTCCTTCACTCCTGATCGTCCAGGATCATTTCCTCTGAGATTCAGCTCTATCAGGTTTGAGTTTGATTTCAGAGATGAGGTCAAACTTTTATATCCTTCTTCAGTGATACTGCAGCCTGAAAGACTATACATATACATACAAAAACATATACATGTTAAGTACTGCAACCAATGCCTTACTGACAACACCTGCTTCATTTGCATTTCTAAATGTTTCATAAAATATGTAAAGTTAATTAAAATGATTAACTGAAACAGATTTTTTCAGTTAATCTAATCAAATGGACATTTATAAATCTATGTTATCATGCAGAAATGAAGATAAATGAATACACACTTCAGTTTCTCTAATCTGCATTGTGTATTTTCCAACAGAGAACAGATCTTCTTTATTCCAGAGTTTCCTAGTTTATTCTCACTCAGATCCAGCTTTATCAGGTTTGAAGGGTTTGAATTAAACGCTGAAGTCAGAGCAGCACAACCTTCTGCTGTAATACTGTTATTATTCAGCCTGAAGAGAAGAGAAAAAAGATGAAAAAAAGACAGGAAGGTCTCCTCAGGTTTTTTTTTCTGCCAAAAAACACGTCTACAGTAACGGAAGGGTTTTCATAGTCAAAGAGAGTGGGCCTACTTTCTTAAAGAACATGCATTTCAATAACACAGCAAAACTAGCAAAATGTAAGTGAAAACTTCTTATGCAATTAAGTAAACAATCAGTGTAAAATCTAAAGCAAATCATGAGCAATGAGACAAACACAACAGAACAGAGACATTTTTTTTCAGGTAGGAAATACTACATGTAAAAAATAAGGTAAAGAAATACTACAAAAATGTAATCAAATCATAAAATTAAAAAAACAGCATAGTCTGCATGAATTAAATATTGCTACAAAAGTTTTTCAGTCAGCTAATCTTTTTTGGTTAACATTAAGGACACAGAGAGCAGCAGGTATATTAAAAGTTGTCACCTAATGCACGGATTCAATATATTGATTTACATCTGATTTTACAACTGTTTACGCTCACTTAAGATATAACCGACTAGGTTTACCTTGATACTTGCCAAGTCAGGCATTTTGACAAACAGTGTGTATTGTAAAACTATACTGTACTATTGTACAAGTGTGTACTGAATATTAATGATGGATTGATTTTGGGAATCTATGTTTTGATCATCATTCTAAATCTGATCCAGATGTAATCTTAGGGTCTGTTTACACCTGGTCAGTTCTTGTGTTTTTACTGATCGGATATCTGATTTATCAAAACGATTCCATTTACACTTGGTCACATAAATGTGTCTCCGCAAAACAGATATAAATCTGATCTTCAATTCCCGTGCTATATGCAGATTTAATGGAGTTCACGTCACCGAAAACAACAAATATGAGCTGCATTTTATTGATCATCAGTTAATTTCAAAATCGAACACTGTAATAAGAGAGAGTGCAGAAACAGCACTGGTAAGATCATTTAGTTTCTTTACTTTTAATGAAGATGATTATGTTGAACGTCTGCGACTTACTCTCACTTTCATTTGCGGCAGTTTGCTGAAGAGATACTCAGCCGCTCATCTGCGGCGATGTGTGTTGCAGTAGCACTCTCATATCTGGCTATAACCTCATATAGCCTATAACACGCTCTCACGCATTTATTTTTTTACATTGTTGGGAGGAGTAAAATTTACATATGTGGTTTCAACAACCATATGCATTTAGACTTCCAGTTGTGGTTTGAGCGATTGGATTTAAATCTGTTTCAGAAGGCATTTACACCTGTTCTTTTCACGATCAGATAGCTATCCAATCAGAGAGAACGCATGAAGTGACCAGGTGTAAACAGGCCCTTTGATAAAAACATAATTTTCTCAATTCTTTTTTTGTTTTTTTTCCAAAATGTTGGTCACCCATATTGATTTTTTTTTTTTTTTATTAAAGCAGAAGGTCCGTTTTTTTTTATTTTTTTTTCTCTCTTTGGATACATTGTCTATTCAGATATTCATGCAACAAAATATTCTCGGGGCCATGAAAGTGTGGTGAAAATTATCAAAAATGCTGGCAACCTTTTTTAAAAAAAGAGGAAAATAGTCAAGTGCAATGGCCTATGCAGGGGAACTGAATTGGGTGCTCCAGGGCTTAAAGTATTCCGGCACCGTGCCGGATCTCCGGCGTGCGGCCGTGAGGAAGAAAAAAAATAAAAAATAAATTTGAAACTTGCATGCGGTTCAATATTTTCGAGTCAATTGATTTCACCCACCAATCATATGAAAGGAACGCAGCTCTTACTAACGTTACAAGCCTATCAGAGGCAGAGCAGGGCGGGGCCTGGCAACACAGTGTGGTTGAGATTTATACGTCACGTTAGCGTTGTTGGTGAAAGGAGCGCTAGTTCATGAAGCTTGGGGATGATGTCCTACCCACGGGCGTAATTTCCTATGGGGACACTTTCCAAAATCCCGTTGTCCCCCCACCCCCACTCAAATTCGTTTGTTATGATGTTTAACCGCACGCCGTCATTGCCACGGAGGAGCAGGACCGAGCCTGTGTAAAGTAGCTCACTGAATGTTCTAATGAGCAAGTAGCGGTTGCGGCACAGACAGCGATGAAACGCCAGAAACAATAACAGGTGACTTTTTTTTTTTTTTTTTTTTTAACCTTTATTTAACTAGGAAAGTCACATTGAGGTTAAAACCTCTTTTACAAGTGAGACCTAGTCAAGACAGGGTCAGATAGCAGGATTAAACAGATAACAAACCACAGACAAAACAAACATCATCAATAAATACAACAAAGAATACAGCAGCATAAACATTTAGGTATTACCTAATACCCTATATAATACTGTTCACAGAAACGACATTAATAAAATCATATTGATAATGAATTTAAGTGGAAGTGGAATTATCAAAACATCTGCACTTAGCAATGACCAATTCTTTTATTCTATGTTTAAAATCATTTAAAGAGATGAGGGATTGTAGCTTAAGTTTAGTCTGCACGTCATTCCAGGACCAGGGACCATAATAGAACAGGCTTAGCTTTCCAGCCTCTGTTCTAATAGCCGCTAATGTCATCATGGATGAAAAGAAAGAAAGGAGATGTGAGTTGGTTCAGTAAATTAGCTCAGGTCAGGATAATCATATTTTCTGTCTACACCTGTTGATAACTGAGCTAACGTTAACATACAGATGGTGGACAACCAGAATGCCTATTACCACCGCGGCGAAAATAAACCAGCCGCATTTCAAAGTCGTTCCCGAAATGACTGCCAGGTGGCGCAAAGGGACATTGTGCAAAACAGCAGCAATTGCCGTATTTTAAAATGTAAGTGGGTTAAATATAAAACCCTAAGCCTAATAGGCATATTTTTCATATATATAAATAGGCCTATTAGGCTACAACAGAATAGAACCAAAGATAGAATCAATTTTAGAACTGAAAAAATAGAATCAAAAGTTAACCCTTGTGCATCAATTTAAAAAAGTTACTCATAGGTCCAAAGAGGACAAAAATGTCCATGTCAAAAAACGGTCATAAAAAGTTGAAGCTTGGGAGCACAGACTTAACTTTGGTATCATTTTAAAGAATACCCTTGGCAGATTATTGCTGAAGTTAAATTTTTTTTATAAGTAAATCCAAAAAAAAGTTATATAGGTTTAAGTTTATGAAAATTATTTATGAATATTATTTTATATAAAATATATATTTTATGAAACAAGTTGAACTCTAAAACGGCTAGAAAATCAAAGCCATAAATCTAAATAAGTTGTGTTCCAAATTTGAGGTTGATATCTCAAAAAATGAGCTTTCAGTAAGATTTTGTTTGGGCGCAGTTCCAAACTTTCCCCATTGGATCCCAGCAAAACTCCTCTGGTCACACAGTGATTGGCTTTGTTATTTGCAGTTGAGTTTTTCTCTATCAATACTACAAACACACAAACACATTTTTTTTTATATAACACACATACCAACCACACTCTGACATCCATACCAACACACCCACACAATTATCATTGCATAATTTATCCAGTTGGCTCTATAATAGCTCAAAATTCATGCAGTTAACAGTAACAAAAAAACAAAAACTTACTCATAGGTCCAAAAGGGACAAAAATGTCCATGTCAAAAAACTCTCATAAAAATGTTATGCTTGGGAGCAAAAACTTAAGTTTGGTCTCATTTTAAAGAAGACCCTTTGCAGATTGTTGTTGAAGTGAAAAAAGTGAAAAACGTGCAACCAATTTTTTTTTATAGAAGTTTAAGTTTATGAAAAATATTTATGAACATTAAAATTAATATTTTATATAAAATATATACAAGTATTTTGTATAACTAGTGCAACATTTTTTTTTTCAAATGAAATGGGGGTGAAATAGTAAAATTACAATAAAAATAGACACCTGTGCCAAAATTTTATGCAGTAAACATTAAAAAAAAAAAAAAAAACTTACACATAGGTCCAAAAGGGACAAAAATGTCCAAGTCAAAAAACTCTCATAAAAATGTTATGCTTGGGAGCAAATACTTAAGTTTGGTCTCATTTTAAAGATGACCCTTGGCAGATTGTTGTTGAAGTGAAAATTTTTTTAAAAAGTGCAACCAAAAAAATTTTATAGAAGTTTAAGTTTATGAAAAATATTTATGAACATTATAATCAATATTTTATATAAAAAATATATTTTATAAAACATTTGGAACTCTAAAACTGATATAAATTCAAAGCCATAAATCTAAACAGGTTGTGTTCCGAATTTGAGGATGATATCTCAAAAAATGAGCTTTCAGTAAGATTTTGTTTGGGCGCAGTACCAGACTTTCCCCATTGGATGCCAGCAAAACTCCACTGGTGAACACAGTGATTGGATTTTCGATTTGCAGTTGAGTTTTTCTCTCTCAAATATTACAAGCACACAAACACACTTTTTATTTTATTACACACATACAAACCACACTTAGACATCCATACCAACAAACCCACACAATTATCGTTGCATAATTTATCCAGTTGGCTCTATAATATGCCGAAGCAGAAAACAGGAATAAAGCGAGTATTTGCTTTATAGGCCTAACCTGAAAAAATGGCACCATCTGATAAAAAATGGTAAAAGTGTCAATTTTGAAGCCTTGCCAACAGAATGAAAGCCTATTAAAAAAGATTGCATCATTTTATAGTTAAACGGCACAGGGATTAAAAAATGCAGTTTTAATGGGTTTCAATGGGGACATTTTTGTCCAAAAGGCGCTGAGAGGAAGTATTTTGTGTAACTAGTGCAAAATAGATTTTTTAAAGGAAATGGTGATGAAATAGTAAAATTCCAATAAAAATACACACCTGTGCCAAATTTTATGCAGTTAGCATTAACACAGGCAAAGTGATCCAAAAAAACAAAACTGAAAAGGACAAAAATGTCCTCAAGGATGCACAAGGGTTAAAAATAGAGACGATATTAGGAGCAATGACGCTGAATATTTTTACTATTCTATTGAGGAATTAGATAAATGAAGAGCTCTCGTGAGCGATACAATTGCATAGTAATTTATAGTGATTTCAAAAGCAGTCCTTAAAAAAAAAAAATACATTGAGTAGTGTGGCATAATTTTTGAGAGATTACGCGGAACGCGTTTTAGTTAAGATCCTGGTTTCAATGCCCTTAATGTATATAGGCTAGGCTACAGCTTTAAAAAAATGTCACAACGCGTTTTGAGATTGTTTTGAATTAAACATTGAAGTTTAAAATGTAGTGTTTTGGCACACCAGGCCGAGTGGTGTTAGGCATTGTTCAAAAATCAGGTTTTATTCTGGCATGTTGAATTGGCGTTAGATTTTTTTTTTTGATTTATTAGATTTAGATTTTAGATTTCGTTAGATTTATTTTTCTCATAACAGCTAAAATAACTAATATATGCCTTGTCTTAATATGACCTACTTAATATAGGCAATAGGCATATAATAAATTAGCAAAACTTGGCCACTAAATATTTAATTTTCAATTATTTTAATTATCACAATTAAAGTTTTAATTTTATTAAATTGAACAAGCGCAACAATCAGCATTTAATCAAATATTCTAAAAGATGTATTATTAATAATAATGTTATTTCAACATAATATTTCGTTTTTTCGACATAATGTGTGCATGCAACAAGCAAGATGTGTATTTGTAAATCCGGTGATGCGTACATTGATTTTTATCAATAAACTAGTGTTTTCTGACAGTGTCGACTGCAAAGATGAAGTTGACGATCGCCATATTTGTAGTGAACGCACCTAGAGAGAAATGCACATAAAGACATAATCAGAGAGTAGCCTTTTTCTTTTCGTTTTAAATTATTTTGTTTGAAGACATTTCAAGCTTTGTGTATTTGATGTATTTATCATGTCTGTGTGAGGCATACGCTGAGTTTCGTTAAGTTAGGAGGATGAGATGCACTCCAGCTGACCTGCAATGCAAGTGACCGCGCGGGCGCCTCCATGATTAGTGTCTGTTATATTTGCTTCTCTTACTTATTAAATCCAGGCAATTGGTTGATGAAAAAATGATTAAAAATTAAGATACAATTTATAGAAAACAAAATTCACTTTAAAGAAAGGTTTTCTACTAAACAAAACTTAATGAAATGGTCAAAATCATGTCTGACCCACTCCATATCCATCTCTCGATATAATGCATCCTATCTTACTCGTGCTGTTCACTTTTCATATTCAACATAGATGGAAAAAAATAACATTATAATATTTTAACAAATATGATACTAAATGAGATTATTTAATGGCTACAACAGTATAGTAGGCCTATAGACTTTTTTTTTAGAATAGAATTTTGCTGTGCACTTGCATATTAGTGTCAGCTGGGAAGGAAATATAGAGACCAGACCTCTTGGAACTTTAATTGAATACATAGCGTTGGTAAAGCATACTGAAATTACATCCCTACAAATTTATTAGGCCCTACTGAAAATAA
Organism: Leucaspius delineatus; assembly: GCA_023718395.1. Classification (NCBI taxonomy): domain Eukaryota; kingdom Metazoa; phylum Chordata; class Actinopteri; order Cypriniformes; family Leuciscidae; genus Leucaspius; species Leucaspius delineatus. The sequence goes on along the minus strand of CM043360.1, from coordinate 49,201,817 downwards.
ATGTATCGAATTTAAGCAAAGTAGCCTAAATGTTAAGACTGTAAGCCCTTTGCTTTTTTACGTAGCCTATAAAGGACTCTTATAGCCGACTTTGTGTTAATTTAATTTGTAGAGGATTTTTATTTTTTTTTTTTTGGCACACCACGACGAGTGGCGCTATGCATTGTTCTAAAGCCAGGTTTTATTCTGGCATGTTGAATTAGTGTTCGACAAACGCGGCGGCGCGTTCATTTGAATGAAGAGCGCTGCTCGCTCGTTTGAGCGAACACACACTGGAACGTTAGGCCATGTCGCAACGAGTGAATCGTGGCCGAGTGGTTGAACTTACGTTACGATCATTTAGATGACACGGGTTCGAATCCTGAACTAATTTGGACTACTGATATTTTTATATTAGCCTATTAATGCATTTTATAGTCTATTGTTGATGCAGAGAGATTTGTCTAGTTCTAAAACATAGTTTTTTGCTTATAGCCTATTTACGAAATAAAATCACCATGCATTTCCATTTTACACTAAGGAACAAATATTATACAATGACTTTACTTCTGTAGCCTATAATAATTTCAAAAGCAGTTCTGTTAAAAAAAAAAAATAATATATATATATATATATATATATATATATATATATATGTATATATGTATATGACGTTTAAACGACAAACAATAAAATCAGAACCAGTATTCTGTTGCGTTCATGGTTTCAGTGGCAGTAATGCATCCACGGCTTTTCAAAATGTCACAAAGCGTTTTGAGATTGTTTTGAATGAAATATTGAAGTTTATAATTAAGTGTTTTGGCACACCATGAGGAGTGGCAAACTCTTTGTTTTGTTTTGCAAACTCAGCTAGCCTGTGGGGGGTTTGGAGAAGGCAATAGTTGCTTTATCGTGGGGGTGCAGGACAGAGGTGTTAATGTTCCGTCTTTCATATGGAGAGTGTCGGAGCCAGCCTGATGAGCAGGCAAAGGCTAAATTCTTTTAAGGATTAATCTCAAAATCTCCAAAAGTCCATAGCCTATGTACAGTAGGCCCTATATCTTATTAAATTATATATTGTAGTTTTATTGATTGTATTTAAAGGTTTTCCACACACAATTTCAATTTAGCAGATACAGAGCTCTTTAATTCGCGACCCACCTCGTTTTATTGTAAGGTGAATTCAGCAAGGCATGTTGTATCTTTGAAGGAACAAAAGCTATTTGTTACAGTTTTTTCTTTCGTGATTTGTGTGGATGACACACAGCGACATATACAGTATTATCAGCTGTATGGTGTTTTTTACGCTGAAATGCTTAATTTCGAGAAAGACCCGCCGCGCGCAGTGAGGGAGACCAAACTTACTAAAAAAATATCCAGCGCGAGAGAGGCAAAGAAAAACGCCTGTTCTTAATTTATGTTGCTTTGAACTTTTTTCGTTTTGTACCGTTTTAATTTTTTTATTTAGCTGCAATTTCTTTGACAATAGAAATTTAAAATGTTGCAAGAATAAGATTCCGTGTTTCTTATTTTGCATCACAAAGGGAATAAACTCTATCGATGCAACCCTGTTTAAATAAATAAACTGTCCCAACACTTTATTCATACCTTGAAATGTGCGATGGGTTTTCAAACTTATTTAATTTTCTTTTTCTTTTACATTTTCATTGTTTATTTTTTAATTGAAAGCAATACTGTATTGAAAGTATTTTTCTGATTTGTTCGATCTGTTTTGAAAAATGTCTTCCGTTGCTATGGCCGGGTATCACTGTCAGTCATCTCAATCTCGTGAATGATTCACACACACACAAAAAAATAATTTAGCAGATTAAAGATGAGCTTCATCATCTTCATTTTCTGGTGCAATCGGCTGACAGTCTTCCTTCATCAGATTCATCAGTGTCGTCTTTGCAGCGGCTCAACTGGAATGTAGCAAATGTATGTTGTAATGTACAATTGATAATTAAACAAGACGATTGACTTTAATAAACAGATGCATATTTAAGCATCAAGAACGATCTCAGATCGTTAGAAGCTCCGAGAGGCTATTGTTAATGCATTGACCACAGAGCTATCGTCTGAATAGCCTAGGTCTACTACTGTTTGTTAGGGATTTGAACCGATTTGAATTCGGCCACGAATTTGTTTTTTTTGTGTTTTTTTTTAAATGTATTTTTACATATTTTGCTTTCGTTAATGTTAACCAATTCTGTTGTAGCATAATAAGCCTATATTTTTCCCCTAAAAGTTTGTTTTATTCTCTGCTTTGTTTGTTTATATTTTTACATATTCAATCAGTCTCATTTTTGTTCAAATAATGAAAAAAGTTTTTTTGTTTTTTTTTTTACAAGATCTTGCGCCATGTTTCTTTTTTTAAAATGTTTATTTTTAAATAAACAGATAGGAAACTTACCTTTTAAAATGCCGCAGTTGCTGCTGTTTTGCCCTGTCACTTGCGCCAACCGGTATAGCCTAGTCATTTCGCGAACGACTTTGAAATTCGACTGGTTTATTTTTGCTGCGGCAGTAATAGGCATTGTGGTTGATTATTTATTAATTAATTCAATTGATAATCATAACAACATGTAAGCCTATTTAATTCTGAATATAACAAAGAATGCTTAAACCGACTAACATCGGTTAGTAACTGCAAGTCCTGAAAATGTTTTAATTTTACGGTAAATTATTTTAATTTATTTCACTGTTATGTTTCAGTTGATAAATCTACAAACACATTAAAATAACACGAAGTAAATGACAAGTAACCTATTGACATAGCCTTTCTAAATTATAGAAAAACTGGGCACACAATTTTAACGTGTGTCTACTTTGTTTAAATTTAATGAATTTGAATTCTTTTTGAATATTTGAATATTTATCTTGAATTTATCTGTGGCCTCTCAGCTCAGATTACTGCCGCGGCAGATTACGTCATAAAGAGAATAAACTGACACTTTTCAAAGTCTGTGATTACAGCGCCACTCAGCGGTAAAAGGCAGCAAATACACATCCCAATTTTGCCGCCGCGGGAACGGCGGCGGTAAAAGTCTCATTCTGGTTGTCCACCATCTACACTGCTGCTTGGTAACTTCAGACTTGGCTAAATATTAAATTTTAATATTTAATTAAATATTCTGTGTAGCTTACAAAAAAAAACAAAAAAACATTCTGTGTAGGCCTACCATGAAAACGAGTCCACTTTAAACCGCAGCATTTTCTGTCAGCAATGTATGACAAGTAGCCTAACGTTAGTGCTGTCGACGTAAACGCATGCGATTCATTTGTCCAGCTTTAACGTGTTAAAATATTTAATCGCAGCGTCCGTTCTTTCTGTCATCCTTTGGGTTATATGATCATGCTCCTTCACGCAAATGGTTTAAACTATCAATGCGCGAGAAGACAAAAGAGAACGCGCTGTCAGTGAATGAATGTCCTCCTGAAACACACACACACACAGAAAGACGCGCGCGCCAGTATCGCAGTCGACAGTGCGCCATTGAGTTCTGTTTCGCGCTTGTACGAACCATAACACACACATTTATGCCAAAATTACAGTTTTGTCGAGTATCTTCACAAGAACAGTCAAATGAGTTAAATACAATCTTAAATAGTTCGTAAAGAGTAGAGAATGAGATGCGTGAAATCCTGTCAGCAGCGGCGGGTATTAAAGTGACAGCAATTCTCTCTGTTAGTAAAGTTGCTAACCAAAGAACAATGGAAAAATTACTAACTGCTCAACGCTTAAGGATTAATCTATTTTTCATTATATATATACATATACATATATAATTTATGCAGTGCGGACTGTTTTATAAACGTATTCAATTTCTATATAATTCACATCGGTTAGACAGGTAAGGTACAGGTAAATATGACATTTATTATGGGTTTAAGTGATGATTGTTTTAAGTTTACTAAAAGTTGTTATATTTTTTTAAGCCTAATGAATTTCAAAATTTGGAAAAATAAATTTTCATCGAGACATAAGTAGCTATATCAGTGATACTGGTCTTCATTCATAAAAATATGCCATTAACATGCTTAGGGTGTAACAATCGCTCAGGGTGTGTGATATTGACCAAAATAATTGTCAATCTTGATATTTTCTGGGATTTTATTGATAGCAGAGACAGAAATGACTTTTCCAATAAGTTTAAATAGATGTTTACCTTTTATGGGCTTTTTAGCTTTACGACACATTTTTGGTAACACTTTTGTAATAAAACTCCACGCTAATAATCATTAGTTAAGCATTAGTAAACAGTTAATTCATGATTTATAAAGCATTAATATACATTAATAAGCAGTATATAAATACAGCTTTAAATGCTTTATTCTTGTTTTAAAAGCATATCTATAATGTGTTTAATAATTGTATTTTCATACTTTATTAATGATCAATTTGTCATTTCTAAATGAAGTATAGCATGATTTACAAACCAGTTATTTAGGAGTTGTCAGTGGTTCATAAGATCACTTAGAAAGTGTGAGTAAATGATTGATAAACTATTTCAATGTACATTCATACATATTATTTAGACATAGTAATAGTTTCTTAGTGTGTTAATAAATGGTTTATTAACATGTATTTCTACTGTAAATCAGGGTTAATTCAGGTAGTTATAAAGCATTTAGCAGTGGTCAGTTAACTATTTTTGTGAGCTCATCTAAAGTGAGGACTAGTAATGCCTCTTAAAGCATTTACAAAGGAGATTTAAAGGCTCAGTTAATTTTTTCTATCTTCTGTATCACTGAGTTGTGTTTGTTTCCTTTTTCTGTTTAGAAGATAACTGAGTCTTTAAATCTCCTTTATAAATGCTTTACAAGGCATAACTAGTCCTCACTTTAGATAGGTGGGTCCACAACGCACATACACTCTGCTTATTACACAGACAGGGCACACAAACATGCCAAATATTACAAAAAAATTACACTGTATTACAAATACAATGTAAAAGATTAATATTGTGTACATAAAGATATGGTGGAATCTGGCTTGTCCCGTAGATGGTCTGCTTGCGTGCAGTGGATCTGGACATGCCCTAAGTGCACTTGCGCCGTGCGCTTTAGACCATGCGCTTAGATCGTTAAAATAGGGCCCTACGAGAGTGCTTTTGTTGTGGCCCTGTGGCCAGTTGCATGGAAATAGCTCCTAAGTTAAAACTGTGTCTTAAAGAACTAGTCTGGTCAACCAGCAATTAGCTACAGCTAATCAGTCTAAATTTTCAGAATTAGACCAATCTGCCTTTTTATGTAACTGGCTTAAAGAGATGATTTGTGATGATGGTCTTAAAGAAAAAAATGAGATGACTAATTTGTAAGGCTAGTCTAAGCACTTTATGCAAGCGGCCACTAATCTATATGATGGCTCAGTTAATCTTAGCCATTAAAAATGTAATATCAAATAGTTTATTGTTTTAAAGATGCTTTGTAAAGTATAAAACAATGTAAAATACTTACATCAGTGTGTTGAGTTTACAGTGTTTATCCTGCAGAAGAGCAGCGATCTGATTCACTCCTGTGTCTCTTAGTTTACATCCACTCAGATTCAGTTCTCTCAGGAGTAACAGGTTTTTACCCACAATTCCTCTCACATACTGACAGGCTTCATCTGCATCATGACTCAAAAACCTGCAGAAGGAAAGATGAAGCAGGAATTAATTACATTTTTAACAAACCGTAGTATTTTTTATATTAATAGTCTTATGTTAATCCTTGTTAACTTTGACAACAACAAAAGATTATGCAGTTTACTGCATTACTGAATTTACAGCCACTTTTCCACTTTTGGGCCAAACTGTTCTAAGAACAATAAGAAACCGTGCCAGTAATATTTCCACTTGATCCTGGTTTGGCACAGCACAATTACAAACTGTTCTCAGGCCAGAATTCTCAGCACGATTACCATGGTTCATGCTGTGCTGAACCATGCAGGTAGAATGTGGGTAGTGACGTCAGCACTGACGGTTCGCAAAGACCTGCCCCCTTTAGTTACTGTTGCTATAACTCTCTCACCACACATCATGGCATGCCACTCTCACGCCAGACATCATGTTCTCAAGCAGTGAAAAATACATAGCGGAGCAGAGAGGACACTGACAACGCGCCGACAGACAGGACAGAGCAGGATACTTTTTATATGAAACAAAGTCTCATCTTTTAAATTTAGTAATTTTTAAAGAAATTTAAACAATAAATACCATTTTGTGGCTCTTTAATGTGTCGTGATAGATCGCTGTAGCGCCTCAGTTAAAGCTGCTCGTGAACCAAGGTTTCATCTCTTCCTTCTACTTATTTTATAGCATCAAATAAACATGAAAGAACATCAGAAGGAATGTTGTTTCAACTGCAGAAAGCCGTCAGTACACATCATTTTTCAAGTTCTAATCCACGGACGTTAATCTATTAACTCTCCTGACTGCTTTGTCGGACAAAATGGCGGATTCAGCGGATGGCGGATTATGATTGGTCAGATAGCCTGTCAATCAAACGAAGGGTGAATTGGACACTTGTCTGTCGCATGGCTACCAGTTTCTCTGTGGCTGGCAAGGTCCACTGTTTGAGTGAAGTAAACACAAGAAAATAATCAAATTAAAATCCTCCATCCTCCATAAAGTGATCGCTATTTACATTTAATGCTAACTCATGTAAACTCTTGCATTACCAAGGAAATGACTGCTGCAGTTATGTTACATTCCAACGAGCTCTGCTATCAGCTCCACAATGGAAAATGAAACCACATTCGTACTAGCTGGGCCAGATCGGTTAAGCAAGGAGAACGGTTTGGCTAGACGATGGAAAAGAGGCATACATTTATCTTAATTCACCTGTATGTCATTTATTTTGTATTATTTCATCACGTCTCACCTCAGTGTCTTGAGTTGACACTTCTGATCCTGTAGTAATTCATCGAGCTCCTTCACTCCTGATTGTCCAGGATCATTTCCTCTGAGATCCAGCTCTATCAGGTGTGAAGGGTTTGATCTCAGAGCTGAAGCCAGAGCTTTATAACCTTCTTCTGTGATACTGCAGTTTGAAAGTCTAGAACAAGAATGAAAATGTAAAGTGATTAATTCATTATTATAGAAATTCCAGAAATGACAGTTTACTTGTAAGTCAGATTACTTTTTTCATGAAATTAATAAAATTATGTATTACTTTTTAAATTCAAAGCAAACTATCAGAGTTACTTTTTTCAAATAAGCATGTTACTCTGTATTTTGTTATTTGTACAAATAATATGCAAACTAAACTTAGTTTCAGTCAGAAACTGATGACTAAATATGTAAACAAACTAAAGGCCCAGTGTTGCACATCATCTCACCTGAGTTTCTCCAGTTTACATTTATTTTTCAGTCCATCAGAGAGCAGCTTCACTCCTGAATCCTGCAGATTATTATTACTCAGGTCAAGATCCTTCAGAATGGTGGAGTCTGAACTGAGAACTGAAGCCAGAGCTGAACAGCTTTCTTCTGTTAGATCACACTTGATGAACCTGATGGTAGGAAAAAGACTACCATGAGAAGTTGACCAAAATATATGGTCTTCCAGCCCTAAACAAAGAAATCAGAGGCTAAAATCGTTCAATGATTCTATGCCTTATACTTATAGCATCAACAGAATCACTTACACACAGCCACCATGCAGTAAATTCAGAGTTAAGATACAGATCCACACACAGTGATCTGGATACTCAAATCGGTCTTATAAACTGTTACATGTATAGAATATCTTTTCTATAATTCAATGAATTGACCACTTACAGTGAGCTGTAGCATATTTTGTTTTCAAATAATCAAATAATTTCCAGTGATGTGATATTGTTCATGTGCTGTGGTTACCTAGTTCTTTAAATGCCACATAAAAATCTGGATTTTTCAGAGATAGGAGAGTTATTTATGGAGTACACAATTGTCCCAGCACAATGGAACATGTTTTAATTTAGTCCAAACTGATTTGAGAAAGCAGTGGCTTGTAAACATTTGAAAATATTTCACCTCAGGGCAGGGCTGTCGCTAGAGGGGAGAAAGGTGGCGATGATTCTTGATAAAGTCAAAACATTATACGTTGTTTGACATCCCTAAACAGTAAAAAAATCTGTCCTCATGAGTGACTGTAACATAAGTGCACTGAAAGGAAATGCTTGAGCCTTTAATGAGCAGAACATGGAAGTACTAGTGCAAGTTGTCCATAACTTTTTCTTTAGGCCTTACTAGAAAAGGTACACAAGCATCTATTTTACATAAACCTCTGTTTACCACCTTTCTGTGGACAATAATAATGCATTGTAAATTAAATCCAGCAAATAACACTGAAATTTGTACATCTGGCAGATTTTATATTTATATTTTTAAATACAAATATTTATATTTATAATAGTAAATTAAATCAAATCTCAAAGTTGAATACAGGCTTTTGCAAAAAAAATAAAAAAAATTGGACAAAAGAGAAAAGACTATCCAGTGTGTCATGTCCCTGTGATTTCTGTGGTGTTGAGTGTAGCTGATGGTGAAATGTACTCACTTGAGTATCTCTAGTTCACATACAGGATTCTTCAGTCCCTCACAGATCTCTTTAACTCCAGAGTTTAGCAGACGGCTGTTGTTCAGGTTCAGCTCTTTCAGGATGGTTTTAGAGGAGAGAACAGTAGCTAGAACTGAACAGATTTTCTCTGTCTGCCCACAGTTATTCAGCCTAAACACAAAAACAGCATTATTAATTATTCCGCACATATTCAACACACACCATATCAACAGCTCTTCATATCTGCTGACACATGACTGACAGTCTTTTACAATCAATTAACAGAGGAGTTATAATGTATAAATCACATTGACTCACTGGATTTTATCCACTTTGCTATGAGAGTCCATCAGAAGAGCAGAGAGCTTCTCTCCATCCAGATCTCCTAATATATCTTCACTCAGATCCAGTTCTGTCAGCAATAATGGACTTTTACCCAGAACTTTAGTAAGACACTCACACGCTTCTTGTGCAGCAGCACTTTTCAAAAACCTACAGGAAGTAGAAGAGAATTTATTGGACAAATTTTTGGACATAAGACATTGTTTTGTTTCTGCTGCTTTGTTTGCGGTCCGATCATTTTAAACCAGTAAACTCCTGGAGATTTTTTGGTCCAAGAATCAACTAAGTGAAAGCATTCAAACAGTCAGTCCAAAACAGAGCTAAAGCAGAGGAAACCCAGCCAATAGTGACTCGCGTCCAGATTTCAGCAAATCACTGTAAATGTGTATTTGGCTTCAGAGCAGCCCAAGACGTTTCACATTGTGCTGTGTGAAATACAGACTGCAAGCAGTTTATAATGGATTCTGCCCGAAGAAGCATGTTTTAGAGGTTTCAGTTTCTGTTGTTGTACTATATACATATATTGTAGAACTTAGAAACGAGTTAGCATTTTAGCACTCCCAGTTCCATTGTCCTGAAGTCGATGGTTTTTTTGAATGGGTTTTTGGTTAAATGCTTACGGTTCTGATTACCACAGACATTATTTCAAGATATTTTCATGTTTTATTCTACAATATAAATAACATCAGTAATACCCTCTTGTGAATTTTTTAAGCTTTTACTTGTAAAAAGCAATTGCTAACAGGTGGCTAAATGGAACTACAGAGATTGTTGGGGAAATTAAACATCATCAGCCGAACAGGTAAACAAACCTACTTACTAGTCCATTTTCACAGCCTCGTTAATTGCACTCTTGCAAACTATTATAGATGTTAGACTTGTAGGAAGCTTAGTGAGGGTGTCATTGAAGTCATGCGTGTAGTGTGGCCATGGTGTAGTTAGTTTACAGCCTACATTTATCATTTGACTTCTGCAGATTGTATTTACGCATCAAAATTCTTAATTTGTCAAGATTATTATGATGAAAAATCATAAGCTTTTGTTAGTCACAGACCTTATTTAATCCAAAAGCCAAAGAAAAAACCCCAATTGTTTTTTTGTCAAGTTAACCAAGGTGATGCTGACTTCTGGGTTGGCCTACAAAAATATGTCATCCCTGCAACACTCTATAACAAGAGGTTTGGGTGTGCCATACTAAACCATCTGGCATTGGGTGTACCATACACTCATTGTCGTAATCATACTTTAGATCTAATATTGCCACATAGAATCAATGTTGATCCCGTTGAAATTCTGCAACAGAACGATGACAACTCAGATTATTATCTAGTCTTGTGTATACTACATTTAGCCATGGCTGCAAAGCTGACTCCGTGTTACAAATATGGTAGAACTATCACTTCTAACACTAAAGATTGCTTTATAAATAATCTTCCTGATCAGTTTCATCTTTTCAGCATCCCAGATAGCTTAGAAGAACTCGATGTTGCAACAGAAACTACTGACTCTCTCTTTTCCAGCACTTTAGACACAGTTGCTCCTTTGCACTTAAAGGAACACACCAACTTTAGCTTATTCACCGTATCCCCCAGAGTTAGATAAGTCCATACATTATTTTTCGACTCTCTTAGAAGAAAAACACAACCCTAGGTATTTATTAATAAATCGACTGCTGGCGGTAGATCCTTTTCCTATTTAGCACCTAAACGTTGGAACAGTCTTCCTAACATTGTCCGGGAAGCAGACAGACTCTGTCAGTTTAAATCAAGATTAAAAACACATCTCTTCAAACTGGCATACACAGAACAATATACATTCCTATTATTTAAATCAGTTAAATGATCATTAGGCTGCATAGATTAGGTCAGTCGGAACCGGAACACTTCCTATAACACCCGATGTACTCGAGAATGAGAATGGCATCTACGCTAATGTTAATTGTAATCAGCCGGACCAGGGCTGTATCCAGATCAGATTGGGGACCTGCGCCTTGACACGACCCCAACGCATCCCTGAAGTGTCAGCAGAGGTTGTCAACTAGACTCTCCCCTGTGAAGGCCTCATCGACACGGCAGCCATCGGCACTGATCTTCAACAAACTCATCTCCATATGCGCGAGATTACTCTGATCTTCAACCAGATGGAACTGGATAATGTTTTGAATGTTCCAATCTGACTTCTGACCTGTAATGCTGCATGAATCGTAATCATGAACTGTTTGTTCGTTGGCCAGAGGAGAACTTTTTTTTTCTCCATTCTGTCACCTGATGGAGTTTTGGTTCCTTGCCACTGTCGCCTTTTTCGCCTTTCTTCGCCATTGGTTTTTGGCTTGCTTAGTTGGGGGACATTTAATTTATTATTAAAACATATTATTGATCTGCCTGCATTGACACCATTATATCAGAACTGAACTGAACGATGACATCACGGTTTTCTCCAGAGTGGCTGTGGCTATATATTTATATATACACTCACCTAAAGGATTATTAGGAACACCTGTTCAATTTCTCATTTATGCAATTATCTAATCAACCAATCACATGGCAGTTGCTTCAATGCATTTAGGGGTGTGGTCCTGGTCAAGACAATCTCCTGAACTCCAAACTGAATGTCAGAATTAGAAAGAAAGGTGATTTAAGCAATTTTGAGTGTGGCATGGTTGTTGGTGCCAGACGGGCCGGTCTTAGTATTTCACAATCTGCTCAGTTACTGGGATTTTCACGCACAACCATTTCTAGGGTTTACAAAGAATGGTGTGCAAAGGGAAAAACATCCAGTATGCGGCAGTCCTGTGGGCAAAAATGCCTTGTTGATGCTAGAGGTCAGAGGAGAATGGACCAACTGATTCAAGCTGATAGAAGAGCAACTTTGACTGAAATAACCAGTCGTTACAACCGAGGTATGCAGCAAAGCATTTGTGAAGCCACAACACGCACAACCTTGAGGCGGATGGGCTACAACAGCAGAAGACCCCACCGGGTACCACTCATCTCCACTACAAATAGGAAAAAGAGGCTACAATTTGCACAAGCTCACCAAAATTGGACAGTTGAAGACTGGAAAAATGTTGCCTGGTCTGATGAGTCTCGATTTCTGTTGAGACATTCAGATGGTAGAGTCAGAATTTGGCGTAAACAGAATGAGAACATGGAGAACATTTCTCTTCCGGTGGCGCTGCTCTGCTGGCGACCCGGACTCGTGTGCTGGTGCTGCTGTTTTTTACTTTACTTGTTTGTTTGTTGTTTACTCGTTTTTAGAAGTTTTTAGAAGAGCACCATGGCGTTATTTGCACAAGGACTATTACTGGTACTGATTGTATGGCAGCTTTTAAGGATGTGCCAAACATTTCCACACGTGGAGGGCGGGCTACCACTTATCTACTCTAGAGACACGCTGTTGTCTCTTCGTTACACAAGAACAACATTGCCGCCCGTGGATTTATTCAACCTGCCCGAGGCATTTAAAATCCTGCCGTTTCGCAGAAAACTACGGAAGAGAGGTCGACGTGGGGGGACCCGACAGCGTCTCCGCCGGAGAGGCAGCAGACCTCCGCTGCCCGGTATGATCCTGAGTAACGTTCGCTCTCTTAAAAACAAAATGGAGGAGCTCCGTATCAACATGAGGTTATGTTTTGAATACCGTGAGGCGGGCTTGTTGGTATTAACTGAGACTTGGCTCCACAAAGACATCCCCAACTCCCTGATTGAGCTGGAGGGTTTCTCCCTTGTCCGTGCAGACAGGGATATAACTTCGGGGAAAAGTCGAGGAGGAGGTATCTGTGTGTTTGTGAGTGACAGCTGGTGCAGGAACTACTCGGTGAGAGAGACTGTATGCAGCCCTGATATTGAACTACTGTGCATTTCTCTTAGACCTTTTTACCTCCCGAGGGAATTTGGCAATATTATAATTTGCTCAGCATATGTGCCACCCAGCGGGTGTTGCAGACTGTGTTCACGACCAACTGCAACGCACTCCGGGAGCCCCGGTTTTTATTCTTGGAGATTTTAACCACTGTAAATTGGGAACTTTCCCTTCCTGGATTCGAACAATACGTCAAGTGTGGCACCCGAGACAATAGAGTGTTGGACAAATGTTACGGTAATATAAAACATGCATACAGGGCCAGTCCAAAGCCCCCTTTGTCAAACTCTGACCATAATACACTCCATCTAATACCTACATATAAGACTGTTTTGAAGAGCAGTAAACCAGTAACCAAGACAGTGACTGTATGGTCTAATGACAGTATTGAGACACTGAAGGGCTCATTTCTCTGTACAGACTGGAACATTTTCCACGGTTTGGGTATTGATGAGGCCACTGACACTATTACGGATTATATTAAATTCTGTGAGGATTGCGTGGCCACCAAGAAGGTTATTACAATCTACCCTAACAATAAGCCATACATCACCAGAGAGTTAAAGGACTGTATCAACCGGAAAAAAAATGGCTTTTAGGAATCGTGATAGGTTGGGGTTGAAATTAGTTCAAAGGGAGCTTAATCAGTTGTTAAGGGATGCAAGAAGGAAACATAGGGATGTTATTGAACAGAATTTTGCCTCTTTGGACTCTTTGGGTTTCCATTAAATCTGTTACAAATATGACAACACATAGAAAGGGCCTCACAACACATGATGAGCAGAGTAAAGCAGATGAACTTAATGATTTCTTTATGAGGTTTGATACACAGGATTACTCTTTGGAATGTAATAATGTTCTACAGTCATTTACAACTGACCCCTGTTCTAGGTTAGTGGTTGATCCCTTCAAAATTCAGTCACTTTTCAGCCATGTATGTAAAAAGAAATCTGCAGGCCCGGATGGCATCTCTGCTTTTCTCCTTAAAACCTTTGCTGCAGAGCTAACCCCTGCATGGTGCCCTGTGTTTCAGAGGTCTGTAGACTCCCATCTGGTCCCTGCCCTCTGGAAAAAATCGACCATTATTCCCATTCCAAAGAAATCCTGTCCTACAGAAAACAATGATTATAGACCGGTGGCTTTAACTTCTGTTGTCATGAAATGTTTTGAAAAATACATAGTATCCATATTGAAATCTGAAGTCAACACTGCACTAGATCCACTCCAGTTTGCTTATAGGCAGGGGAGGAGTACAGATGATGCAATTAATAGCATCACCCACCTAACTCTTAAGCACCTGGAGGATCCCAAGGCCTATGCACGCCTTTTGTTTATTGATTTTAGTTCTGCTTTTAATACTTTACGGCCTCATCTGCTCTTACAGAAAATGACTAAGATGAATGTTAATCCTTCTACTATTAAATGGTTTTATTCTTTTTTAACAGATAGAACCCAAAATGTTAGGATTAACGATTCACTTTCTGAATCAAAATGCATCAGTACGGGTGTACCTCAGGGCTGTGTAAGCTCACCGGTCCTGTTCACTCTTTATACTAATGACTGCACTAATAGTCTCCCGGGCAACCTGTTTTTTAAATTCTCTGACGATACTGCCATTCTTAGTCTGCTTCACCAGAACTCAGACCCATCACTGTATTTCTCTGAGGTCAAACAATTTGTTGTGTGGTGTGACGAGAACTATCTCACCATTAACATTAAAAAAACTGGAGATGGTGTTTGACCCTCGGTCGGTGGGGGATCATACCCCCTTGTTCGTTCATAGGGAGGAGATCAAACAGGTCACCTCATACAGGTATCTGGGTATCCACCTGGATAACCTCTTAAGTTGGAGTGACCATATAGATTATGTATGTTCCCGCTTACAGCAAAGACTGTATTTTTTACGCAGACTAAGAGTGTTTGGTGTCAGCCAGAACATCATGTTTTTATTTTATCATGCAGTGATGGAGAGTATTATCAGGTATGGGATGACGGCATGGTTCGGCAATCTCTCCACACAGTCTAAGTCAAAGTTGCAGCGCCTGTTACAGACTGCTATGAAGGTGATGGGGAGGACTGAAAAGCTCTCCCTTCAGTCCATCTATGAGTAATCTGTACTTAGGCAGGCGCGGAGAGTATTGTTGGACCCGTCCCACATCCTTCAACCAGAATATGAGCTCTTGCCTTCTGGAAGAAGGTACAGAATCCCTAAAACTAAATTGAACCGGTTTAAATTCTCCTTCGTACCAGTCTCCATCAAAATTCTAAATCAAAATTTTAAATAGATTTGTACGATTTGTAATAGATAGGCCTGAGAAGTGTGCAATAACTGTGTTCTGTATTTTTTTTTATTTTTTTTTATTTTAGCTGTTATTTGTATTTCAAATGTGTATTTATTGTCTGTAATGGCAGCTGCTTCTATGCACTATGCACTTTTGAGTCCATGACAAATTTCCCCTAGGGGACAATAAAGTATATTCTATTCTATATTCTATTCTATACATCATGCCTTGTTACCACTGTGCAGGCTGCTGGTGGTGGTGTAATGGTGTGGGGGATGTTTTCTTGGCACACTTTAGGCCCCTTAGTGCCAATTGGGCATCGTTTAAATGCCACGGCCTACCTGAGCATTGTTTCTGACCATGTCCATCCCTTTATGACCACCATGTACCCATCCTCTGATGGCTACTTCCAGCAGGATAATGCACCATGTCACAAAGCTCGAATCATTTCAAATTGGTTTCTTGAACATGACAATAAGTTCACTGTACTAAAATGGCCCCCACAGTCACCAGATCTCAACCCAATAGAGCAGTGGTTTCCAATCCTGGTCCTGGGGACCCACAGCTCTGCACAGTTTGTATGTCTCCCTCATTTAACAAACCTGATACAGATCATCATCTCGTTAGGAAAGAGCTCTATGAACTGAACTGGGTGTGTCATATAAAGGAGACATATAAAATGTGCAGAGCTGTGGGTCCCCAGGACCAGGATTGAGAACCACTGCAATAGAGCATCTTTGGGATGTGGTGGAACGGGAGCTTCATGCCCTGGATGTGCATCCCACAAATCTCCATCAACTGCAAGATGCTATCCTATCAATATGGGCCAACATTTCTAAAGAATGCTTTCAGCACCTTGTTGAATCAATGCCACGTAGAATTAAGGCAGTTCTGAAGGCGAAAGGGGGTCAAACACATTATTAGTATGGTGTTCCTAATAATCCTTTAGGTGAGTGTATATAAATAAATGAAATTGATAACTTTTTTTTCTTTTACAACAAAAATGAATCATCAGTGAGCCTACTTAAGCTGGACAGTGACACTACTTTTTTCTGGAAACAAACTTTGTTGCATTATTTTCCTGTTATGTCTGTAAAGTTGCTTTGAAACAATCTGTATTGTAAAAGGTGCTATATAAATAAAGGTGACTTGACTTGACTAAATGAAGGTGACTTGACTTGACTTAAAGTGTTTGAACTGGAAGTTGTTGTGCGAACTTTAGTATGATTTAAGGAAACTTTAAAACTGTGTACGGCTTGCATCGGTCATTGGTGGACCATAAAGCTGAGTTTGCTAAGTGTGTTCCACACGCAGTCGCTAGATGGCAACATTAGCTTGTGAAGTGCTGTCGGAAGTAATCTAAACACAAAATAAATGTAGCCCATTTAAAAATGCAGCATTATGCAGATTGTTCAGTAAATGTTTAAAGTCAATTTGGAATTCATGTGGGAAGCACTTCTCAGAAAAACACAAGAATTACATCTTTGTGTTCGGTTAAGACAATGTAATACAATGTTCCAGACAATCATAACCTTCCATATTTTGTGATGTGATTAATTAAACAATGAATCAAAAGAAGATGTCTTCTCAACTGATTACTGATGTAGCATTGCATTATGGTTGCAGAAAGTTAAAGTACAATGAAATTTCTTCACCTGATGGTTTTCAATCTATAGTGCACATCCTTTAGTAAATCACTGAGCTCCTTCACTCCTGATTGTCCAGGATAATTTCCTCTGAGATCCAGCTCTATCAGGTGTGAAGGGTTTGATCTCAGAGCTGAAGCCAGAGCTTTATAACCTTCTTCTGTGATATTGCAGTCTGAAAGTCTGAAAAACAAAACAATATTATGTATTCTTTGTTGAGAGATAGTTTATCACACAAGTACTGAGCTTTACAAATAATTCTGACAAACTAACAAAAATATATGCTAATCTTGTGTGCTTTTCTCCAAAATGATCTATACAGTATATATACATTAACCAAAACCTTGATAATAAATGTATTAATTGAATCAACTGTCCAAAATAATTTATTTATTCAACCACATATTGTTTCAAAATGAATTTCTTCAGTTACACACAAAAGGAGATGTTAGGCAGAATATTAGGATGTCACAGTAAAACTGAGGTGAAAAGAGTCAAATTATAGCCTTCATTTTCATCATTATAACTAATCAAACATTATAAATGTATATAGAAATGTGCAATGATATAAATACACACTTCAGCATTTCCAAACTGCATTGTGTATTTTCCAACAGGACACAGATCTTCTTTATTCCAGAGTTTCCTAGTTTATTCTCACTCAGATCCAGCTCTATCAGGTTTGAATTAAACGCTAAAGTCAGAGCAGCACAACCTTCTGCTGTAATACTGTTATTATTCAGCCTAAAGAGAAACAAAACAAAGACAGGAAACATTCTTTAGTTTATTTCTGCAACAACAACAATAATAAAAAGAATAATGGTTCTTATTCTGCAAACCCTTTAAACAACAGCAATGACAGTAAACTGTAAAAAAACTCACATCAGTGTGTTGAGTTTACAGTGTTTATCCTGCAGCAGAGCAGCGATCTGATTCACTCCTGTGTCTCTTAGTTCACGTTCACTCAGATTCAGTTCTCTCAGGAGTAACGGATTTTTACCCACAATTCCAGTTACATATTGACAGGCTTCATCTGCAGCAGGACTCAAAAACCTGAAAAAGGGAATATGAAGCAGGATTCAATTCAGTTCAAAACTAAACTTGACCTCATGAAAATAGCATCTGATTGTCTTGAATTTACTGATGCAAAAGATCATTTAGTCAAGTAATATTTATATTAATAATTCATCTGCACTAGGGATGCCCTCGACTAAAGATTTTTCTAGTCAACTAGTAGGCCTGGTTTCACAGACAGGGCTTAGACTAAGCCAATATCAGGCCTTAGTTCAATTAGGGCATTTAAGTAGTTTTTAGTTTTTAAAAAGTTTTTAAAAAGTTCTTCTAGACAGAAAACATTACTGGTGTGCAGCTTGAGACAAAATAATGGCACTGACATATTTTAAAATATGTCAGCGCAAGTTGCTTTCAGTTAAAACAGCTCAAACATCCATTTAGTCTAGGACTAACTTAAGCCTTGTCTGTGAAACTGGGGGTAGTCTTTAATTTAAGCAAATAGTTGACTAATAATTAATAAACCATATAACACATAATTATGAACCTTAATAATTATAGCCTATAATTGTCAGGGTTCTCTTCTGGCAGTTCTGTCAGTCTTGTCTTTGTTTAATGTGTCTTTGTTTGTGTTGTGTTGTGCTCTGTCCTTGTTTGTGTTGGCCATGTGCTCCTGTGTTCCTGCCTCCTTGTTTCCAATTACCACACCCTCTTGTTTAGTCATTGATTAGTACTAGTTTGTCTGAGTGTGCTCACACTTTTCTCATGTTCTCAGCTCCTCGCTTGTGTGAGTTGTTCACCTGTTCCTTGTGCTCTCTGCTTCCTTTATAATGTGTGCTCTTTCCCTCACGTTTTGCAGATTTGTTAAACATTGTGCCTCTGTGTACTTTCATAGTACTTTTCTTGTTGCTAAATCTAGTGTTATTTGTACAAGTTAATTCATTTTGCATTGCTTTTGTTCTGCCATCGGTCCTGTCTGTCTTGTCTTTTCCTTGTGTCTTTAGATCCTGTCCTGTCCTGCAAGCAGAGCTTCCCTAGCCGTTTACTCTCCTTGCAGAACAGCAAACCTGGTGTAGAGCCTGAGATACTGGAGTGCATTGACCGTTGTGCTTGGGGTTCCTGCCTGGCCGTTGCTGGTATCCTCTGGTCTTAATCTGCCCTGCCAGAACTGCTCTCCAGGCTACCGTCATTTTGAGCTAGTTACAGTGGTTGTGTTGTGTTGAAGTGTTTTAGTTATTGAGCAAGAAGTTCAATTTCACACCAGAGCCTGGAACGATAACCTTTTTACTCTTTTTTGTGTCTCACTCACTCACACAACGCATGCGCACACAGAACCCCGTAACCTTGGAAACCTTGAATGAGAATACAACATTTCCCCCTCCCCATAAAGAACTACAAAAACTGTGTTTCAACTTAAACTATAGTTGAGGAGAAATGACTAAACACCTATACGTGATAGTCTGTGATAAAGTCCTTCAGATATGCAGGACGAGCCCTTGCCCGAACTGGTCAACTCTCCAATGCCGTCGACTGTGGCACATCTTGGCCACCCTGATAAACGTCAAGCCGTGGCTGAAGGTGTTGAGGCCCCAATGCTGGAAGAGATGGTTGCGGGGCCTCCCTGACAGGGGAACCTTGAAACTCCGGGCCTGGCCGTGGCTGCACTGGCTCCAGTGGAGCGACCGGAATGGGCATGAACTGTGGCGCTCTCCCACTAGGCTCCCTCGCCCGTAGGCACCTGGTTGAGTTGAAAGGGGCCGGCACTTTCCGCAGTCTGCTAGCATGCCAGCGCGAGCCATCGCTCAACAAGAATGTGGCAGACTGTAACTGACGATCCACCTGGAGGGGTTTAGACCAAAACGATGCCATTTTGCTGCTACGGTGGGGTCTGCGGACCCGAACCCAGTCCATCACCGTTATCTTATTCTCCTTGACCTTGTGCCTCTTGTCGAAGCTGTTCTTCATTCGCCTCTGGTTTGAAGTTACCGCTGCTTTGGCTGCTACCCAGGTGCCATTCGCTGTTGCTGACAAGTCTCGTGCTCGGAGTCTGTCCAATGGCAACTCCATCTCCCGGCTGAGCATGAGCAAAGCCGGAGAGGCCTGGGTGGTGGTGTGCTGGCTAGCTCTGTAATGCATCAAAGTTAGGTTGAGTGCTGTTTGGAATGTGTACCCCTGGACAAGATGTGCACGAATGCCATTCTTAAGGCTCTGATTGAACCTTTCGACCCCGCCGTTCGCTTGGGGGTGGCAGAGTGCAGCCCGGATATGCTTAATTCCCTTATTGCAAAGGAAAGTGGAGAAGTCTGCAGAGGTAAACTGCGGCCCATTGTCAGTAGTGATGGCACGGGGCATGCCCCAGCGAGCAAACAGGCTATCCAGTATCTGTGTGATGGTCTGTGATGTGACTGTTCCGGCTGGTATTACCTCAGGCCATTTAGAATGGAGATCGTACACGACCACCAGAAAGCGTTGATGATGAGGAACTCTATGGTCATGAATTTCCCCACAAATGTCCAGTTGAAGGTGATCCCATGGGCAAGATGGCCATGGAACAGGTTGAAGAGGGGTTGGAGCTGGTAGTCCAGTCTTCCCACTGAGGAGACAAGGTTCACAGTCCCTGACCAGCCCTTCGATGTCGTGGTCAATGCCTGGCCACCAGACCAGGTCCCGGCATCTTTGCTTGAGCTTAACGATGCCCAAGTGGCCCTCATGCGCCATTGATAGGACACGTGCACGCAGACTGCCCGGCACCACTGTACAGAGGCCCCTGGAGACACAAACATCACCCCAGCAGGACAGTTCATTTCGTACTTTAGCAAAAGGTTTTAACTCCTCAGGCATCCGTGCTGGCCACCCAGAGCATATATATGTGCGGAGTGTTGTCAGTGTGGGGTCACACTTGGACTCCCTTTGCAGCTCCTCCAGGGAGACGGACGCTTTCAGAGGTGCATGGAGCATCTGGATGAGTTCTGGCTCCATGTCATCACTGCCTGGCGAGGCTGTTGGTGTGTGCGCATCAATGGATCGAGATAGAAGATCAGCGACCACGTTGTCCCTCCCTGGTGTGAATTTGAGTTGGTAATCATACTGCCTTAGGCGCTCACCCCATCTGTGCAGACGTAAGGGTTTATGACCTGAGCCGGAGGCTGACAAGAGCGTGATCAGAGCCTGATGGTCGGTGCGGAGGATGAAACGACGACCATAGAGGAAAAGATGCCATCTTTCAGTTGCCCAGATACACGCGAGTGCTTCACGTTCACTGTTCCGTGGGGGTCAAAGCTCTGGAGGCGAATGCTACTGGTCTTTCCACTCCATCCTGCTCTTGTGACAGCACCGCTCCCAAGGCCTGTGTAGATGCATCACAGGTGACGATAGTCTGACTGTCAGGGTCAAAGTGGGCCAGGACAGGTGGTGTGGTAAGCTGGGACTTCAGTGTCTGTACGGCCTCGGAGCATCCTGCAGTCCAGTCCCATGGCTCCTCTTTTTTTAGTAACTGGCGAAGTGGTGCTGTGGTTCGGGAGTACTGAGGCAGGAAACGAAGGTAGTAGGCCGTCATGCCCAGAAATGAGGCTACCTGGGAGGCAGAGGTGGGCTCTGGGATTTTGTTAATTGCCTCGATATTTGACTGAAGAGGGGCGATACCCCTAGATGTGAGACGGAACCCTACAAAATCTATGGCTGAGGCTGCAAACGTGCATTTCTCTCCGTTCAACGTAAGGTTATGTGCCATGAGAGCACTGACCACCCTACTTAGACGGTTGTTATGGGTCTGGACATCCGATGCATGAACAACTATGTCATCCAGGAAAACTGCAACTCCAGGAATACCAGCAAAGATGGTGGCCATCACCTTTTGAAAGCAGCTGGGGGCGGAGCTTAGGCCAAACGGCATACGAGTATAACGAAATACCCCAGTGTGTGTGACAAAAGCTGTGAGGTCTCTGCTGGAAGGGTGGAGTGGCACCTGCAAGTAACCCTGGCGCAAATCCAGCTTCGTAAAGACCGTCGAACCATAGAAGTGAGTGGTCAGCTCCTCAGCTGTAGGTAATGGGTACTTGTCGGGGATAACAGCCTTATTTACAGCGCGCAGGTCAACACAGACTCATATTCCACCAGATTTTTTCCTTGCAATGACCAGGTTAGAAATCCAGGGGGCCGCATTAACTGGCTTAATAACCCCCATGTCCAGCATCATTTGAAGCTCAGCATGGACTTCCTCCCGCAGAGCTAGAGGAATCCTGCGCAGGGGCTGTATGACTGGCGATACTCCAGGGTCCACCAGAGGCTTGTGGGTGAAAGCTGTAAGGCAACCCAGTCCGTCAAACAGCGCTGGCCATCTCTGTTGCCAGGTGGAGGTGACATGGTGGATATCAGCGCCCTTATCGTCTCGCAGTGTGAACCCCAAGCTTGTAAAAAGATCAAGCCCCAGGAGGTTGGCTCCCTGTTCAGAAATGTAGAATGGGAACGATGGCAGGTGTTTGGAGCCATAACGTACTGAGACACGGAGAACGCCAAGCATAGTAATCCTGGAACTGTTGTAGCCACAGAGAGATGTGCAGGGCTGCTATAATGGCAGATGGGAGAAGAACTTGTGATACATATTGGCATTGAGCAACGATGCAGCTGCACCCGTATCCAGGAGGAGTGGGAGACTCACCTCATCCAGCAGCACAGTACATGTCCTAAAATCTGCCTGGCCAGCTGATACATGTCTAATTTCGGTGTAGTCATTACAGACAGGTGAGAGTGTCCTCTGTGATGCTTGTGTAGCAGGAGCCGACCGGCATACCTTAGCAAAGTGATTTTTTTTTAAGCAATTCCTACATGTCTGTCCACGTGCAGGGCAATTTTGGGCTCTTGAATTGTGCAAACTAGACCCGCAGTTGCCACAAAAACTTGAACTGCGCCGGTTTCTCTGCAGCTGTGTAAAATGCACAGGAAAACCCGCATCCTTACTCTCACTTTTTCCTATGGGTAAGGGAGTGTGGCCTTGGTAACTGGCAGGTCGGAGTTGTTGCATAGGGATGTCCGCGGGGGGGCGCGCATCAGCGAGCAGTGTAGAGCATTCGAGAGCTGCCTCCACTTGCAGCAAGATTACAACTGCTTGATTTAGTGTTAGTTCGTCAGATTCTAACAACAGTTTTTCCTGTGTCTTTTCACACAGTATCCCTTCAATAAACTGATCACGAACGATCTCATCTTGAAGTGTCCCATAATTGCACGAGCGCGCCAGGTCTCGCAGATTAGTTACGTAGTCCTGCACGGACTCACCCGATCGCTGAAGCCGTTTGCGTAGCTTGTATTGGCGTAGTATGACTCGTTGCTGGCCCGTGAAGTGGAGAGCGAGCTGAGCGACCGCTTCCTCGTAAGTCTCCGCTTCCCCAAGAGCGCGATATATTCTCTGTCCCTCGGCCCCGAGACAGTGACGAAGCAGGGCAATTTTCCTCCGATCCGAAATTTCAGTATAGTCCATAGCCTCGAGATATACCGTGAAACCATCAATCCAACTCGCCCACGGAATAGGCGGTTCACCAGGAACGGGAAGAAAAGGTGCCGGCGGTGGTAAGCTAAACTCAGCCATCCTCGTCGCCAATGTTGTGTTGAAGTGTTTTAGTTATTCAGCAAGAAGTTAAATTTCACACCAGAGCTCGGAACGATAACCTTTTTACTCTTTTTTGTGTCTCACTCACTCTCACAACGCATGCGCACAGATAACCCCCGTAACCTTGGAAACCTTGAATGAGAATACAACAGGTTGCTCTTCCTGCTTACCTGTCATTGTGCCCCGTTCCCTGCCTAGTGTTTGGACTGTTATCACCTCCTCTTCCTCACCATCTTGTCTAGTCTGCTGGTTTGTCAATAAATCCCTAAACACTCATTCTGCATTTTAGTCTTCCCTCAGAGATCAATGACAAAAATATACAGCCACACAAAAACATAAAATTTGCCAAAACGCACTGGCAAAAGTAATGATTATGAATGTGTCATGTAAAAACAGCAAGGAGACAGCCTAATCATTCATTGATAAACTAGTGTTTACTAGGCAAGGCAAGGCAAGGCAAGTTTATTTATATAGCACATTTCATACACAATGGCAATTCAAAGTGCTTTACATAGAAGAAATTAAAATAATAAAAGAAATAAGAATAATTAAAACAGTTTAGAAAAATAAAATAAAATACAGTACAGTACAAACAGTCGGACGAGCATTGGCACAGTGCTCATTCAGTAAATGCATAGCTAAACAGATGTGTTTTGAGTCTGGATTTGAAAGTGACTACTGTAGGAGCACGTCTGATCTCCTCTGGAAGCTGGTTCCAGCTGTGGCTGGCATAATGGCTAAAAGCAGATTCGCCATGCTTAGAGTGAACCCTTGGTATTTCTAGCTGATATGATCCTAATGATCTGAGTGATCTGTTGGGTTTATATTCAGTGAGCATATCTGCTATGTATTGAGGTCCTAGGCCATTGAATGATTTATATACCATTAATAATACTTTAAAATCAATCCTAAATTTAACTGGGAGCCAGTGTAAAGACCTGAGGACTGGTGTGATATGTTCATATTTTCTGGTTCTAGGGTACTAGGGGTGGAACGGTACACAGAAGTCACGGTTCGGTTCATACCTCGGTTCAGACATCACGGTTCGGTACGAGTTCGGTACAATGGAGGGAAAAGCAAAACAAAAATGCAGAAGGCCATTTTTTTGTTGTTTTTGTGGATGTCTCAGGCTGTTCCACCAAAGGAAAATAAATGTCTTAAGCCTTGTATTTTTTAAATAAGTTTTATTAATAAAGTAAAGGCATAGAACCAGTTTATTTGTAGTGCATTGACAATAGTTTTATATAATTAGTTTATTAATTAAATTAATAAAAAGACAAAAAGGCCTTGAGATATGTTTGGTAATTGTACCTGAATGAATTTTAAATTAATTTGCTATATTTTAGATCAATATATTTGTTTTCCTTAAAATTTTAATAAACACTAATTTTATTCTCATCTGAATTATAAATAATTTATTTCTGTATAAAATAATACTACCAATAAACAGATTAGTGCTCTGTTTGAGGACAAGAAATGAAAACCAATGCAATATGATGAATGTTGGCATCCACAGACTGTTTTTAATTGGGGTTGGATAAATATTTTTTGCTTTTAAACTGTGTGTGTGTGTGTGTGTGTGTGTGTGTGTGTGTGTGTGTGTGTGTGTGTGTGTGTGTGTGTGTGTGTGTGTGTGTGTGTGTGTGTGTGTGTGAGTGTGTGTGAGTGTGAGAGAGAGAGAGAGATTTTGGTTGGGTGACAGTTAGGTTACAGTTTGACAAAAGCACAATGTTGTGTTTTATTGTGAGTGTACACAAATATAAGTAAACACTTTGCAGTTTGAATGATGTCCTCTATGAACAAAATGACGGAGTATGTTTCCACTGTTCGATCGCGCCCGCACCTCTCTCTCTCTCTCACTCACACACACGCATGCACGCACACACACAACATATTCCAGCATTGCAATCTTGACATTGCAACCTGTTCATTATAGCCACGGAGCTTCAGAGCTAAGGCGGAGCTACAAATTAGATGTCCCTAAAGAACCTGTGTATCTAACAGTAGTTCCGCATTACATTAATTAATTTGCACGCGGGTTTTATTAATTTTTATACCGTGTATTCTCCGTGTATATTCACGCACCGAACCATGACGCCCGTACCGTTTCGGTTCAATACAAATACATGTACCGTTCCACCCCTAGTGTTTACTGTGTTTTCACCTGACTCGTCACCTCCGCAGTAGTGGATGAACCTATATGCGTATGGATTACATAATCTGAGAATATTTTTTCCAGTTGAATTGGTTCATTTCAAAACAGACATTTCAAGCTTTCTATAAATATATTTAATATGTCTGTGATGCAAGTATACACTGAGTTTCATTCAATTTTTTGACACGATCAAGTTCACAGGGACTGAGTCGGCAGACAACGCATCTTGTTTGTTTTAATTATTTTATAAAAGCATGTTTTGTTTTTATTCTGAGCGTGCACAAATAAAATAAGCCCCTATACAGTTTTGAATGATGTATTAATCTTACCTGTATGACCAAAAATGACAGAGTATCTTAAGTTAAATGCAAGTGATTGCACCGGCACCTCCATGTTAACTGTCATGCAGCACACTACTATTCAACTTCCACACTCCGCACAAACATATGAATATGCACCAAATAATATCACACATTTTTCTATGTTAACATTTGAGCGAGCTGTAATATAAAGCTGCTAATAGTTAATGTGATAAAAATGTGATTTGCATTTGGATTTCCTGCCCAACTGTTATTACCACAAGGACCAGCCAATAATGATACATCTGTCGTAGACTCCGTGACTTGCCACTTCCTGTGGAGTTTTTTTTCTTCTGCCACTTACCAACTAATACAATTTTGGTCAACTAAGCATCTTCACGTTGACTACTCGGGTGCAGCTCTAATCTGTACATTATTTTAATTTTTTTTCCATCACGTCTCACCTCAGTGTCTTGAGTTGACAGTTCTGATTCTGTAGTAAATCATCGAGCTCCTTCACTCCTGATTGTCCAGGATCATTTCCTGTGAGATCCAGCTCTGTCAGGTGTGAAGGGTTTGATCTCAGAGCTGAAGCCAGAGCTTTATAACCTCCTTCTGTGATACTGCAGTCTGAAAGTCTAAAAAAGCCACATGTCTGACAATAATTTTTTATATATTTATTTTTTTATTTCTGTAGGTGACATCACTGACATAAGATTTCTGCCCATGTTTAAATTCAAACCTGAGTATCTGCAGTGTACACTGTAAATTTCCCAGTAGAGTGGAGATTTCTGTTACTCCAGAGTTTCCTAGTTTATTCTCTCTCAGTTCCAGCTCTTTCAGGTTTGAAGGGTTTGAATTAAACGCTGACGCCAGAATAGAACAACCTTCTGCTGTAATACTGATGCAGTTAAACCTGTAGAAGACAGAACAAAGCAAAAAATAAAAATGGTGTAAATATGCATACAATTATACAGGCTAGTAATCGCTACTTTTATCCACAAATATGAGATTTGCATTATAACAGATTTTTAAAAATTACTTACTTCAGCTTTTTCAGTTGACACTGTTCATTCTTGAACAGTGCAGAGAAGATTTTCATTCTTGAGTCTCTCAGTTCAGTCCCACTCAGATTCAGTTCTGTCAGATTTGACGGGTTTGAATTTAAAGCTTCAGTCAGAACATGACAGTCTTCATTTGTGATTTTGCTGTTATTCAGACTATATAAAGAGAAACATAGTTAGAAGAGTTGACAACTACTGGTTATGGTGATGATGACAATAATACAATAAGGAGCAAGTTCACACTTATAATAAAAAATGTTTTATTGCAATGATAATAAAACGTACATCAGTGTGTTGAGTTTACAGTGTTTATCCTGCAGTACAGCAGCAAGTTCCTTCAATCCTGAGGGTACTAGTTCACATCCACTCAGATTCAGTTCTCTCAGGAGTAACAGATTTTCACCCAGAACTCCATTCACAAACTGACAGGCTTCCTCTGCAGCAGAATTTAAAAACCTGGAGAAGGGAAGATAAAGCAGGATTCAATTAAATTCTTAACTAACCCTTTATTAAAAATAGCATCTGATTGCAAAACAGTGAAAACAGTGTCAAATGTTTTATGTTCAATTTACTTTGCAATGGATTGTATTAACCCTTAGGGGCTCAACGTGTTTTTGGGGCCCTTGAGATGTTTTGACATGCCCTGACATTTGTGCTTTTTTCAGTTGCTTAAAAACATATTATGGCAAAAGTGTTATTTAACTCTATTTAGCACAAACAGGGCTACCATAATATGTGAGCAACATGTATAGAATGAATAGAATAGAATGAGGCATTTATATAGCGCTTTCATATGTACTACGGTACACCCAAAGCGCTTTACAATCATATCAGGGAATCTCTCCTCAACCACCACCAGTGTGCAGCATCCACTTGGATGATGCGACGGCAGCCACAGTACAACGGCGCCAGTGCGCTCACCACACACCAGCTACAGGTGGAGAGGAGAGAGAGTGATAGAGCCAATTCAATGGAAGGGGATTATTAGGAGGCCATGATTGGTAAGGGCCAATGGGTGGAATGTGGCCAGGACACCGGGGTTACACCCCTACTCTTTACGAGAAGTGCCATGGGATTTTTAATGACCACAGAGAGTCAGGACCTCGGTTTAACGTCTCATCCGAAGGACGGATATGTATATACATGTTTGTATTTTTGAGAGAATAACATTTATGCATAGTTCTTAAAAAAAAAAAAAAGTCTCTGAAAAAAAAAGGCCACAAAACACATACTGTACTAAATACGTGTCCACAAGACTTTTGACTAATGGATGTTGTCACCTAGAGTTTTTGCTTCATTTTGCATGTTTACTAATGTAATTGCGTGTAGTAAACAAAAGTGCGCATCTGTGCCATTCATTCACACAGAGACACGCATAACACAGAGGATTCATATTTAAACTTTAAATATGTTTTAAGTCTTTTTGTGGTTTAAAGACATTATTCCATATCGCAATTAGAATAAAGAACTTAAGAATAAAGAACTTACTATTGACAATCCTCAGCTGGATCCTCTAAACGAAACTGAAACCAGCTCTTCTTCTGAGGTACATTTTTCCAGTATTATTACGCTATTATTATTCCTCACAGCATTGCAAGATGACGTAAAGTACATGAATCTGATTAAACTTTATGTGTTTTATCGAGTTGATGTGGGTGTTGATAGGTTTGCGTGGATTGCCTCAAATCATTGAAAACACCGTATGCGTTTTCAAATTAGCAGAAAATGAACTGCCATGAGAACGACTGACATCTCTCTCTTTTCATAAAGATTACATAAACTGAGAATATTTGTTTTTCGTTTTGAATTAGATCATTTAAAAGTAGACACCAGATGTGCTCCAGAAAAAAAGGTCACGGAGACGGAGAGGCAGAAAAGCACAACGTTTTTTTTTTTTTTTTTACAAAAGCACAATGTTTTGTTTGGATTGTAAGTGGACAAATACAAAAGTAGACCTTTTACAGTTTATTTTTTCATATTTATTTTATCTGTATGACCATAAATGAGTATTTTAAGTCTAGTTTGCTGCTATGTGAAGAAAATCCAGAAAAACGCGCCGGCGTGATTGTCGAACCTAGAGGGTTAATGAATAATACTATAAATAATTTGGCTGCTTATCATTTTTGTTGTATTATTTCATCACGTCTCACCTTAGTGTCTTGAGTTTACAGTTCTGATCCTGTAGTAAATCACTGAGCTCCTTCACTCCTGATTGTCCAGGATCATTTCCTGTGAGATCCAGCTCTATCAGGTGTGAAGGGTTTGATCTCAGAGTTGAAGCCAGAGCTTTATAACCTTCTTCTGTGATACTGCAGTCTGAAAGCCTAGAGAAAAGACATTTATTACCACTCAAAAAAAAAATACACGAAAAATGATTTACATAAAAAACGGTCAAATGCACTTTATTTATTTTCTTTTATTTTAATCAGAGAATCAATAAATAAATAAAAAATCACATCTGACAGAAGCATGTATTTTCCTTTCCTTTTATTTACAACAGTAATATTTTAAATTAGAAAAATTTAAAATGTGATTAGTAAAATAAAATAATGGTTCATTGAACTCACCTGAGTCTCTCCAGTGTACAGTTTGTATTTTCTAATCCATTCTGGAGTTTCTTCACTCCTGAATCCTGCAGATTATTGTTGCTGATGTCAAGCTCTTTCAGACTGGAGTTTGATCTCAGGACTGTAGCGAGAGCTGAACAGCTTTCATCTGTTAGACCACACTTACGCAGCCTAAAATGATGAAGAGAAGAGGGAGAATTTACAAACACAAAGTACTTGATTCCAACATAACTGAGAATTGTGTTTTTGTTACAAGATGTCTTTAACATAATTTAAATCTACAATACTAAATGTACAATACTCACATCAGTGTGTTGAGTTTACAGTGTTTATCCTGCAGTAGAGCAGCGATCTGATTCACTCCTGTGTCTCCTAGTTCACGCTCACTCAGATTCAGCTCTCTCAGGAGTAACGGGTTTTTACCCACAATTCCTTTCACATACTGACAAGCTTCATCCGCAATATGACCCAAAAACCTGGAAACAGAGTAAGTACATTACATGCCATTTCATTTGGGTATTTTCATAATCTTGTGAAAGGGCCTTTAGTCTTTTCAAAATCTTATTTATAGATGTGTTTTTGACAGTTGAAATCTCTTTTGGCAAAAACGGGATTAAGACTATTGAGTGTTGTTTTAATAGTACTCACCTCAGTGTCTTGAGTTGACACTTTTGATCCTTTAGTAAATCATCGAGCTCCTTCACTCCTGATTGTCCAGGATCATTTCCTCTGAGATCCAGCTCTATCAGGTGTGAAGGGTTTGATCTCAGAGCTGAAGCCAGAGCTTTATAACCTTCTTCTGTGATACTGCAGTCTGAGAGTCTAGAGAAAAGACATTTATTACAACTCAAAAAAAAATACACGAAAAATTATTTACATGAAAAACGGTCAAATGCACTTTATTTATTTTCTTTTCTTTTAATCAGAGAATCAATCAATAAATAAAATTCACATCTGACAGAAGCATGTATTTTCCTTTCCTTTTATTTACAACAGTAATATTTTAAATTTGAAAAATTAAAAATGTGATTAGTAAAATAAAATAATGGTTCATTGAACTCACCTGAGTCTCTCCAGTGTACAGTTTGTATTTCCTAATCCATTCTGGAGTTTCTTCACTCCTGAATCCTGCAGATTATTGTTGCTGATGTCAAGCTCTTTCAGACTGGAGTTTGATCTCAGGACTGTAGCGAGAGCTGAACAGCTTTCCTCTGTTAGACCACACTTACGCAGCCTAAAATGATGAACAGAAGAGGGAGAATTTACAAACACAAAATACTTGATGCCAACATTTAGAGATCACTGAAGATTAGTGCTTGTGAGTTCTGTAGGGTTCACCCGATTTAAGATCATTTAAATGTCCAATAAAAATGTTAGAAAAGTTCAACTCACATCAGTGTGTTGAGTTTACAGTGTTTATCCTGCAGTAGAGCAGCAATCTGATTCACGCCTGTGTCTCCTAGTTCACGTTCACTCAGATTCAGCTCTCTCAGGAGTAACGGGTTTTTATCCACAATTCCTCTCACATACTGACAGGCTTCATCCGCAATATGACCCAAAAACCTGGAAACAGTAAGTACATTACATGCCATTTCATTTGGGTATTTTCATACTTTTGAGAAAGGGCCTTTAGTCTTTTCAAAATCTTATTTATAGATGTGTTTTTGACAGTTGAATTCTCTTTTGGCAAAAACGGGATTAAGACTATTGAGTGTTGTTTTAATAGTACTCACCTCAGTGTCTTGAGTTGACACTTTTGATCCTGTAGTAAATCATCGAGCTCCTTCACTCCTGATTGTCCAGGATCATTTCCTGTGAGATCCAGCTCTATCAGGTGTGAAGGGTTTGATCTCAGAGCTGAAGCCAGAGCTTTATAACCTTCTTCTGTGATACTGCAGTCTGAAAGTCTAGAGAAAAGACATTTATTACCACTCAAAAAAAAATACACGAAAAATTATTACATGAAAAACGGTCAAATGCACTTTATTTATTTTATTTTATTTTAATCAGAGAATCAATAAATAAATAAAAATCACATCTGACAGAAGCATGTATTTTCCTTTCCTTTTATTTACAACAGTAATATTTTAAATTTGAAAAATTAAAAATGTGATTAGTAAAATAAAATAATGGTTCATTGAACTCACCTGAGTTTCTCCAGTGTACAGTGTGTATTTTCTAATCCATTCTGGAGTTTCTTCACTCCTGAATCCTGCAGATTATTGTTGCTGATGTCAAGCTCTTTCAGACTGGAGTTTGATCTCAGGACTGTAGCGAGAGCTGAACAGCTTTCCTCTGTTAGACCACACTTACTCAGCCTAAAATGATGAACAAAAGAGGGAGAATTTACAAACACAAAGTACTTGATGCCAACATTTAGTGATCACTGGAGATTAGTGCTTGTGAGTTCTGTAGGGTTCACCCAATTTAAGATCATTTAAATGTCCAATAAAAATGTTAGAAAAGTTCAACTCACATCAGTGTGTTGAGTTTACAGTGTTTATCCTGCAGTAGAGCAGCGATCTGATTCACTTCTGTGTCTCCTAGTTCACGTTCACTCAGATTCAGTTCTCTCAGGAGTAACGGGTTTTTACCCACAATTCCTCTCACATACTGACAGGCTTCATCCGCAATATGATCCAAAAACCTGGAAACAGAGTAAGTACATTACATGCCATTTCATTTGGGTATTTTCATACTCTTGTGAAAGGGCCTTTAGTCTTTTCAAAATCTAATTTATAAATGTATTTTTGACAGTTGACTTCTCTTTTGGCAAAAACGGGATTAAGACTATTGAGTGTTGTTTTAATAGTACTCACCTCAGTGTCTTGAGTTGACACTTTTGATCCTGTAGTAAATCATCGAGCTCCTTCACTCCTGATTGTCCAGGATCATTTCCTCTGAGATCCAGCTCTATCAGGTGTGAAGGGTTTGATCTCAGAGCTGAAGCCAGAGCTTTATAACCTTCTTCTGTGATACTGCAGTCTGAAAGTCTAGAGAAAAGACATTTATTACAACTCAAAAAAAATACACGAAAAATGATTTACATGAAAAACGGTCATATGCACTTTATTTATTTTATTTTATTTTAATCAGAGAATCAATAAATAAATAAATCACATCTGACAGAAGCATGTATTTTCCTTTCGTTTTATTTACAACAGTAATATTTTAAATTAGAAAAATTAA
Source organism: Leucaspius delineatus (assembly GCA_023718395.1). Taxonomy (NCBI): domain Eukaryota; kingdom Metazoa; phylum Chordata; class Actinopteri; order Cypriniformes; family Leuciscidae; genus Leucaspius; species Leucaspius delineatus. The sequence goes on along the minus strand of CM043360.1, from coordinate 49,169,297 downwards.
AAATGTGGTTAGTAAAATAAAATAATGGTTCATTGAACTCACCTGAGTCTCTCCAGTGTACAGTTTGTATTTCCTAATCCATTCTGGAGTTTCTTCACTCCTGAATCCTGCAGATTATTGTTGCTGATGTCAAGCTCTTTCAGACTGGAGTTTGATCTCAGGACTGTAGCGAGAGCTGAACAGCTTTCCTCTGTTAGACCACACTTACTCAGCCTAAAATGATGAACAGAAGAGGGAGAATTTACAAACACAAAATACTTGATGCCAACATTTAGTGATCACTGAAGATTAGTGCTTGTGAGATCTGTAGGGTTCACTCGATTTAAGATCATTTAACCCTCTGGGGTCTGAGCGGTTTTTCTGGGCCCTGGAGGTGTTCTGACATTTGTGCTTTTTTCAGTTATTTATAAACATGTTAATGGCAAAGGTGTAAATTCACTCTATATAGCACAAACAGGGCTACCATAATATGCAAGCAACATGCATGTATATGTTTGAATTTTTAAGAGAATAATGTTTATGCGTGGTTATTGAAAAAAATAAAAATGAAAGTTGCTGAAATAAGACCACAAAACTCATACTAAATATGTGTCAATAAGACTTTTGACTAATGAATGTTGTCGCTTCGAATTCTGGCTTCAAAATGATGTGAAAATCATCCTGGCTAATCGTTCACACACAATTTAAATCAATGTATTGTTTTATAAGACAGGTTTTGCTTGGAAAGCCAATATGCGAGGGGGGCGTGGACGAGGAGTGGTTTATACCTGAGAATACAATGTCCCACCCAGTATGCGTAATGACTCTGCATAATGAGCCATTCATTCAGGTGTGACACTGACTGAGCCACAAGAATGAATGCAAGGACAAAAGATATATTTAGAAGAAGACTTATTTTGACCATTTAAGATTTTGCTTACATCTATCTTGTAAATATGTTTTACTATTTTATTAAAAAGGTTACAATTTCAAAAAAATGATTATAGGCCTACATTTTATCATAGGTATTCATTAGTTTGAATATAGCCAACACTGGAACAGCTAACATCTTAGTTGATGACTTTATTTTTGACAAAAATAGTATGTTATATTACCCGTCGTCACTGTAACCTAAACCAATGAAATCGACTGCAGGGCGAAAAATCACACACCGCGCAGCGCGCACTGTACAACAACATACACGGCACGCTTTAGCCCAGCCTCTCGCTAGCTAGCGTCATGGCCAATGCAGACAAGCCCATAGACCGAAAATATGGCGATCGGGTTTCATTCTCGCACAGCTTTCATGAGTGGTGCTTTTCCGCTCCGTGTGCGCCGCCGCACTCTCCGTTCCGCGCGTGCATGCGCGTGCGTGTGTGTGTGTGTGTGTCGGCGCGCTGCGCTCTCTGCTCAATGTTCGACTCCGTGTTTGCGCTGCGCGTTCTGCTCTGTCGTTAACGGCCCAAACGCTCCAATCATGTACCGATCACGCACTGGAAAAGCAAAGTCCACTCAAATAATGTGAAATTTCTCAGTAGTAGACTTCTGTTTGCTGAGCTGGTATAGTCATGCTGGGCAACAATGGTAAAATGACCTGTTCTGATCACATGTTCTGGTAATAATAGCTTTGTAGGGCTATATTTTATTTTGATAATTAGTAAAAAAAATGAAGAAAAAAAAATTTTAAATTGATTATGTTGATTGATTATTGAAAAATAATAATACATTGATATATCTATGTTTAATATTATTTTAATATAGGGCTATTTTCTGTTCCTTTTTTCCCCCGGTGTTTCATTTAATTAGGTGATTCTAAGTTTAATTATTGATGATTACAAGCTTGGAGGAAATGCAATTAATTACAGCAAATTGTGCAATTAATTAGTTCATTTTTTTTAATCGATTCCCAGACTTAATTTTTAAATATGAGCAGGCCTACAAGCTGGGATTGGTAATGCTGCACTGTAATCATAGTTATTTATTTATATTTTTCATTAAATTTATTATGTGATATTGGTTTGAGACTGAGAGTATTTTATTTAGTGGAGAACTTTGCAGCAGTATTTTATTTCTTATTCTTTTTTTTTATTTTATATATATATTATTGTATTTTATTAAAAAGTGTTTAAAAAAGTGTAAACAAATTGTTAAAGTTTATAGTAATAAACAACCTGCAGTTTAATGTTTGCATTTCTTTCCATTACTGTACCGAAAATAAATCGAACCGTGACTTTAAAACCGAGGTACGTACCGAACCGTGATTTTTGCGTACGTTACACCCCTAATATATATATATATATATATATATATATATATATATATATATATATATATATATATAACATATGAGCAGAAATTGCTAAACAAAAGCTTATTTGATGTGGCAGTATATTCTACAGTAAAAACTGTACCCAAATCTAGTCAACAAAATGTTGTCTTTCATATTTCGCCTGAGTGTAACGTTGTTTTTATGAAATATTAGGGCATATAAATGTTAATTTGCAGTTTAATACGTTGCTTATACAAATAGCCAACATTTTATTTCAACATATTTCAGTCGATTTTTACTCATCTCAGTATAGCAATACAGTTTGCTAAAACATCATCATTCATTCACAGACACAGAAACGCTTTTAAAATTTAAACTGTCTTTTTGCGAGCTGTGGTAAACAGCGCATCTCTGCCGTTCATTCATTCACAGAAACGCGATTCACTTGAGAAGGAAAAAAACTTACTACAGTATTCCTCAGCTCAGTCGGATCCTTGCTCCTCGATATACCCGCACTTCTGAGGTACATTTTCCATTATTATTATTCCGCACAGCGCTGCGAGACGGTGTAAACAAGTAGGCTACAATGATCTGAATAAACTTGTGTTTTCTCGAGCTGATATGGGGGCGTTCACAGGTTTGTGTGGATTACCTCAGTCATTTGCGTTTGAATAGCACGCGCTCTCCGTGGGCGGAGTCACATTAAAAATAATTAGATGAGATGAGAACAATTGATATCTCGCTCTTTTCTTACAGATTACATGAACTGAGAATATTTGTTTTTTATATAAATTACTTCATTTAAATGAAGAGAATTCAAGCTTCATGCCTGTGTGTCTGTATGTCTGTTTGACTGAGTATTCGCTGAGTTATTGTTTATTTTCGGACGCGTTTCAGAATGGACTACACTGACAGAGAGAAGGCAGAACTCGCTTCGCGTTTATTTTTCTTTATCTGGCAAAAAGCACAACACTTTGTTTTTATTGTGAGTATACACAAAAATAATACACACTTAACAGAATCGATTGATGTATGAAACTCCTATGGAAAATCAAAGTCAACAGAGTATTTATGAGTCTCTTTTACAATGATAAAAAAAAAAAGCGAGCTGGTATCGCCGGCGATACCGCCGACCTCAGGGGGTTAAATGTCCAAAAAAAATGTTAGAAAAGTTCAACTCACATCAGTGTGTTGAGTTTACAGTGTTTATCCTGCAGTAGAGCAGCGATCTGATTCACTCGTGTGTCTCCTAGTTCACGTTCACTCAGATTCAGCTCTCTCAGGAGTAACGGGTTTTTACCCACAATTCCTCTCACATGCTGACAGGCTTCATCCGCAATACGACCCAAAAACCTGGAAACAGAGTAAGTACATTACATGGCATTTCATTTGGGTATTTTCATACTCTTGTGAAAGGGCCTTTAGTCTTTTCAAAATCTTATTTATAGATGTGTTTTTGACAGTTGAATTCTCTTTTGGCAAAAACGGGATTAAGACTATTGAGTGTTGTTTTAATAGTACTCACCTCAGTGTCTTGAGTTGACACTTTTGATCCTTTAGTAAATCATCGAGCTCCTTTACTCCTGATTGTCCAGGATCATTTCCTCTGAGATCCAGCTCTATCAGGTGTGAAGGGTTTGATCTCAGAGCTGAAGCCAGAGCTTTATAACCTTCTTCTGTGATACTGCAGTCTGAGAGTCTAGAGAAAAGACATTTATTACAACTCAAAAAAAAATACACGAAAAATTATTTACATGAAAAACAGTCAAATGCACTTTATTTATTTTATTTTATTTTAATCAGAGAATCAATAAATAAAAAAAAATCAAATCTGACAGAAGCATGTATTTACCTTTCCTTTTATTTACAACAGTAATATTTTAAATTTGAAAAATTAAAAATGTGATTAGTAAAATAAAATAATGGTTCATTGAACTCACCTGAGTTTCTCCAGTGTACAGTTTGTATTTCCTAATCCATTCTGGAGTTTCTTCACTCCTGAATCCTGCAGATTATTGTTGCTGATGTCAAGCTCTTTCAGACTGGAGTTTGATCTCAGGACTGTAGCGAGAGCTGAACAGCTTTCCTCTGTTAGACCACACTTACGCAGCCTAAAATGATGAACAGAAGAGGGAGAATTTACAAACACAAAATACTTGATGCCAACATTTAGTGATCACTGAAGATTAGTGCTTGTGAGTTCTGTAGGGTTCACCCGATTTAAGATCATTTAAATGTCCAATAAAAATGTTAGAAAAGTTCAACTCACATCAGTGTGTTGAGTTTACAGTGTTTATCCTGCAGTAGAGCAGCAATCTGATTCACGCCTGTGTCTCCTAGTTCACGTTCACTCAGATTCAGCTCTCTCAGGAGTAATGGGTTTTTATCCACAATTCCTCTCACATACTGACAGGCTTCATCCGCAATATGATCCAAAAACCTGGAAACAGTAAGTTCATTACATGCCATTTCATTTGGGTATTTTCATACTTTTGAGAAACGGCCTTTAGTCTTTTCAAAATCTTATTTATAGATGTGTTTTTGACAGTTGAATTCTCTTTTGGCAAAAACGGGATTAAGACTATTGAGTGTTGTTTTAATAGTACTCACCTCAGTGTCTTGAGTTGACACTTTTGATCCTGCAGTAAATCATCGAGCTCCTTCACTCCTGATTGTCCAGGATCATTTCCTCTGAGATCCAGCTCTATCAGGTGTGAAGGGTTTGATCTCAGAGCTGAAGCCAGAGCTTTATAACCTTCTTCTGTGATACTGCAGTCTGAAAGCCTAGAGAAAAGACATTTATTACAACTCAAAAAAAAATACACGAAAAATGATTTACATGAAAAACGGTCAAATGCACTTTATTTATTTTATTTTATTTTAATCAGAGAATCAATAAATAAATAAAAATCACATCTGACTGAAGCATGTATTTTCCTTTCCTTTAATTTACAACAGTAATATTTTAAATTTGAAAAATTAAAAATGTGCTTAGTAAAATAAAATAATGGTTCATTGAACTCACCTGAGTTTCTCCAGTGTACAGTTTGTATTTTCTAATCCATTCTGGAGTTTCTTCACTCCTGAATCCTGCAGATTATTGTTGCTGATGTCAAGCTCTTTCAGACTGGAGTTTGATCTCAGGACTGTAGCGAGAGCTGAACAGCTTTCCTCTGTTAGACCACACTTACGCAGCCTAAAATGATGAACAGGAGAGGGAGAATTTACAAACACAAAATACTTGATGCCAACATTTAGTGATCACTGAAGATTAGTGCTTGTGAGTTCTGTAGGGTTCACCCGATTTAAGATCATTTAAATGTCCAATAAAAATGTTAGAAAAGTTCAACTCACATCAGTGTGTTGAGTTTACAGTGTTTATCCTGCAGTAGAGCAGCGATCTGATTCACTCGTGTGTCTCCTAGTTCACGTTCACTCAGATTCAGATCTCTCAGGAGTAACGGGTTTTTACCCACAATTCCTTTCACATACTGACAGGCTTCATCCGCAATACGACCCAAAAACCTGGAAACAAAGTAAGTGCATTACATGCCATTTCATTTGGGTATTTTCATAATCTTGTGAAAGGGCCTTTAGTCTTTTCAAAATCTTATTTATAGATGTGTTTTTGACAGTTGAATTCTCTTTTGGCAAAAACGGGATTAAGACTATTGAGTGTTGTTTTAATAGTACTCACCTCAGTGTCTTGAGTTGACAGTTCTGATCCTGTAGTAGATCATCGAGCTCCTTCACTCCTGATTGTCCAGGATCATTTCCTCTGAGATCCAGCTCTATCAGGTGTGAAGGGTTTGATCTCAGAGCTGAAGCCAGAGCTTTATAACCTTCTTCTGTGATACTGCAGTCTGAGAGTCTAGAGAAAAGACATTTATTACCACTCAAAAAAAATACACAAAAAATGATTTACATGAAAAACGGTCAAATGCACTTTATTTATTTTCTTTTATTATAATCAGAGAATCAATAAATAAAAATCACATCTGACAGAAGCATGTATTTTCCTTTCCTTTTATTTACAACAGTAATATTTTAAATTTGAAAAATTAAAAATGTGATTAGTAAAATAAAATAATGGTTCATTGAACTCACCTGAGTTTCTTCAGTATACAGTTTGTATTTTCTAATCCGTTCTGGAGTTTCTTCACTCCTGAATCCTGCAGATTATTGTTGCTGATGTCAAGCTCTTTCAGACTGGAGTTTGATCTCAGGACTGTAGCGAGAGCTGAACAGCTTTCCTCTGTTAGACCACACTTACGCAGCCTAAAATGATGAACAGAAGAGGGAGAATTTACAAACACAAAATACTTGATGCCAACATTTAGTGATCACTGAAGATTAGTGCTTGTGAGTTCTGTAGGGTTCACCCGATTTAAGATCATTTAAATGTCCAATAAAAATGTTAGAAAAGTTCAACTCACATCAGTGTGTTGAGTTTACAGTGTTTATCCTGCAGTAGAGCAGCGATCTGATTCACGCCTGTGTCTCCTAGTTCACGTTCACTCAGATTCAGTTCTCTCAGGAGTAATGAGTTTTTACCCACAATTCCTTTCACATACTGACAGGCTTCATCTGCAATATGACCCAAAAACCTGGAAACAGAGTAAGTACATTACATGCCATTTCATTTGGGTATTTTCATAATCTTGTGAAAGGGCCTTTAGCCTTTTCAAAATCTTATTTATAGATGTGTTTTTGACAGTTGAATTCTCTTTTGGCAAAAACGGGATTAAGACTATTGAGTGTTGTTTTAATAGTACTCACCTCAGTGTCTTGAGTTGACACTTTTGATCCTTTAGTAAATCATCGAGCTCCTTCACTCCTGATTGTCCAGGATCATTTCCTCTGAGATCCAGCTCTATCAGGTGTGAAGGGTTTGATCTCAGAGTTGAAGCCAGAGCTTTATAACCTTCTTCTGTGATACTGCAGTCTGAAAGTCTAGAGAAAAGACATTTATTACCACTCAAAAAAAATACACGAAAAATTATTTACATGAAAAACGGTCATATGCACTTTATTTATTTTATTTTATTTTAATCAGAGAATCAATAAATAAAAATCACATCTGACAGAAGCATGTATTTTCCTTTCCTTTTATTTACAACAGTAATATTTTAAATTAGAAAAATTAAAAATGTGATTAGTAAAATAAAATAATGGTTCATTGAACTCACCTGAGTTTCTCCAGTGTACAGTTTGTATTTCCTAATCCATTCTGGAGTTTCTTCACTCCTGAATCCTGCAGATTATTGTTGCTGATGTCAAGCTCTTTCAGACTGGAGTTTGATCTCAGGACTGTAGCGAGAGCTGAACAGCTTTCCTCTGTTAGACCACACTTACGCAGCCTAAAATGATGAACAGAAGAGGGAGAATTTACAAACACAAAATACTTGATGCCAACATTTAGTGATCACTGAAGATTAGTGCTTGTGAGTTCTGTAGGGTTCACCCGATTTAAGATCATTTAAATGTCCAATAAAAATGTTAGAAAAGTTCAACTCACATCAGTGTGTTGAGTTTACAGTGTTTATCCTGCAGTAGAGCAGCGATCTGATTCACTTCTGTGTCTCCTAGTTCACGTTCACTCAGATTCAGTTCTCTCAGGAGTAACGGGTTTTTACCCACAATTCCTCTCACATACTGACAGGCTTCATCCGCAATATGACCCAAAAACCTGGAAACAGAGTAAGTACATTACATGCCATTTCATTTGGGTATTTTCATAATCTTGTGAAAGGGCCTTTAGTCTTTTCAAAATCTTTATTTATAGATGTGTTTTTGACAGTTGAAATCTCTTTTGGCAAAAACGGGATTAAGACTATTGAGTGTTGTTTTAATAGTACTCACCTCAGTGTCTTGAGTTGACACTTCTGATCCTGTAGTAAATCATCGAGCTCCTTCACTCCTGATTGTCCAGGATCATTTCCTCTGAGATCCAGCTCTATCAGGTGTGAAGGGTTTGATCTCAGACCTGAAGCCAGAGCTTTATAACCTTCTTCTGTGATACTGCAGTCTGAAAGCCTAGAGAAAAGACATTTATTACCACTCAAAAAAAATACACGAAAAATTATTTACATGAAAAACGGTCAAATGCACTTTATTTATTTTATTTTATTTTAATCAGAGAATCAATCAATTAAAAAAAAAATCACATCTGACTGAAGCATGTATTTTCTGAAAAAAAGGAAGAGTAAATAATCATAACCAAATAATTGAAAATAAGTAGATTAAAATAAATATTCCTCTCTCTAATATTGGTCTTTCCTCTTTCCAGTAACAGTCAATTATTGTGTATTAGCATTAGTGTCAGGAGAACACAGTAAACCTTTTATGTAGTCTAGGACAGGTTCCCAGATCTTCTGAAAAGTTTTAAGGGATCCTGAAAGCAAAAATCTTAACTTCTCAAGGTTTATACAGCTAAAAACTTCTTGGATCCACCTGTCGTGCGATGGGGGAATCACATGTTTCCATTTGAGAAGAATGGCTCGTCTAGCTAAAACAGAAGTAAAGGCAATAACCTGGCGAGATGAGATAGTCAAGTCAGGTCTCGAAGGAATGCCAAAAAGAGCAGTCAAGGGGTTGGGGTCCAACTCTATGTTAAGAGCATTATTAAGTGTATCAAAAACATTGGACCAAAAGCCTGTCATCCGAGGACAGCTCCAGAACATATGAAGATGATTGGCATGGGACTGCTTGCAACGATGACAAGCATCACTCATATCTGGGAAAATGTTTGCCAATCTGGCATTAGTTAGATGAGCTCGGTGGAGCACCTTACATTGCAATAGGCCATGCCTGGCACATATGGAAGAGCAGTGAACTAATCTTAGAATTTTGTCCCATTGGTAGGTAGCCCAGGTCATTCTCCCACAACTCTCTCAGAGAAACAGTAGGGTCTACATTAAGTGTACTTATTAAGTTGTAAATAACTGAAATTAGATGTTTCTGGCCTGCACCTAAAGTGAGAAAATGATCAAGAGGGTATTCAGGCGGACAGTTGGGAAAGTGGGGGAACAGCTTCTGAACAAAGTGTCTTTAGAATCTGAAAGAAACGAAACAGATGACTATTGGGCAGATTGTACTTAGCGGACAAAGAAAGAAAGGATGTAAACACCCCATCTTCATACAAATCATTCAGCCCGACAAGTCCGTTAATTGACCAGATTCGAAAAGCAGGGTCAGAGCAAGATGGAGAGAAAAGATGATTATTTAAGATAGGTGTGTGAATAGAAGTTCTGTGTAAACCAAAATGTTTCCTAAACTGGACCCAAATTTTGATAGTGTTAGTGACAATTGGATTAGTTGATATTTTACTAATAGCTAAGGGAACTTGAAAACAAATAACAGAATACAAAGTGCCTTTCGTTGAAGCAATCTCTGAATGGACCCAAGGGGGGCATTTATCAGTGTGGGCAGAATTGTTCCAATAAAGAATCTTATTAATATTACAAGCCCAATAATATTGTTGAAAGTTGGGAAATGCAAGTCCTCCTTTCGACTTGGGGAGCTGAAGAACTGATTTCTTGAGTCGCGCCGATTTTTTGTTTCCCCAGATGAACGCAAAATACCATCGAATTTTGTAAAAAAAAGACTTAATGCAAATTGGAATATGTTGAAAAAGATAAAGGAATTTGGGTAAAATAACCATTTTAACTAGATTAATGCGACCCACAAGAGACACAGGAAGTGAAGTCCATCTAGACATGTCTAACTTGGTTTTCTCGACCAGGGGTTGAACATTCTCAAATAGATGATTAAACGAATTTGTGAAAGAAACCCCCAAGTATTTAAATCCACTTGAAGTTATCTTGAAGGGAAAAAGAGAGTATGAGGTCTTACTGGCCACAGGGTTAACAAAAAATAGTTAACTTTTTTGCTAATTTATCTTGTAACCAGAGACACAGCTGAATTTGTCTAAAATGTCTAAAATTACCGGCAAGGAGGAGACAGGGTTAGAAATATACAGTAAAAGGTCATCAGCATAGAGAGAAAGTTTATGAACAAAACCATAACGCGATATTCCCTCGAAACCATTATGGCTACAAAGCCAAATAGCTAGAGGCTCTATAGCAAGGTTAAAAAGTAAAGGGGAGAGGAGGCATCCCTGACGTGTCCCGCGTTGGAGAGAAAAAGGGGGTGAATGCAAGCCATTAGTGTGTACATAAGCAACCGGTGATGAATAAAGAAGTTGAATCCAAGAAATAAAGTTAGAGTCAAAACTAGAGGTCGACCGATATGGTTTTTTTCAGGCCGATGCCGATGCCGATCTTTTGAAATCCGGGTCGGCCGATGGCCGATAAATGCTGCCGATTTATTTTGGCCGATATTTGGCCGATTATGTGCTTGTTTTTAACCTCTATTTGAAAGATAAAATGTAACACAAATAATTACTTAAGATAGACAAGATTTCTCAACAAAAACATTTATTGAACACTTTACCAATCTGCACTTGTACAAAAGACAAAAAGAACTTGAGATATGTTTGGTAATTGTACCTGAATGAATTGAAAATTAATTTGCTACATTTCAGATTAATATATTTGTTTTCCTTAACATTTTAATTAACAGTAACTTAAACACTTTGCAGTTTGAATGATGTCCTGATAAACAAAATGACGAGTATGTTTTTATGTTTCCACTGTTCGATCGCGCCCGCGCCTCACACACACACACACACACACACGCGCGCGTACTTTGCACACAAATATAAGTAAACACTTTGCGACTTTAAACACACGCGACTTTTCGATCTCGATCGCGCCCCTCTCTCTCTCTCTCTCTCTCTCTCTCTCTCACACACACACACACACACACACACAACATATTCCAGCATTGCAATCTTTACATCGCAGCCGGAGCTAAAGCGGAGCTACAGATTAGGTGTCCCTAAAGAACCCGCGTATCTAACAGTAGTTCCGCATTACTTTGCACGCGACTTTTATTTATTTTTATAGCGTGTATTCTCCATGGAAATTTATACACCGAACCGTGACGCCTGTACCGTTTCGGTTCAATACGAATACATGTACCGTTCCACCCCTAGTCTACAGTGAAATACAGTCACACATTACACTACTGTTTGGCCAGCATTTTAACCGTGTTTAATCCAGCTACTAGCTAACGGAATGTTAAAGTTAACTGCTGACTAGTGTCAAGTGCAGCGAAGCGATGTCTCTGTTATTCTAACGTCCGTTTTCAGAGCATCCAAGAGAAGCACAGACATAACAGTAGCACTGATATGAAGCACAGAAATGCGCGTTGATATTCGGTCCGGTAAATAACGGTCGTTAAGGCACCAGTGCCGTATTAGCACTGGGTCTGTCTGTAGCTACCCAACCCTAGCAAAGCAAAGCCAGTCCTTCACTAGCATATAGTTGGTCTCTTTTTTTTATTACTTATTTCTCTGCATTGAGTGACAACCCTCTCAAATAAAAGACACACAAACAGAACAAATAAAAGTCTCAGATTCACTGTCTGTAAATTCTTGCTTACTTATTGTGACATGATCGCAACCCTTCTGCTGTGCTAATGCAACCTCAACTACGCTATCAATTTCAAAGTAGCCGAACGTCATGTCGCCTATTCATGTTTTTTTCTCTAAGTTGGCAGTAACATATCAAAAGTTTTTAATTAAATATAAAGGAGTTTTCTCCAAGGAACTTAGCTCCTTCCTTAAGCACTGGATGAGGTCTGCTCACTCTGCTGGAGAATGACTCTAGGCGCAGCATGCGTCGAACGCGTGTTCCACAACAACAACACTAGGCTGCCCACAGATGCGCCTGCCTAATAATCGGCTTGATACACTTGGATATTGGCCGATGACGATTATGTTAAAAATGCAAAAAATCGGTCGACCTCTAGTCAAAACCGAACTTCTCTAAAATAAAAAATAAATAAACCCATTCAACTCTGTCGAATGCCTTCTCGGCATCTAAAGACAGAATTATTTCCGGTGACTCAGATGGGGGGAGGAATAAAGAATATTAAGAAGCCTCCTAGTATTGAAGAACGAATGTCTCCCTGGTGTAAAACCTGTCTGATCTAGGCAAATTAAAGATGGTAGTACCAACTGAAGACGAGAGGATAAGACTTTAGCTAAAATCTTCAAATCAACATTAAGGAGTGATACTGGTCTATAACTGCCACATGCGGTGGGGTCCTTATCTTTCTTAAGAAGCAGGGAAATGGAGGCCTCACATAAGGTTGGCGGGAGGCAGCCTTCCTTAAAATAATCATTGTATAGCCTTGTTAAAGGTATAGCGGAGGATTTTCTTTTTCCGGGTGGGTAGTGTAAACTATTGGTCCACCTAAGTGTCAATCATTCTGGTGATATGTTTACGTAAGGCCGTCGTACGTGCTCGTCCCTGGCTCGTCCCTTAGTTTTCGCTTTCTGCGCATGCGCACTTTCAGGTGTTTATGTTTGGTGAGCTAGAGCTAAGCCATTCATTGAAGCTCGCCGTTTCACCGGGTCCTTTGAAAATGTCTGAGGGTCGCAAGAGAAAAAGTTTGTACGAACTGTATGAGAAGAAGAGAAAGGCCTCAGAAGAGAGAAACAAGATCAGAGTGTTTTTGGGAGATTGTTTCACACGATGGCGTGCGCTGATAACACATGTTGGGCTTCCCAGTTCCCACTGATGCCTCAGTCGCGAAGTTTCTACTCGACAGGTAAAGTTTGGCATGCTATTTGGAGAAAAAGTGCAAATCTTCTTTTGGAAAGTAATCTTGTATGAGCGATGCCGACAGCAATTTGTAAACAGAGCGTGCACGAGGAGAACCTCGCACACGTTAATAGGCGTTCCCTCTCGGGAGCAGGTAGAGTGTTGTGCGCATGTGCATTTTTTCAAAAAGTGGAGAGGGCGGTTCTTATCTAAAATTCGGAAAGATCCTCCGCTATACCTTTAAGGTAGAGGTTAGTGAGTAGGGGTGGGGAAAAAAATCGATTCTTAGATGAATCGCGATTCGGGACGTGGACGATTCTGAATCGATTCACAAATGTCAAAAATCGATTTTCTAAAAAAAAAAAAAAAAAAAAAAAATCTAATAACGTAACATTGAAGGAACGCAAAAGGCGGAACTCTGAAGCGGACGTGCAGTGCGCGGACAGTCTGTGGCGTGCACATAACAGAGACGCGCACATAACAGACGCATGATGGCTGAGCGCCAAATCCGAACGGCACCAGAGAATGTCTTCGTTAAAAGCTAACGTATGGAACATTGGCCATTTTTCATCTATTTAGTATTTTTTTGTATGAGAGCTAATTTCTGTATTGTTTAGTTTTCACATCAATATGCTGTGTAAACCGATCTGATCTGTATGCAATATGTGCAATGCCAGTCACAAAAAGTTACATTTTGACTGTAAGTTACTCTCTGCAGATGTTCATTCACTTTCTTTGCTATTTTTGATTGTGGTATACAGCAAACATTTCAAGTCATAACTCTTTATTATTTAGTTGTGTATAAGTCAAGAGCGACTTTGTATGTTACTAATTATTCAGAATATGCATAAGTCCACAAGCATTATATGATAGCTTCTGGTTCATAATTCTATATTTTTGAACGAAAACTGTTCGTGAATTTGCTACAGCAAAATGTTTTTTTTTTTGTCTGAAGGATTATTTTGCTCATTGGAAATTACAAGAGGATGTTGGTTAGAAGTCTATTATTAAATGCTAGAGATTCAGAATATGCTGAAGTTTGTATTAATTTACTACAAGTATGCTGCTAGTACAGGCACACATTTATTTTCCTGTTGGTTCTCAGCAATGTTGGGACATATGCTGGCAAATGTAACCTTACAGTTGACTTGCCAAATCACTTCCATTTGTTTTATTAATACAATTAATATAGGAAGTATTGGAAGTAAGTTCGTTATGGGTCATCATAAATACTTTGCTTTAAAAGTACCAAGTAAAAATATTTTTTCAATGTTTTTGATAAAAGGCACTTCCCTGAGAATTGAACTTAATAAATGTGAAAAAGACACTTTAATGTCTCCGTTTGTCATTCTGTATTGCAAAGCAGATGAGAGTAGATCATGATCAGAAACCTGATTAGAAATCATTATGAATAAAATCGAATTGTTTTGAATCGAAAATCTTTTTGAATCGAAAATAGATTTTGAATCGAATCGTGGCCTCAAGAATCGGAATCGAATCGAATCGTGAGATGGTAAAAGATTCCCACCCCTATTAGTGAGTAGAGAAAAGATTTGTAAAATTTAGCTGTGAAGCCATCTGGGCCAGGGGACTTTCCAGATTGCATAGATTTAATCGCCTCTTGTATCTCCAACTCAGTGATTGGACCACCTAAATTGTTGGCATGGTCTTCATCAATTTTCGGAAAAGTTAGTGAGTTAAGAAAATCAAAGCTTGCTGAAGAATTTGAGGAGCACTCCGACATATAAAGTGTAGCATAGTAGTCTAAAAATATAGAATTAATCCCCATTTGATCTGATATCAGTTCACCTGTTGTTGATTTGACTTTCGAAATCCACCTAGAAGCACTAGTCATGCGAACTTGGTGAGCCAAAAGCTTCCCCGCTTTGTCACCGTGTTCAAAAAAATGTTGCCTACATTGTCTAAGGTGCCTTGCTGTTATATTTGTTATTAGAAGATCATATTCTGCATGTAACTGTACCCGTTCAGAATAAAGGGTAGGGGAGGGGGAAGAGGCATATAATGCATCTAATTTGTAAAGTTCATCTGCAGTAGTAGACAGTCTAGATGTCTTCCTTAAATGCGAAACATAAGAGATTACCTGCCCACGAATAAAAGCCTTGAAAGCCTCCCAAAGAGTGAGACTATTGATATCTGGAGTCTGATTAAGGTCAAAATATAAATTAATCTAAAAAGCGACAAAATCTTTAAACTTATTGTCTGATAATCTAGAAGAGTCAAATTTCCAACTAGGAGGTGCGAGTCTACCAGGGGCAAAAACGACATCAATAGACACAGGAGGATGATCGGAAATGACTATTGTGTGATATGTAAATGTGGTAACCGAGTTTAACAATTTGTTATCCAGGAGGAAGAAATCAATCCTCGAGAATGTGTGATAAATGTGTGAAAAGTACGAAAAAACTTTATCTTGAGGATGTTTAAATCTCCAGGGGTCAGAGAGTCCCAACTGAGAGGCATATTCCGATATTACTTTGGCCGACTTGGAGAAAGCAGATTGCTTAGAAGACCTATCAAGCGAAACATCCTGGACCAGATTGAAATCCCCCCCAATAATTATATGATGATCGTCCACATTTGGAAGGCTTAAAAAAAAAATAAAGAATTCGTCATTATCCCAGTTGGGGGTGTAAATTGAAACTAAAACGACTGGCACATTATGAAGCTTACCTGAGACCATCACAAAATGACCATTAGGGTCAGAAATAGTATGGGTCTCTTCAAACATGACCTTTCTGTGTATAATAATAGCAGCTGGAATGATACAATTGACCCATCCAGGCTCTCTTAATACGGAGCATATCCACAGTTCGCAAGTGGGTTTCCTGCAAAAACATAATATCAGCCTTAAAGGGGCATTCCACCCATTTGAACATTGTTTTTTATTTAAAGTGGGTCATATATGTAGTCGAAATGTAAAATAAATTTTGAATTTGGTGCCTTCGTGACCGAGGAAAGACAAAAAATAACTTCAGGACGCATTTGTATGAAAGACAACAACTCCCACAATGCACCACATTGCACAGCTCCGCAAGCCACTCCCACTAATCCAGAAAGCGCAAATCACTCTTCCGTCTACAAGGCTAGCTACCACCAGAGCTTGAAATTCATTTCACATTCACACAAAATGTCTAGTTAGTTGGCGAACTCATTAGTGCATTACTCCTCGTTTGTATTTCTTTCGAAAAGGTGAATTATTGCATGGTACCTGGATGTTCAGTCAGAATATGCGGTGCGAAACTAGGATAGTTCTCAACACAAACGTCCGTGTCCTCGTCTGATTCAGAGATTTCGTCCAGGAGAAATTGTCATCGTTGAAATTCTTTGCCACAGACTATCTCTGTGTTCGTAGCGGTTCATAGTTGCATAGTGAGATCACCGGCGCAACCAGTCCGCCCTAACCCGAGCCAGTCCGGGCTCCTCGTCCGCGGCAGGCAGGTCTTCTGCCTCGGCGGCTCTTCGCTATAATGCGGCTTGTAAAGGTAGCCACAAATACCTGATTCAAGCATCAGACTTCCGAAATCCTCTTCTTCTATATCATATTGAGCACTCTCCTCCGCTATTGTCATAACTTTACATCTGTCTCCACAGCGCCTGTTAGCTTAGCTTCAAACAAGATGGAGGATATTGCTTTCAGTTTCAGAGAGTAAAGTCCCACCCACTGATCTGTAATAGGTCTGTAGCGTGAGCGGGTCCCGCCCCCTGGGAAAGATGAGGAACGAGTGTCTGTAGTCTCAACAGAAATCCCCCCCATCTTACACTTCCTCCTACAATGACGCAAAATGACGATTTTGCGTCATTGTAGGAGGAAGTGTAAGAGGTAAATAACGGATTTCTCCCGTCTCAGGGGAAAATGAGAGGGTGTTGCACGACCATTCAGTAGCATGACTGGGTTTCTAACAATGCAAAGCTTAATGCAAATGGGTGGAGTGTCCCTTTAAGGTGCTGTAAATGCAATAGAACCTTGCCGGCCTTAACACTATTATTCATTCCTTCGACATTCCAAGAGACTAAACGTAGTCTATGGCCTGTCATCGTAGTGACACTAGCCATTTTATAAAATTAAGATCTTGATAGGGTCCATTCTGAAGGAAATGAGGATAAACAGAATGCAAAAAGAGAGAGGAAAAAAAAAACAAAAAAAAAACAATAGAGAACTTGACTGAGCACTCAGGCTCGACCTCTTATACCACACTCCTATCTCACCAGGTCATTCTCTCCCACGTTACCAAAAAATTAGAGCCTACACACACCAAGAAACAGAGCGAAACAAGAAGTCAGAAACATGACTTCAACCATACCATACTGTAATGGTAGAAATAAGCAAGCAAAAAAAAAAAAGAATAAGAAAAATCTAAGAACCAGACAAATAACCACATGATCTTGTATATGTCCTATTATTGCCATGCAAGTGGGCTGCTGGTTTCCTGTCAAAGGTTAAACCAGATTGTTGACTAAGCAAGGCACTTAAGGTGAAATAAACAAAATGAATAGCCTTCCAAAGAGGCATACATTAAACACAAAATAAAGCCTGAAGTTCAAAGTTGACATGGCCACTTAGCACTCAACCAGTGGTCTAATCCAGATCAGTTACGGAACACAAATTACACAGTAATACTGTCATAATATAAGTCCAATATAGTATTAATATAAATGCCGTAAATGGCCCACTGTCAAACTAAAAATGAATAAGTACCAATGCATTAGTTGAAAAGGAGAAAAAAAAAAGAAAAAAAACGCCAGCAAAACTGTACATATCTATGTATGAAACACACATTGAACTTGATATGAAACATGAAATTCAAAGATATTGTGACCACATATCCAGTGGCCTAGTCCGGATCAAGCTCTTGGTCCAACATGATATTAGTATAAATGTAGTGTATGGCCCACTTTCAAACTAAGTCAGTAAGTCCAAATGTTCTTGTGAAAATTACAGACAAAACAAATAAGCACCAAAAATAGACCATATGAATATAACATATGTGCACCCATATACATACAAGCCAGAACACAATCTATGCAGCCCATGTGTTTGAAATGTGCAGTTAACAGACAGAAGTTAAAGTGAAAAGAAAAAGGATATATGGGACGAATCGCATCACAAAGGAGAGTCAGCTCGGGCAGATGCCACATACTCTTCAGCTTCAGTCACCGACGAGAACGACCTCTTACTCCCATCTTTGGTCCTGATGGACAACCTCGCAGGGAAAAGTAGAGTTGGTCTTAGTCCCAGGTTATACAGATCTGCCATCACCTGCCGATATTTAGACCGTTGTGCCATCACTTCGGGCGCATAGTCCTCGTATATAGCGATGGGGTTACCTTGGAACATCAACTTGCCTCTTTTAACTCGAGCTTCGCAGATAATCCGCTCTTTTTGCTGATAGCGATGAATCCGAAAGATGACAGCGCGCGGCTTTTCTCCGGCCGCAGGTTTGTTGACGAGGGCCCTATGGGCCCGATCGATCTCCGGTGGAGAAGACAAAACCTCCTCTCCCATGACGTCAAACAAGAGCTGAGAAAAGTAGACAGAAGGACGGGGTCCCTCAATCGATTCCGGCAGACCAACTATGCGAATGTTATTGCGGCGGCTGCGAGATTCAAGATCCGAAACTTTAGCTAGTAGCTTAGCGTTGCTGTCAGACAGCGCAGTACAAGTCGCTTCCAGCGCGAGCACGCGTTCATCGAGAGCATTAGCACTGGACTCAAGAGAAGCAATCTTGTAGGAATAGTCAGATACCGCTGATTGAACACAATCTATCTTGGCCTCGAGTGAGGATATGGACGACTTAAATTTGGACAAGAGGGCCTGGCAATGATCATCCAACAGTTTAGCAATCCCCGTCATGTTGAGCTCGCTGGAATCGCCGTCAGCGAGGTCTGTTTTGGTTTCTTTTCTGCTTTGTTTACTCGATTTGGAGGTCATGTTAACGAAGGGGTGTAAATATCGTCCCTGTGAATCGTTTAAAATGGAAATAAACGTATAGATTGGCTCAAACGAAACAGTAAAAGCGGGAGAGACACACAAACACGTCTACTCCATCTGCCTTCCGGAAGTCGACCCCCAACAGTAATATTTTAAATTTGAAAAATTAAAAATGTGATTAGAAAAATAAAATAATGGTTCATTGAACTCACCTGAGTCTCTCCAGCGTACAGTTTGTATTTTCTAATCCATTCTGGAGTTTCTTCACTCCTGAACCCTGCAGATTATTGTTGCTGATGTCAAGCTCTTTCAGACTGGAGTTTGATCTCAGGACTGTAGCGAGAGCTGAACAGCTTTCCTCTGTTAGACCACACTTACGCAGCCTAAAATGATGAACAGAAGAGGGAGAATTTATAAACATAAAATACTTGATGCCAACATTTAGTGATCACTGAAGATTAGTGCTTGTGAGTTCTGTAGGGTTCACCCGATTTAAGATCATTTAAATGTCCAATAAAAATGTTAGAAAAGTTCAACTCACATCAGTGTGTTGAGTTTACAGTGTTTATCCTGCAGTAGAGCAGCGATCTGATTCACTCGTGTGTCTCCTAGTTCACGTTCACTCAGATTCAGCTCTCTCAGGAGTAACAGGTTTTTACCCACAATTCCTCTCACATACTGACAGGCTTCATCCGCAATATGACCCAAAAACCTGGAAACAGAGTAAGTACATTACATGCCATTTCATTTGGGTATTTTCATACTCTTGTGAAAGGGCCTTTAGTCTTTTCAAAATCTTATTTATAGATGTGTTTTTGACAGTTGAATTCTCTTTTAGCAAAAATGGGATTAAGACTATTGAGTGTTGTTTTAATAGTACTCACCTCAGTGTCTTGAGTTGACACTTTTGATCCTGTAGTAAATCATCGAGCTCCTTCACTCCTGATTGTCCAGGATCATTTCCTCTGAGATCCAGCTCTATCAGGTGTGAAGGGTTTGATCTCAGAGCTGAAGCCAGAGCTTTATAACCTTCTTCTGTGATACTGCAGTCTGAGAGTCTAGAGAAAAGACATTTATTACCACTCAAAAAAAATACACGAAAAATGATTTACATGAAAAACGGTCATATGCACTTTATTTATTTTATTTTATTTTAATCAGAGAATCAATAAATAAATAAAAAATCACATCTGACAGAAGCATGTATTTTCCTTTCCTTTTATTTACAACAGTAATATTTTAAATTTGAAAAATTAAAAATGTGATAAGAAAAATAAAATAATGGTTCATTGAACTCACCTGAGTTTCTCCAGTGTACAGTTTGTATTTCCTAATCCGTTCTGGAGTTTCTTCACTCCTGAATCCTGCAGATTATTGTTGCTGATGTCAAGCTCTTTCAGACTGGAGTTTGATCTCAGGACTGTAGCGAGAGCTGAACAGCTTTCCTCTGTTAGACCACACTTACGCAGCCTAAAATGATGAACAGAAGAGGGAGAATTTACAAACACAAAGTACTTGATGCCAACATTTAGTGATCACTGAAGATTAGTGCTTGTGAGTTCTGTAGGGTTCACCCGATTTAAGATCATTTAAATGTCCAATAAAAATGTTAGAAAAGTTCAGCTCACATCAGTGTGTTGAGTTTACAGTGTTTATCCTGCAGTAGAGCAGCGATCTGATTCACTCGTGTGTCTCCTAGTTCACGTTCACTCAGATTCAGCTCTCTGAGGAGTAACGGATTTTTACCCACAATTCCTCTCACATACTGACAGGCTTCATCCGCAATACGACCCAAAAACCTGGAAACAGAGTAAGTACATTACATGCCATTTCATTTGGGTATTTTCATACTCTTGTGAAAGGGCCTTTAGTCTTTTCAAAATCTTATTTATAGATGTGTTTTTGACAGTTGAATTCTCTTTTGGCAAAAACGGGATTAAGACTATTGAGTGTTGTTTTAATAGTACTCACCTCAGTGTCTTGAGTTGACACTTTTGATCCTTTAGTAAATCATCGAGCTCCTTCACTCCTGATTGTCCAGGATCATTTCCTCTGAGATCCAGCTCTATCAGGTGTGAAGGGTTTGATCTCAGAGCTGAAGCCAGAGCTTTATAACCTTCTTCTGTGATACTGCAGTCTGAAAGCCTAGAGAATAGACATTTATTACAACAAAAAAAAAAATACACGAAAAATGATTTACATAAAAAACGGTCAAATGCACTTTATTTCTTTTCTTTTCTTTTAATCAGAGAATCAATAAATAAATAAAAATCACATCTGACAGAAGCATGTATTTTCCTTTCCTTTTATTTATAACAGTAATATTTTAAATTTGAAAAATTTAAAATGTGATTAGTAAAATAAAATAATGGTTCATTGAACTCACCTGAGTCTCTCCAGTGTACAGTTTGTATTTCCTAATCCATTCTGGAGTTTCTTCACTCCTGAATCCTGCAGATTATTGTTGCTGATGTCAAGCTCTTTCAGACTGGAGTTTGATCTCAGGACTGTAGCGAGAGCTGAACAGCTTTCCTCTGTTAGACCACACTTACGCAGCCTAAAATGATGAACAGAAGAGGGAGAATTTATAAACACAAAATACTTGATGCCAACATTTAGTGATCACTGAAGATTAGTGCTTGTGAGTTCTGTAGGGTTCACCCGATTTAAGATCATTTAAATGTCCAATAAAAATGTTAAAAAAGTTCAACTCACATCAGTGTGTTGAGTTTACAGTGTTTATCCTGCAGTAGAGCAGCGATCTGATTCACTCCTGTGTCTCCTAGTTCACGTTCACTCAGATTCAGCTCTCTCAGGAGTAACGGGTTTTTACCCACAATTCCTCTCACATACTGACAGGCTTCATCCGCAATATGATCCAAAAACCTGGAAACAGAGTAAGTACATTACATGCCATTTCATTTGGGTATTTTCATACTCTTGTGAAAGGGCCTTTAGTCTTTTCAAAATCTAATTTATAAATGTGTTTTTGACAGTTGACTTCTCTTTTGGCAAAAACGGGATTAAGACTATTGAGTGTTGTTTTAATAGTACTCACCTCAGTGTCTTGAGTTGACACTTCTGATCCTGTAGTAAATCACTGAGCTCCTTCACTCCTGATTGTCCAGGATCATTTCCTGTGAGATCCAGCTCTATCAGGTGTGAAGGGTTTGATCTCAGAGCTGAAGCCAGAGCTTTATAACCTTCTTCTGTGATACTGCAGTCTGAAAGCCTACAGAAAAAAATACAATTTCATATTAAATTTTACTTTGCACAGTAGTTATGATTAATTAATTACGGGACAATAGTCTGAAATCGCAAAATATGACAAAATCACACTAGATCTGAATACCTTACCAGATATGAGTAATTGTTTGCAGCAATAAGTAAAAATGTAACTGTAAAAGTTTACAGTATTTCACTACATTTGAAGAAGGAAGTATTTGTAACATGTTTGTAAACTTTGAAAGGTATATAAAGATCTACACGCTAAAATGAAAAGCTTGACAGTTTAGCTCTTGCAAGTGAAGAAATCAATTTTCAAGATCAATTTTACTACTGTACTGTGAAGCTCCATTTATATAATGTTTTATTTTACAGTGCAAATGTATTACAATAGTAGCATACTTCTGTCTTCATTATTATCATTATTATTATATTTAAATGGTTTGGATTACTAAAAACACAAGTGTGTAATTAATATGACAAATATTAATACACTATTAAATACTATCACAACTAAAAAGAAGATTGAGTCAGCTTTAAACTCCAGGTACACGTCAATGTAAAGACATATTTTACTCTTTTCAATTTGGTAACTGAAAAGGGGTTAGAGCTCTTAATTTTTCTTGGGAAGGAGGGCATGCAGTCTTCTACTTAACCAGATAACCATGGTTTCGTCTGTAACTGGTGTTCTATTTACTATTTCTATTTTTCTATTTAGCTGGAAGATAAATACCTATGCAGTTACAAGGAATCCCCTTGCACTGCAGCGCACACTTGCTGGCAAGGGAGATAAATTCATGAAAATGCACAAGTCGACCCTGCAGCACAAATCTTGGAGAGATACCCAAGACATTCAATTGTGACAAGACACCAGAGGCTTTTGGAGGTGACCTGGATCCTGAGCCTGTCCCCCATGATGAGAATGAGTTTAAGGTAGTTTTCCTGTGCAGCTGGTAAAAAAAAAAAATCAACCAGGTAATTTTTCCGACATACCTCTGGCAAAGAAGGCTGAGCCAACTAAACCTGCCATCAAGCTTGCACAAGCCTAAAGCTATGCCATAGAGGTTGGCAAGAATGCATATGGCTTGTAGTGTTCAGTTAGTTCCATCACTAACGGGTAAGACGAAGCTTCACTCAGAGAGGAGTGTAAAGCCACATGCATGTCGGGTAAAGAATTAGAAACACAGCCAAGGCATTGCTGTAAAATTGTACACATGGGACAGTAGCTCACCAATGCATCTGTACTTGACATTGGGGCATCGCACCAAGCGAAAATGATAACTGCGTCGGGCAGAAACTAACAAAAACACTTGTGTTGCGGCTGGTGCCACATTGAATAAAACTTCACATACACACTCTGGGGACATCAGAGACTTATTTTACATCTTATAAAAAGGGGCATAATAAGTGTCTTTTAAGAGAATAGGGACAACCCTTTTAGACCATGCGCGCCGACCATTTTTCCCGTCATTAAACTAGCAAAAGTGGATTCGGACATGCACTAAGTGCACTTGCGCCGTGTGCTTTAGACCATGCACTTAGATCGATAAAATATGGCTTTAGAGAATGTTTCCTGTGGTGCACTTATACCATTAGTTTGGTTTTTACATCGAAAACTGTAATAATTTAGAAATAAATGGCCATATTCTACCCTGATTTTAGCCCTCTGACTTAAAGTTATCCTTAGTTTTGGTTTGTGTCATGCCAAAGTGTCATATGTTTTGCTGTGCTTTGTCAGAGAGTGCTCTTATGCAAATCAGTTTTTTTGTGTTTGTTTTCATGCACACAAATATGCACGCATGCAACTACTTTTACTTTTGGCTAATTTGGTGGTTCAAAAGACCAAAACTACAGCAAAACCTTGCTGTTTGATTCAGAGGAACAAAATTAATGTGTTTCCTTGATGAATCAATGCTGCAGAACTTGATGATGCAACTACCCTGATCACTACCGAGCCCCTGAATGCCCAACGACACAAATGTGATACCACTGAAAATCTGAGAATCTCCCCTTCACTGGACTTTTTAAATCATATAGATCAGATTAGCGTTTCATAGGTTAGCTCCAGGTAGTTTGTTAAGAGCTAATCAAATTTCAGAGGGATCTCCTGTCTATAGGTCTCCTCAAGTCATTCCACAAGTTATTGATCTGATATAGGTCTGGGCCCTGACTGGACCAAAATGTTGTTCAACTTTTTCTTCTTCTTGAAGCAGTCTTTGTTGATTTAAATTTGTGTTTGGTGTTATCATCACACTCAAAATGAAATTCTACTTCATCTTTAGGTTTATGATTTTGTTGCCAAAATAGAGTTGTATAGAGCAGAATCCTCCATAATGTCACTCACTGTGCATCAAGTGCTTCTGGCAGGTCTAGAATTTGGGATCAGAATGTTTGTTACTTACTTATTAATTAAAATATTTCAGAATGGAAAAAAAAACAAGAATACTATACCCCGGTTTCTCAGACAAGGCTTAAACCTGGTCTCAGACTAAAATGCATGTTTGAGCTGTTCTAATTGAAAGCAACTTGCACTGACATATCTTAAAATATGTCAGTGTCATTGTTTTGTCTCAAGATGCACACCAGTAATGTTTTTTTTTTCTAATTCATCTTTATAAAAACTACTTAAATGCCCTAAGTGAACTGAGGCCTAATCCTGGCTTAATATAAGCTCTGTTTGTAAAACCAGGCCTATATTTTCTTATTTAGAAAGTTATGTAGAAACAAAGTAAAGTTAACTTGAATCTTGCATCACATCGCCGGCGATGCATACAAGATGTGATGTCAGTAACTACCTCGATTTTTATTAATATTTAAAGCTACTCCAGTAACTTCAGGAGCTATGGAAAATTTGCCTGCAGATCAATCACATCACTATGGCAGTGAGACTTTGAGAAGTCAGATGGTCATTCAGCTGTTGCAAATGCGCCCAACGCGCCAACAATGCGCCTGTACACACCTCGTTTTCAGACCAGCAGCCCATGGGTGCACAAATGGGTGCAAATACTTTTGCTTTTTAAACAAAGTGGCGCAGGAGGCAAAAATGATGACGCCGTCGGGCTGAAACTAACAAAAAACACTTGCATTGCGCCTGGTGCCACATTGCGCCGGTGTATGATAGGACCCTCTGTGTGCGAGTGATATATGTTTGTGTGCTTAAATGAAAACAGTGAATTAATATAGAACGAACCTGACCTGAACATGTGAATTCGCCTTTGGCTAAGCCACACCCTAGAATGTAGATTGACCAATCACAGCGCAGCCAAGAACGAGCTCCCACAGAGGTCCGACACTTTTTCACAGCGCTCCATTGACTTTAACACAGGCGTCTCATATTTTTGGTCTCGGCAGGCTATTACCGTCGTAGTTTTATCAAAAATATGGTTAAACGTTGTGCCTGGGGCATTTGTAACACAGATACACGTTTCCCAGAGAGGTTGGAGGAGGGTGTCCGTTTTTTTCCCTTCCCAAAACCGAAGTCAAATCCTGACAAGTGTCATCTTTGGATTAAACTGTGTGGACGTCCTCACAGTCAGCTAAACCCCTCAAGGATCAACAAGCACACTTTTGTGTGCTTTAGGTACATTTTGCTTTTAACCTTACTGTGAAGTTATACTAGTTAGACAGTTTTATGCTGTTTTAGGTTATGATTTCGGTTCTCTACCCTAATTAATGAAGAATCAAGGTGCTAGCAAGCAAGCTTAGCGATAGTTTAGTTATCACGTAAGTCAGGATTGTATGTTTTGACTAGAGGCTGGATGTTAGCTAACTTTGTTATTCAAGATACAAACACCTAACGTTAATGTTACAGACACGCTGTTGTGGTAGTTTTGAAGGTGACTAACGTTACCGCCACCGTGTTGACACAGTCGAACAATATGAAGTTGTCGGACGTAGCAACAGTAACTAAGGGGGGCGGGGCTTAGCCAAAGGTGAATTAAACTGTTTTATTGCACAACTTCCAGCCAATCAGATGTGAATATTCAGACAGACCACTTGTATAATTAATTACAATAAACCTGTATATATTGGGTTGATTTTAATAACTTTAATATTGTTAAAATGTGCACCTATTACACTAAGAAAATACTATTAGATCAGCACAAAAAAGTTATCAAACATCCTTAAAATGAGGTGAAATGTACTCACTTGAGTATCTTCAGCTCACACTCAGGATTCTTCAGTCCCTCACAGATCTCTTTGACTCCAGAGTCCAGCAGACGGCTGTTGTTCAGGTTCAGCTCTTTCAGGATGGTTTTAGAGGAGAGAACAGTAGCTAGAACTGAACAGCTTTTCTCTGTCTGCTCACAATTATTCAGCCTAAACACAGAAACAGCATTTATTATTATTCTGATTGTACTTCAGGACATATTCAACACACATCAGATTGGCAGGTCTCCAATTTTGATCACATACTGTATGTAACTGATAGTCTCATATAATAAAATTAACAGAGAAGTTATGTTTAAATCATGTTGACTCACTTGATTTTCTCCACTTTGCTATGACAGTCCATCAAAAGAGCAGAGAGCTTCTCTCCATTCAGATCTTTTAATTTATCTTCACTCAGATCCAGTTCTGTCAGTAATAATGGACTTTTACCCAGAACTGTAGTGAGACACTCACACGCTTCCTGTGCAGCATCACTTTTCAAAAACCTACAGAACATAGAAGAGTATTTTAGATCATTCTGTCAAAATGTTTGTTTTTTTGCACCTTCCATTCTTTCAAGCTAAGCAAATACATGATACACAATGCGAAATCAATGAAAAATGTTTACTGTATGTTAAAATATATCAAAACTAATATATAATTATAGCGAAGTGAGGAACCTTTATTATTTCTAACTGTATTCAGTAAATTATTTCTAATGATTTGAGTCAGTCACTTAGTTGACAATTACCAGTTTATTCCAAAATGCATGAATAGATTGGGTGGTAAAAAAGGAGTGGAATATGGCAGGGCATCAACCTCATCAAGTGGACCTGCTTGTATTATAACTAATCAAAATATGGTTCTGGTTTTATGTGTCTTCCGAATGAGCAGTAATGTTTCTGATGCAGTTAAAGTGCATTTTTGTGAAACAGGATTTTTAGTGCTTATGGCCTTTTAAAGACAAGGTACAGCAATGTAACGAATGTAGGAACCAGTCTCCACCTTAAACAGATATCTATACCGAAGGCTGGGTGTCAAATCCGTTCAAGCAGATAAGTTTTATTTGACTGTGCTTTTCCATTGTTTTTCTAGTACTTTTAGTTGTGGTATCGAAATTGTGAAATTTCACTGGTATCTAAAATGTAGGTTTCAACCTTATACAAAGTTATGGGTCAAAAATAACTATTTTATTTATTTATTTTATTTTTGGTGGGGGCTAGTGAAAATTATTAATTGAATTGTATCAAGAATCAAATTAAGTAATCACATTATTTAAAACATAATGACATTATTTTATACAATTTTCATGGATGCTTATTTCCCAGAATGCTATAATTTATCTAAAATTTTTTATTTGAGAATTAGAAGATTATGTTATTCGATTACAGAAATGGTGTTAACTGATTTTAAAATTAGTTTGGGAGAAGTCTAATCAGAAAGTCAAAATTATGTAATTATGTTTTATCACAAGGTTCGTGTCACAAAATATAGTTGTGTGACTCTTGAATTTCAGTAATAGGTATGCTGTAAATTCTTCTACCTTTAATTGCAATTCCTCACCAATTCCCAATCCCCTTAGTTTCATATAGCAGATATCACATTTGTGGCTTATTTTGAAATATTTTAAGACATTAATCACCTGGTCTTTAATTTACATTGTTCATCCTGTAGTAAATCACTTTAGTCTTTTCAAAATCTAATTTATAAATGTGTTTTTGACAGTTGAATTTTCTTTTGGAAAAAATGGGATTAAGACTATTGAGTGTTGTTTTAATAGTACTCACCTCAGTGTCTTGAGTTGACACTTCTGATCCTGTAGTAAATCACTGAGCTCCTTCACTCCTGATTGTCCAGGATCATTTCCTGTGAGATCCAGCTCTATCAGGTGTGAAGATCTCAGAGCTGAAGCCAGAACTTTATAACCTTCTTCTGTGATACTGCAGTCTGAGAGTCTAGAACAGAAAGGAAAATGTAACATTCAGACGATTATTCAGTTATTCTACAATTTATCAGATCAGAACAAAAATAGTGCATGTTCTACACTAAAAAAACAAGCAGACAAAATTTAAAAAATTCATATTAAAATCATGAAATTGAACCAATAATAACTTACAATACACTTATTAAACTGAATTTTTTCATTAATACAGACTTACATATTCATAATTACAGTGCTTAGTACAATATTTTATAATACCGCAACTAATATTTTAGTCTTAATAATCTTCATAATTTTCAAGACAGTTAATCTGATAACAGTCATCAGAGTCACAAATATTATACATAAATATATAAAGTATATATATATATTATCATATTGAAATGTGGATAAATAAAAATACACACTTCAGTTTCATCAATCTGCATTGTGTATTTTCCAACAGAGGACAGATCTTCTCAATTCCTGAGTTTCCTAGTTTATTCTCACTCAGATCCAGCTCTATCAGGTTTGAAGGGTTTGAATTAAACGCTGAAGTCAGAGCAGCACAACAATCTGCTGTAATGCTGTTATTATTCAGCCTGAAGAGAAGAGAAAAAGGAAACACTCTTCAGTTAATCTGAAAACTTTCTTTATGAACAATGACAATGTTGTTTTTATAGATATTTTACATGTAAAGTATTAGACCAAGTAAAATACTCACATCAGTGTGTTGAGTTTACAGTGTTTATCCTGCAGTAGAGCAGCGATCTGATTCACTCGTGTGTCTCCTAGTTCACGTTCACTCAGATTCAGTTCTCTCAGGAGTAACGGGTTTTCACCCACAATTCCAGTCACAAACTGACAGGCTTCATCTGCAGCAGAACTCAAAAACCTAGAGATAGAGGAAGAACATTGACATTACATACCATAGATGTGAATTTTCACAAGTTTTTCAAAGAGCCTTTAGTTCCCTTTCAAAAGGGAACTTGAACAGCGTCCTGAGACGCTTTGGGGAACGTCTCAGTGTGACTGGTGACTGAAGTACTGTGTTATCACGGCAATCATATTGGCTGGCGATAGTCATGATGACCAGGAAGTATAAAAGGGCGCCTAGAGAACATGTCATCCTCTTTTCTTCTTCAGGGACTGTGTTGCTGGTACTGTGAAGAGAATATAAAAAAACGCAGAGGACATGAGTGTCACCAGGTGTTAGAAATCTCGTACACGGGTCGGCACACTTCCTGAAGCGCGCCGACCCGTGTACGATATTTCTAACACCTGGTGACACTCATGTCCTCTGCGTTTTTTGTCTAGGTAAGGAGCACGCGCGCTCGGTCCTTGAGGGGTCCGTGTGCACGAACAGTGAGCGTTTGTCAGTGAAAACGCTCCACTTTCGTCTGTCTCTCTTCTCTAGGGAAGAGGCGGAGAGGAGACTGAGATCGTGGGGACCTCAGATGGAGCTTGCTGAGGAGTTTAAGAGAGGTGTAAATCTCTCGCAGCCCTCAGTGGCTGACGATGGTGAGCTGCTGGGAAAGGATGAACTGTCAGACGCATCCTCTGGCCCAGCAGCCAGTGCTCTGCTGGCTTCAAGCTAGGACGAGCAGGAGGAGGCTGGCGCTGGTGAAGATGCTGTGATGGCTGAACCTGCCCAGCCCCCCTGTGCCGTGTATGCTGAGCTGGTGGAGGTTATGGAGCGTGCCACCGCTAGGTTTGGGTTGCCATGGCAGCGTGTCAGAGGGGAAGCCGCTCGCAGAAGGCTGGACAAGCGTTTCCTCTCTGGCCATAACCCGGCAGCTCCCTTGAGTCTTCCATTCCTTCCCGATCTCCACTTTAAGGTCGAGAAGGCATGGAAGACCCCGTACTCTTCTCACATTCACCGCTTCTAGGATTCCAACTATGCAAATGTGGACGGAATACGAGAGAACGGGTATGTGTCGATGCCCCCCATTGAAGAGACGTTTGCAAGCTATCTCTCGCTGGGGGAGACAAAGACACTGGGAGCTCCGGCCCTGCCATCTAAAAATTTGAAGACCACGTCCCGTTAAAATGGCAGGGCATTCGCGGCAATGGGTGAGGCTGGTGCAGCACTGCATTCGATGGCATACAAATCATACATACAACGCTGGTCCGAGTCTGCATTCAGACAGCCAGGGGGCCCTGGCCCATCTTGGCCTGAGGACCGAAGGCGTGGCCAGAGGGACTCTGTTGCTGCTCATGTCCCTCCTCCTCCCAGGAGCAGGTCATTGAGAGGGCGAGATTCGAGGAGGAAGAAACAGGATGTCAGGGAAGTGACCCACTCCAGACGCGAGCGTCCTAGTATGGGAAGAGGCAATCGCCTCCTTCCCTTCGCAGAGGGTATTAACAACTAGTGTTGTCACGATACCAAAATTATTGTTTCGATACCGATACCAAGTCAAGTATTGCGATTTCGATACTTTTCGATACTTTTCCTGAAAAGGGAGAAACACTCTCAAATATCATTGCTGTGCTTTATTTTAAAACCGGGACAACATTCTAATCATATAACACACTAATAAGTGAACATTTGAACAGCAGATATATTAAACATTTGAACAAAATATGAAATATCAAAATATAAAAAATTTATTAGAGCAATGACATTCAAGAAAAAAAAAAAAAAAAAAAAAAATTAGCAGCATTATCTCATTTATCATAAGAAACATAAGAGTAGGTAATAACTTTATCTTGATTCTAACCTTTGAATAAAAATATGAACAGCGATTATATTAAACAATGTTTAATATTGGTGATATATGATAAGCCTCATTGGTGATATATTTGACATAATGGGAGAGAGTTGTGGAAGGCCTATACTTCATGTTAAACATAAATATATAGCAGCAAAGACAACGTCGGCATTGTTGATGCACTTGACGGCAAAATAGGCTACAGAATATTTCGTTCTGTATTGAGAGGTGCAATATTTGAAAATCAATAATATTTTTTTTAATTACATTTATATTGTATTTATGTCAAAACCTAGAGACTTTCAAACATCAAAATGTAATTTATTAATATGTATTCGTGTCAAAATTACATAGAAACATCTTTCCCTATTCTATTTTGCCTGGAAACGCTTGCGTGTCGCGTGAAAAATAGGTGTCGGTTCTATTTCTGGCATGCATGGGTTTTCCGCGCGTGTCGAGCTGCGCCTGAGACGCGTGTGTGTCACGCAGGCAGTTAAATATTTTATTTCGCAGGCCGAAATAAAAACGGACACGCCACGCAGCCAGTGTGTCACCGGCCTTACAAAAAAACTGGAACTCGGTCATTCTTAGAAGTATCGATACTAATACATTTAGGAATCGTGACGTTTTTAATTTCCGATTTACTTTTGAAGTATCAGTGCACCGTGCAACAGAGCAAGGTAGGCAACGTACTTCCATATGTCACTCCTCGCGTCATCTTTTTCTACGATGTGGACCACTTGTGCTCGCACATGCAGCCATCTCGCTGTAGTGTTTTGCGGCAGCTTCTTTGCTGCGTGCTTCAGGAAAAAAAAACAGATGTCCAGATAGGGAGGCGTGTTTTTTTTTTTTTTTTTTTTTTTTTTTAAGTATCGATACTGATAAATTTAGGTATCGTGACGTTTTTAATTTCCGAGTATCGCGATGCTTTTGAAGTATCGGTACACCGTGCAACACTATTAACAACTACCCTCTTCTTCCCCTTTCCCCCTCCTCACACAACATCAGGCCCTAAAGGGGCTGGACTGATGATAATATTCCATTTGCTGACTGTCTGGCTCGGGTCTTTTGTTTGTGACCAATCAAAAGGAAATTGTCCTGGCTAGAATATAGTGAAAAACAGCTCCCTGTAGCCTTACAATTTTTTAACAGAGTATTTGGCACTCTTAGCCTCCTTCAGTTAAGTAGAAAGTAGTTAGACCGTTACTTGTGCATCCTTATGGACATTTTTGTCCTTTTCAGTATTGTTTTTTTGATCACTTTGCCTGTGTTAATGCTAACTGCAAAAAATTTTGCACCGGTGTGTATTTTTATTGGAATTTTACTATTTCATCACCATTTCCTTTAAAAAATCTATTTTGTACTAGGTACACAAAATCTTCATTTATATAGTGTTTTTAACAATGTAGATTGTTCCAAAGCAGCTTTACATTGATAATAGGAAATTAAAAGTAAAGTGTTTTGGCTTTATAGCAGCTCTAGAATAAAGTTATTGTCCAGCTCGTGGATCAAGCAGTGTGATTAAAGGCAAGACGGAGGCTCACTGACATAACTTAACATTACTTAAAAATATATTTCAGCATTTTGTTAATCAACGGCTAAACTAGTACCCCAATCCGATCGCGACTCTCCCGGTGTTAGTTCTAGTATAAGTAAAAGGTAGTTAGTAAAAGGAGGGAACATCAGGGGGCTTGCCGGAGATCTCCAAGGAAAAGGTTGGTATGCAAACTTAATCAGTTCATAACAGTAACGTTAGTCACTTACAGTATGTGACCCACGACGTGTGAGCTGTAAGTTAGCCTGGCGCACTAAAAATATAAGCGGGAGAATGTTATCATTGCAAAGTGGTCAGGCTAATGTCTTGTGTTTATTCCACAATACTTATGGATAAGCTGTTTGATTTATAAATATTAGATTTTCAAATTTCACTCACCCTGCTGTGCATGCACATAGCTGTTCCTCAATTTGTGTGTTTCCCATTTGAATGGTCAGCGTATGAGGCGCTGCTGCTTGCGCTGGGACCTAACGATCTAGGCTTTAGCTTCAATTTTGATGAAATGATTCTCTAATCGTTTGCATATTATGTCGTGGATATATCCCTCGAATGCATACTGCAGACCCTTTTGTCTTGCTCTCTCAGATTTTCACCTGTTCGCCAAAAATGACTAATTATCTCCTTGGGAATGTCTGAAACCGGTGCATACATACTGTAATAGACGTGCCAGGCGCAAAAGCTTGACAGGCGTAGCAACAGTAACTAAGGAGGGCGGGGCTTAGCGAAGGGTCAATTGGATAAATTATGCAACGATAATTGTGTGGGTTTGTTGGTATGGATGTCTAAGTGTGGTTTGTATGTGTGTAATAAAACAAAAAGTGTGTTTGCGTGCTTGTAATATTTGAGAGAGAAAAACTCAACTGCAAATCTAAAATCCAATCACTGTGTTCACTAGTGGAGTTTTGCTGGCATCCAATGGGGAAAGTCTGGTACTGCGCCCAAACAAAATCTTACTGAAAGCTTATTTTTTTAGATATCATCCTCAAATTTGGAACACAACTTGTTTAGATTTATGGCTTTGAATTTATATCAGTTTTAGAGTTCAAAATGTTTCATAAAATATATATTTTATATTAAATATTGATTATAATGTTCATAAATATTTTTCATAAACTTAAACTTCTATAACATTTTTTTGTTTGCACTTTTTTCACTTCAACAACAATCTGCCAAGGGTCTTCTTTAAAATGTGACCAAACTTAAGTCTTTGCTCCCAAGCGTAACATTTTTATGAGAGTTTTTTGACTTGGACATTTGTCCACTTTGGACCTATGTGTAACTTCTTTTTTTTTGTTAATGCTAATTGCATGAATTTTGGCACAGGTGTGTATTTTTATTGTAATTTTACTACTTCATCACCATTTCCTTTGAAAACATTTTTTTGCACTAGTTACACAAAATACTTCCCTCTCAGGACCTTTTGGACAAAAATGCCCCCATTGAAACCCATTAAAACTGCACTTTTTTATCCCAGGACAATTTAACTATAAAATGATGCAATCTTTAATAGGCTTTCATTCTGTTGGCAAGGCTTCAAAATGTACATTTTTTTTTAAATGTATCAGATTGTGCCATTTTTTCAGGTTTGGCCTATAAAGCAAATACTCGCTATATTCCTGTTTTCTGCTTCGGCATATTATAGAGCCAGTTGGATAAATTATGCAATGATAATTGTGTGGGTGTGTTGGTATAGATGTCAGAGTGTGGTTTATATGTGTGTAATAAAACAAAAAAGTGTTTGTGTGCGTGTGTGTGTTTGTAGTATTGAGAAAGAAAAACTCAACTGCAAATAACAAAGCCAATCACTGTGTGACCAGTGGAGTTTTGCTGGCACCCAATGGGGAAAGTCTGGTACTGCGCCCAAACAAAATCTTACCGAAAGCTAATTTTTTGAGATATCAACCTCAAATTTGGAACACAACTTATTTAGATCTATGGCTTTGATTTTCTAGCTGTTTTAGAGTTCAACTTGTTTCATAAAATATATATTTTATATAAAATAATGTTCATAAATAATTTTCATAAACTTAAACCTATATAACTTTTTGGGGGATTTACTTATAAAAAACTTCAGCAATAATCTGCCAAGGGTATTCTTTAAAATGATACCAAAGTTAAGTCTGTGCTCCCAAGCCTCAACTTTTTATGACAGTTTTTTGACATGGACATTTTTGTCCTCTATGTACCTATGTGGAACTTTTTTAAATTGATGCACAAGGGTTAAAAAAAGAATTTAAAAAATAAACACACAGAGGGTTAGTTGGCCTCCGTTCCCCCTAAAAAATTATAATATATATATAAAATTATTTGTGGAGCTGCTACAGGGACTCTGTCACAACTTTATCCCAGTATATCTAGTGATAGCCTACGGAACTCTCTGTAGTTGTTATGGTTTTAGTTAAACCCATGGGCTATAATTAGGGGAGGTTGTAGGCTCGCTAGCCTCACCAGAGCTACACACAGGGCTGTATGCTGACTCCTCTCATTAAAAAACTGAGAGTTGGTATTTTGAGTCTCTGGTCACCCAGAATTATAAATATACATTTACAAAGGATATCAGAATAGCACAGGTAGTAGGCTGAGCCTCCCTATGGGCTCATAGTCAAGGGCGTGGTTAGGCTTCCTCTCTCTCCAGAGAGTTATCCTTTGAGGCCTCCGCTCCCTAGAGCTTTGACAGAGTGACTACAGTTGAGTAAGTTGTAGAGAGTCATCATGCTGAGGCCTCCATCCTTCAGAGCTCCATGCAAACAGCCTCGTGTTTGTCCTTGGAGGCGCTATAGGTCTCTGTTTTGGAGACTGTGGTCAGGTTCACTCTTGAGAGAGCGCTCATAGAGCTGAACGACATGCTTGCTGACACTGACATGCTCAAGTCGAGCTAACGTTACTCCTCTCGTTCTAGAGAGTTATTTTGCAGAGTATGTTGCTCCCTAGAGCCTCTACACACAAGCCCGAGGATATACCCTACATATCCTTGGATGCTAGCTCTGAAGAAAAAAGGTTCCTGAGAAACAGACTGCTCTAAACGCCAGCACCTCCCCTGAAGAAGGTGGCTGGCTACTGAGTGTGTCACCCCGGACTAAGCTAGCTATGTCACCAGTGGTTTATGTAAGCAGTCTGGTTCATGAACCTCCTTTCAGAGCTGTATGCGCTTTTGTGAGCTGTTGGTCCTCTTTGGGCCTCCCGTACAGCAAGCGCCTCAGGTTGAGCAGGAGTAAAACCTTCTAATCTGTTGTGTTAGCAGCTCCCTAGGGCTCTGAAGTCAGCATTGTGTGGTAAAGCCCTACAGGGGCCTCCATGATGTTGTCTCCAAAGAAGCGTAGATGGTACTCCCCTCTGTGAAGAGGGTATTTCTACAGAGTGCTTTGTTTCACCAATAGCCGCCGGGTAAACCTAGGTAGTACTTCCCTCGTTTAACAGTGTCATTATGCAGAGTACTTCACCCCTGGTTGAATCATATCAGGCCTTCACAGGGTTTATGGCCTCTATATTTCAAGCAAGCAGGATGTGTCAATGTGACCGCCTTCCAGTTAAAGCCTCCCTCAAACGACAAGGCTGCCCCAGATACAGACTTTAGCACTCCCCTTTATTTTAAGGGTCGACATGCGGAGTATGTTGCCTGCGGCCACATTGGTAAGCTATATGGGTGTTGTAGGCTTCCTCTAATCAGAGAGTTGTCATGCTGAGGCCTCCATTCCCCAAAGCTCCATGCAAACAGCTGTGTCTTTGCAGATTGAGTTAGAGAAGAGGCCTCTCTCTCAAAACAGAGAGTTGTTTTGTAGGCCCTTCGCTCCCTGAACTCTGTGTTGTGTATATCTGAGCCTAGCCGTTTCCCACGTTGCAAGAGAAAACACTAGAGACACATTGGTGTGAGTGTGGCAGGCCTCCTCTTCTTCGAGAGTCATCCTGCTGAGGCATCCGTTTCCCATAGCCCTGTGGAGGCGCTATTTGTCTCTGGTTAGAGACTGTGGTCAGGTTCATTGTTCAGAGAAAGCAGTTTGTTGTCTGATAGTGCATGATAGCCTCCCTGGTATGGGGGTTGACGTTGGTCCCCCTGAAAAGTAGCAGGCTAGAGCCCTTTGGGTCTGGGCCATACTCCCTTAAAGGAACCCCCCTCTAAGCGGCGTTGTGGTGTCCAGACCCTTGAGCTGGCTCTGGGTCAAGTCCTTCGTGTGAAATCACAAAGGTGCTCCATTAAAGCATGAAGCTCGGGCAGTGGCTGTAAGAGGTAGTGCTACTGACAGCCTGGTGCTTACCAGTAGGTGGATTTAACTCTGAGTTAAATGTGTTTGTGCTTGTCACAGCCATGATTGGCAAACATCCCCTCAGCATGGCAGTGTGGGTATTTCGTTCCCCCAAAGCGTCTCAGGACGCAGTGCGAGTTCCCTTTTGAAAGGGAGCATCTCAGGTTACGACTGTGACTCTTGTTCCCTGAGAAAAGGGAACGAGACACTGCGTCTCGTCACCATGTCTACGGGCTGCCTGCACAGTCCCTTCAGACAAAGAAGGGGGTGACATGTTCTCTAGGCACCCTTTTATACTTTCTGGTCGCACTAGTAGTGATGTCATGGCCAATACGATTGCCGTGATTATACAGTACTTCAGTCATCATTCACGCTCAGGGGTTCCCCAAACGCAGGACGCAGTGTCTCGTTCTCTGTTCTCAGGGAACAAGGGTTACAGTCATAACCGAGACGTTATTTTTAAAGTGATGAATTAATATTTTATAAGTAACTTACAACATTTTTATTTAAAACTACTGCACATTAATAAAAAATAAAAAAATAAACTCACCACAGCATCTTCAGGTGATAGTCTGGATCCTGTAATATATCATTGAGCTCTTTCACTCCTGATTGTCCAGGATCATTTCCTGTGAGATCCAGCTCTATCAGGTGTGAGTTTGATTTCAGAGCTGAAGCCAGAGCTTTATAACCTTCTTCTGTGATACCACAGTTTGAAAGTCTACAACAGGAATGAAAATATAATTCAGTTTATTAATCAGTTATTCTTAAAATTACCTGAACAATTTTAAGCCCTGAAGGAAATGGTTTGTGAATTATAATTTATTTCTTGTATAAATTAGAGAATAGAAAAAATAGGATATAGAGGCAAACAAAAGGCCCTTCTAATATGTTAGAAATCATCTGACCTGAGTTTCTCCAGTTTACAGTTATTTTTCAGTCCTTCAGAGAGCAGTTTCACTCCTGAATCCTGCAGATTATTATTGCTCAGGTCAAGATCCTTCAGAATGCTGGAGTCTGAACTGAGAACTGAAGCCAGAGCTGAGCAGCTTTCCTCTGTTAGATCACACTTACTGAGCCTAAATAAAATATTACAAAACATGATGAATATACACAACTGTACCATTAACTGTAGGAAGTAGAGAAGAGATCAGCAGACTACAACCTGAAAAGATTATATGATTATTTTTATTATTTCATAAAATTTGTTAGGAATTTTACTTTCCAGCTATTAATAAAACTGCCGTTTAAAAGTCTATAAAAAATGTAATCTCATATAGTTGCTGTTTAAGTTTGACCTGAATGAGCCATTTGTATTAAAATGAGTTGTCTAATCAGTGAGAAGTAATCAAACCTTATTTGAGACAATTTAGAGTCAGTGACTATTAAAAGTTCCATTTTCTAGGTCAGGGGTCGACAACCTTTTTGACATGAAATGTAATTTTTAATTTTCCTAGTTAATCACTGTGCGACAAAAACATACTTGCTACGTACACATACACAACACACACTGCTGCAAGCATGTGAGTACTGCACATTTCTTACAATTTATAAATGATTACAAGGTCAACAAGGACCACATTGAGTGTGGGTGTGGCAGGCCTGCTCTTCTCCGAGAGTCATTCTGCTTTGGCCCTGTGGAGGCGCTATAGGTCTCTGTTTTGGAGACTGTGGTCAGATTCACTCTTGAAAGAGCGCTCATAGAGCTGAACGACATGCTTGCTGACACTGATATGCTCAGGTCAAGCTAACGTTACTCCTCTCATTCTAGAGTATTTTGCTCCCTGGAGCCTCTACGCACAAGCCAGAGAATATGCCCTAGATATCCTCGGATGTTAGCTCTGAAGAAAAGAGCCTCCTGAGAATCAGGAGGAGAATCCTGAGAGACATTTGTATTAAAATGAGTTGTCTAATCAGTGTGAAGTATTCACCACCCATGCGCTCAGCTATTTTTATTTATATATTTTTCTCTCACGCGCTCGCGCCTTTGAGTTCATAAAAGCTCAGGTGAGTAAGAATCACTCAACAAACACGGTGAGTAATGTCTTGTCCTGTTATTGTCACCTGCACTTCATGTCACATGTTTAGCATAGCCTTCTCTGTTGGCAATATAGGATTTATATGTGATAAATGCAAGGAGACAGAGAAGATTTCAGAACTAGAAACACGCATCCAAACTTTAATTGAGGATAGTAAGAGTGCTAGAGCTTCAGATACTATTTTGGATGCGCCTAGCATAGTGAACTCTTTACATGATGCGGTTCCAGCTGAATTAGTGCCTGCGCAGCCAGGCAAATGGGTGACAGTGAGGGATCGCTCTAGTCGCGGATCAAAAAAACACTCTTCCGTTCCGATTACCATAACAAATCGATTTGCCCCGCTCAGTGAAACACCCACTGAGAATGATTGTGCCCTAGTTATTGTCGATTCTATTACACGGAACGTGAAAATAGAGACACCAACCACCATAGTCACATGTTTGCCGGGAGCCAGAGCGCCTGACATCAAAGCAAATTTAAAAGTGCTAGCTAATGCTAATCGTAAATTCTCTAAGATCATTATTCACGTCGGCACTAATGATGTTCGACTCCGCCAGTCGGAGTTCACCAAAATTAATATTAACCTGTTAAGCTGCAACCCCACTTTTGAAAAATCCCCAGAAATGACATACCCAAACTGAAACACATACAGTTCATGAACCCTTTGTACTAAAAGCACAAGTATGATCTCATTTGAAAGCTGACACCTGGCAGTTTATTGTAAATGTAGAATTAATTATTGTCATAATGAAAAAAAATGTTATAAATAGCTTCAAAGTTTTGTAAAGTTATTAGAAATTATTTTTTATGAAACATCCTCATGAAAATAAAATTGAAGTTGGCACTGGAGCAATCTAGAAATGCATTATAGCTAAAGCCACATGTCTAAACATTTTATGTTTAAAATCTGAAGATAATAAGTCCAAAACTCTGGATTTAGTTCAATGTTTTTCAAGACCATGTCAAATGACTTTATTTTTAACGTCCTGGAATGTCACATGATCATGGCTCTTCTTCATGTTCCATATATGGACTATTATTGTGCATGTAGCGCCCTCAGGCTGTTGGTATGAATTAAAAACACAGTAAATCAGAGTCCCAAACGCTCATAAAGATTACATCGACGCATTTGGGTATAAATTCAATAAATATTATTCCTGTCTATAGAAATATGATGTAAATCTATGAGAATCTATCAATATTTCTCCAAATCTGCACATTTTTGAGCTAAAGCCCTGAGGCACGTTGTTTTGTGTATCGCTGTCATGACGACAGCACAGAGTTTTTTATGAATGAAAGCGGCTGACGCGCATAATTCATATTAAAGGTATCGACTCATTTTTTCATTTCATAACTCCTGACACAAATTAAGACATAACTGTCACTATGAGTTTCTCAGAATACAATAGTGGTTAAATACTGAAACTTGAGTATTATATCTTTTTAATTATGTATAGTTTGTCAAGGTATAACATTAAATCTGATAGTAATTTTGAATTAAATAAATAAATAACGCTTCAGTGCGCGGGCGCACTGGCAACGCTTAACAGGTTAAAGAGGTGTGTGAACTCGCAAGTACGATGTCAAGCACTGTAATTTGCTCTGGCCCCCTTCCTGTTTGCAGGAGTGATGAGATAGTTAGTAGATTGTGTTCGCTTAACGGTTGGCTGTCTAAGTGGTGTCCGCAACATAATATAGAGTTTATAGACAATTGGAAAAGTTTTTGGGGCAAACCTGACCTGTTGAAAAGAGATGGTATTCATCCCTCCTGGGATGGGGCTGCTCTTCTCTCTAGTAATATAGCACATAGTCTTAGAGCTCAAACATGACAATCTGGGGCTCAGGTCAGGAAGCAGACAGACTGGCTAAACCAACCGTCTGCTAGCGGCCTCACGTCACCAAGGTCAGATAAATCCCATCACATAGAGCCTCTTTCACCTAGCTATCATCATATAGAGACTGTGTCTGTTCCCCGAATTTGGAAATCCAAAAAAAACGTTTAAACCCATCTAAGGTTAAAAATTTAATTGATGTTCAACAAATAAAAAACAGCTATAATACAGACGAGCAAATGCTAAAGCTTGGGTTGCTGAATATTCGATCGCTTACTTCAAAAGCACTCATTGTTAATGATATGATTTCAGATAATAACCTAGATGTGCTGTGTTTGACAGAAACCTGGCTAAAACCAAACGATTACATTACTTTAAATGAGTCCACCCTCAAGATTACTGTTATAAACATGAGCCTCGTCTGAAACGCAAAGGGGGAGGAGTTGCTGTAAAAATGTAAAATTAAATTAAATTCTTTTGAAGTGTTAGTACTTAATGTAAAAATATATAGTATAAATGATAAATCACGTTTGAGATTTGTGCTGGCTACTGTATACAGGCCACCAGGGCACCATAAAGATTTTATCAAAGAATTTGCGGACTTTCTATCAGAATTAATATTGACTGCAGATAAAGTACTAATTGTTGGTGATTTTAATATACATGTAGATAACGAAAAAGATGCATTGGGATTGGCATTTAAAGACATTGTAAACTCAATTGGAGTTAGACAACACGTGTCAGGACCTACTCATCGTCGTAATCATACTCTAGATCTAATATTATCACATGGAATAGATGTTGATGTCGTTGAAATTCTGCAGCAGAGCGATGACATCTCAGATCATTATCTAATCTCGTGTAAACTTCATTTAGCCAAGGCTGCAAAGCCGACTCCGTGTTTCAAATATGTTAGACCTATCACTTCTGCCACTAAAGATTGCTTTATTAATAATCTTCCTAATCAGTTTCACCATCTCAGCATCCCAGATAGCTTAGAAGAACTTGATATTGCAACAAACTTTTAACTCTTTAAACTCAGCACTTTAGACACAGTTGCTCCATTGCGCTTAAAGAAGATTAAAGAAAATAGTCAAACGCCGTGGTACAACGAGCACACTCAGGCCCTTAAGAGAGCAGCCAGAAAAATGGAGCGCAACTGGAAGAAAACAAAACTAGAGGTATTTCGCATTTCATGGAAAGAGAGCTCGATTGCTTACAGAGAGGCCTTAAAAGCTGCTAGATCTGCTTATTTTTCAAAATTTGATTCATTCACTGCTATAGAAGAGGAAGAATTCGTTAAACTCGTTAAAACATCTAAATCGACAATATGTATGTTAGACCCTATACCGACTAAGCTACTGAAAAAAATACTTCCAGAGGTCATAGATCCTCTTCTTAATATCATTAATTCATCTTTGTCTCTAGGATACTTACCAAAAACCTTTAAGCTGGCTATGATTAAACTGCTTGTTAAAAAAACGCAACTTGATCCTACAGAATTAGTCAATTACAGGCCAATCTCGAATCTACCTTTTCTGTCAAAGATATTAGAAAAAGCAGTATCTTCACAACTGTGTTCCTTTCTTGAAAGAAATTATATCTGCGAGGATTTTCAGTCAGGGTTTAGACCGTACCATAGTACTGAGACTGCTCTTGTTAGAGTCACAAATGATTTGCTCTTATCATCCGATCGTGGTTGTGTCTCTCTATTAGTGTTACTCGATCTTAGTGCTGCATTTGACACTATCGACTAGGGGTGGGAATCTTTTACCATCTCACGATTCGATTCGATTCCGATTCTTGAGGCCACGATTCGATTCAAAATCGATTTTCGATTCAAAAAGATTTTCGATTCAAAACAATTCGATTTTATTCATAATGATTTCTAATCAGGTTTCTGATCATGATCTAATCTCATCTGCT
Source organism: Leucaspius delineatus (assembly GCA_023718395.1). Classification (NCBI taxonomy): domain Eukaryota; kingdom Metazoa; phylum Chordata; class Actinopteri; order Cypriniformes; family Leuciscidae; genus Leucaspius; species Leucaspius delineatus. The sequence goes on along the minus strand of CM043360.1, from coordinate 49,126,824 downwards.
TTGCAATACAGAATGACAAACGGAGACAATAAAGTGTCTTTTTCACATTTATTAAGTTCAATTCTCAGGGAAGTGCCTTTTATCAAAAACATTGAAAAAATATTTTTACTTGGTACTTTTAAAGCAAAGTATTTATGATGACCCATAACGAACTTACTTCCAATACTTCCTATATTAATTGTATTAATAAAACAAATGGAAGTGATTTGGCAAGTCAACTGTAAGGTTACATTTGCCAGCATATGTCCCAACATTGCTGAGAACCAACAGGAAAATAAATGTGTGCCTGTACTAGCAGCATACTTGTAGTAAATTAATACAAACTTCAGCATATTCTGAATCTCTAGAATTTAATAATAGACTTCTAACCAACATCCTCTTGTAATTTCCAATGAGCAAAATAATCCTTCAGACAAAAAAAAAAACATTTTGCTGTAGCAAATTCATGAACAGTTTTCGTTCAAAAATATAGAATTATGTACCAGAAGCTATCATATAATGCTTGTGGACTTATGCATATTCTGAATAATTAGTAACATACAAAGTCGCTCTTGACTTATACACAACTAAATAATAAAGAGTTATGACTTGAAATGTTTGCTGTATACCACAATCAAAAATAGCAAAGAAAGTGAATGAACATCTGCAGAGAGTAACTTACAGTCAAAATGTAACTTTTTGTGACTGGCATTGCACATATTGCATACAGATCAGATCGGTTTACACAGCATATTGATGTGAAAACTAAACAATACAGAAATTAGCTCTCATACAAAAAAATACTAAATAGATGAAAAATGGCCAATGTTCCATTTTAACGAAGACATTCTCTGGTGCCGTTCGGATTTGGCGCTCAGCCATCATGCGTCTGTTATGTGCGCGTCTCTGTTATGTGCACGCCACAGACTGTCCGCGCACTGCACGTCCGCTTCAGAGTTCCGCCTTTTGCGTTCCTTCAATGTTACGTTATTAGATTTTTTTTTTTTTTTTTTTTTTTTTAGAAAATCGATTTTTGACATTTGTGAATCGATTCAGAATCGTCCACGTCCCGAATCGCGATTCATCTAAGAATCGATTTTTTTCCCCACCCCTACTATCGACCACAACGTTCTTTTAAATAGACTCGAAAATGATGTTGGCATTAGTGGAATTGCACTAGCATGGTTTAAATCATACTTATCTGACCGTTATCAGTTTGTAGCTGTAAATGAAGAGATGTCTCATCAATCACAAGTTCAGTATGGTGTACCACAAGGCTCAGTACTAGGACCGCTGCTGTTCACTCTGTACATGCTACCCTTGGGAGATATCATCAGGAAGCATGGCATTAGCTTTCACTGTTATGCCGACGATACTCAGCTCTATATTTCTTCAAAACCTAACGAAACTTACCAATTCACAAAATTAACGGAATGCATAGCGGATATAAAAAATTGGATGACTCGTAATTTCCTACTTCTAAATTCTGAAAAAACAGAGTTTCTAATTATTGGACAAAAAACTTCCTCACGTAATAATATAGAACAGTGGTTCCCAATTCCAGTCCTCGTGACCCACTGCTCTGCACATTTTGTAGGTCTCTCTTATCTGACACACTCAGTTCAGTTCATGGAGTCTCTCCTAATGAGCTGATGATCTGGTTCAGGTGTGTTAAATAAGGGAGACATACAAAATGTGCAGAGCAGTGGGTCACGAGGACTGGAATTGGGAACCAGTGATCTAGAATACTGTCTAACACTTGATGGCTGCTCTGTTAAGTCTTCGTCGTCGGTTAGGAACCTGGGTGTGCTCTTTGATACCAATCTTTCATTTGAAAGTCACGTGTCCAGTATCTGTAAAACTGCATTTTTCCATCTTAAAAATATATCTAAATTACATCATATGCTCTCATTGACAAATGCGGAACAATTAGTTCATGCGTTCATGACCTCAAGGCTAGATTATTGTAATGCTCTACTGGGTGGTTGCCCTGCATGCTTAATAAACAAACTACAGCTAGTTCAAAACGCAGCAGCTTGAGTTCTTACCAGAACCAGGAAGTATGACCATATTAGCCCGGTTATGTCAAAACTGCACTGGCTCCCTATTAAACATCGCATCAATTTTAAAATATTGCTGATCACGTACAAAGCACTAAATGGTTTAGCTCCGCAGTACTTGAGCGAACTCTTAACGCATTATAGTCCTTCACGTCTATTGCAATCTCAAAATTCCGGCCAGTTGATAATACCTAGAATATCAAAATCGACTGCTGGCGGTAGATCCTTCTCCTATTTAGCACCAAAACTTTGGAACAGCCTTCCTACCATTGTCCGGGAAGCAGACACACTCTGTCAGTTCAAAGCTAGACTAAAAACACATCTCTTTGACCTAGCATTCACATAATACATTATAGACTTCTATAATTCAATGTTAGGCTGCATAGATTAGGTCAGCTGGAACCGGGAACACTTCCCATAAATCCTGATGTACTCGTTACATCATAAGAAGAATGGTATCTACGCTAATTTTAGTGTATTTGTTTGTCCCAAGGTTTTCCCGCAGCCTGCCGGATCCAAGCCGTATCCAGATCTGATGAAGGACCTTCGCCTGGACCCGATCCAACGCAGTCTGAAGTGCCAACTAGTCTCTCCCTATGGAGGATCCCTTTACCACTCTACAGATTCACTCCAGCGTTGTCGGGAAACTCAATTCGCGTATCAACCCCGAATTGATAAAAAAAAAAAATTCTGTATCAAAAATTATAAGGAAACACCAGTACTTTGTTTAGGCTTGGTTTGTAGGGAATTACAAACCTGCGTACATATATTCAAACGCACATAACTATAGAACCAATTCTTAATGCGCATGTGAACGCCATCAGCGTTTCTCACAGGTTCGCGTTTAAAGTCTATGTAGAGAGAATTGTGTCGTCTTAGCGGCCCCTAATTTAATAACAAATGATTGTTGCGACGGAAGCGAATCAATCATAACTAACCTTAGCTGGAAAATAACTTTACTAAAGAACCGCTATAAAGCCAAAACAATCTCTGTTACCATAAATGATACGTTTATCTCTGTAAAGCTGCTTTGAAACAATCTACATTGTTAAAAGCGCTATATAAATGAAGATGACTTGACTTGACTTGACTTGTTGACTGTACATTGTAGATTTGCTAACGAAACACATTCAGAAAGGCAACTTGTCAACATCACATTATACATGAAATTGGATCATGAAAAGTTGGTATCAATCCATCTTTCAGAATCAACTTTTGTGCAAATCCTGTGTTTTACTCACCCTCATGTGCAAAGTAGTCTGGTGTAAAATGACTGTCACATACTGGTATATGAATTTACTTGGACACATTCCCTTCATAAATGAAATGGGAGTTTATGGAGACTCATGTTTATTATTACAGCCATCAACAGATCAGTTATAATGTTTATGTAGCGGAGACATGTCACAGGCTCACGGATGGTCAGTCCTGAATGCTGCTGTCCTGCAGAGTTTTGCTCCGACCCAACTCATCTTCCCTTCAAGTAGCTTTAGTAATCTTGAAGACATTCAGGTGTGTTTGATAGGGTTAAAGCTAAACTATGCAGAACGGCTGCACTCCAGGACCGATGTTGTCTATCCCTGCACTAGCTGCTCTAACAACAATATAACAATGGCGGACTCAGTGCTTCTCACTCAGGGCTGTGTCTATGCTAATAGGAGATCGTCACCAGTGGGCGGGTCTCTCAAAAACAAACATAAAACATTCTCTCAAAACAAGCGATTCCAGATTTCATTGATATCATTGTAGGGAGAAATCTGGAATCGCATGTTTTGAGAGAATATTTATGATTTATGGGGATTTAAAAAAAAGGATTGGGTGGATTTTAACCATTATAGGCAGGTTGTTTACACACACTGTGGACACATATGTGTTCAAACACCATATAAAAGTATTAGTAAAGTAATTTTTGCATAATAGGTCCCCTTAAATGAACAATAGTTTAGCAACCAAATGTTACATCGCGAATATGGAATGGTTTGTATTCTTTCTGAGCTCAATGCCGTTTCAGTTTCACTTTAAATAAATTATTTTCGGCTTAATTGCCTAATTTTCTTTTATTTATAATTTTATATAAATGTATAGCTATTTTTTTTCGAAACATTCTTGTTTTGAATAGGCTACCATTTAATTTAAAGGGGACCTATTATACAAAATGTACTTTTATTAGTTTGAACACAGGTGTTTCCACAGTGTGTGTAAACAACCAGCCTATAATGGTAAAAATCCACCCACTCCTTGTTTTATAATCCCCATAAATCATAAACACCATAGGTTTCCTCCAACCCTATCAAACACACCTCAATATTTTCAGGATTACTAAAGCTTATGTGAAGGATGGTGAGTTGGGTCGGAGCTAAACTCTGCAGGACAGCACCACCTACAATCCGTGAGCTTGTGATATGTGTCAGCTACGTAAACATTATGTAATTGTAATGATTCCTGTCTTGTGTTTCCCTTGTCTTGTGTGGACTTTAGTTATCTCCTGTTCTGTGTCATGTTTTGTAGTCCTTTGTAGTTTTTCTAGTTTATTAGTATCCCCAGGTGTTTCTGATTAACCACGCCCCCTTGTTATCTTGTTTAGCTTGTTAGTCTCTGTATTTAAACCCTGTGTCTTGTTTCAGTGTTTGTGGGTTCATGATGTTGTTAGATGTTGGTTGTGCCGTTCCCTAGGTCTGAGTTTTGAGTCTGTCTAGTCTTGAGTTTGTTTAATAAAAGTTCTACTGCTGCATTTGGATCCTGCTTCCTTCCATGTTCCAGCCTGCCACGTTACAGTAATAATAAACATAAGAGTTTTCATAAACTCCGGCATCTGAGCCACTAAGTACGCAGTGGTGTAATTTTATTTATGAGCGGAATGTGTCCAAGAAAACAGGTCAATTTTACATTATGTGCATGTAATTTTACACCAGACTGCTTTGCACACGAGGGTGAGTAAAACAGGATTTGCACAGAAGTTGATGGAGATGGATCGATACCAACTGTTCATGATCCAATTTCATATTTATTTTGTGATGTTTGCAAATTGCCTTTCTGAATGTGTTTCGTTAGCACATTGCCTGTTGTTTCTTACTGTATTCACGGAGACCAAAGCCATGCCGTTATTTTATTTTTTACCCCAAAATGCTCATTGTCTGTATAATTCATAAATGCATCTTCATTCTTATTAAGTCTCTCAAACAGTGTGTAACTTCAGCCATGTTAACCGTGCAGTATGCTATCAAGCTAATTCAGCTGTGGTTAAACAACACAACAAAACGAGCGAACTGGACAGAAACGATCATGAAAAATGCTTGCGTTTGCAGCCCACACTTCATATCAGTTAAGGTTGAATAAACTATTGTCTTTTGTTGGTATGGATTATGGTTTGATTGCATGTCTAAAGATTTCTCATTCATGCCCACCTAATCAGAAATTGGGGAACTAAGTGATTTCTCACATAACGTTAACTTTTTACACGCATTAGCTAACTTTGTTAGTCGTACAACTACAGTAGCAGTTTACTAACAACCAGGGACTAAACATAAAGGAAACCTTTTGTGTCGTCTCTCTTTCTACAATTGCCATAAGTGCAATTGTAGAGAGAGGGAACAGTGAAGGCCAGTAGTTGCATTTGCAACGTTTGCCTGTTTTAGTACATAGTTATAGTCATATAAAGATTTATATGCCCTCAGTTTCTTTTTACTATACACGCTTAGTTTTTCTTTTATATAAGTGTATATGTCAGGCCACTCCTGTCAGTTCGTCCATCCATTGAGTGAGCGTGTACGAGTCTGCCAATTTCTCAATGTCATAAACTATAAGGCAAGGCTTCTAAAATTTGGGGCGTGATATTGAAATGATGATTGTTTTCAGCTGCCACATTTATCAATGTACGATCAGTCATAGGATGGGATTGACAGCATACGAATGTCTCATGAATCACACGTGAACCCTGTGGCAAGATGATTTCTGTGTTCGGATCTGCGCTCGTTTCTACGTTAAATTGATAAATGATGCCCAAAGAGAAGCAGCAATAAGGGAAGTTAAAATAAACATTTTAAAAGCTAAACAGGTATCAATGTGAAGTAGAGAGTAAACTGACTGAAAAGAATCTTGCATCAGCTTGGTCTGGTATGAAAACTATAGTAGGTATATAGCAAAGTATGATGTCAGGAATTCGGAAATCAATTGCGTTTCCCAAAGGCAACGTTAGTCAACAATGTTCGTCGTTATCAGCGTAGTTCAACAAGCCAGTGTTTCCCGAAACCATCGTTCCAACGAACATTCGCAAACAGTATCGCAAAGTAGTGTGGTTGGAACGACAGCTCTCGACCTGTGGTTAGGAGCATAGTTTCTAGTTTGCATGACATGTGGACTCAATAAATCCGTATCTTGAGCAAAATAAGCAAGCTGACATTCAGTACAACCTGTGTCTTTTATTTAGAATACATACAAATGTAATTTACGTCTTTTAGTTTGTCAAGAGATTTAAAGCACCATTTTTGCAGACTGCATGTGCGAACGTGCTCTACTATGTAAGAACGAGCCAATGATTGAATCTGGAAATAAAGCAAAATAACTGAGAAAAATTTGAAATAGTCCTCAGATGCCATGTCTGTAATTTATAGCAAAACATCTTAATTGTTGACATCTAAACATGTTAATTCGATCTCAGTTTCATTAAAATAATTTATTTCTCCACCACGTGCGTGACGTCATAAACCAACGTGGTTGAACTATTGTTGAAATATTGTGCAATGAAATTAAACTCTATATTTTATGATACTTTAATGTCTGTATACCTAAAACGCTTACCTAACCTATATAAATGGGCTGTTATTATCCCAGTCCATAAAAGTAATAGTCCCAAGGCTTTAAATGACCTCAGGCCAGTTGGCCTAACTTCTCTTCATTTATATAGCGCCTTTACAACAACCAGAAAGGTGCACAAAGAGCTTTCCATAAAACACATAAGAAAGGCAGCAGGATATGAAAAATAGCAAGTTAAAGCTAATTTAAGCAGTTAAAACAAAGTAACTAACACAAGGACTAAAAACACAAAACAAGTGGTTACATGTTGAAAGCCTTCCTGAAAAGAAACGTTTTTAACTGCGATTTAAAAACACTAAACACAGTTATGTTACGAAGGGGAGTAGGTAAGGCATTCCACAAAGCAGGTCCCTGGATGGCAAAAGATCGGCCTCCAAACTTTTTGCATCTAAACTTAGGGATAATCAAAGAGGTGTTCTGAGAGGAGCGGATGGTTCTGGCAGGTTGGTATACAGTGACCAGCTCGGAGAGGTATGCCGGGGCCAGACCATTGATGGCCTTAAAAGTCAAGTCAAGTCAAGTCAAGTATATTTGTATAGCGCTTTTCACAATACAGATTGTATCAAAGCAGCTTCACAGTATTAAATTAAAATAATACAACAAGGTTTGTTTCTAGTGGAATTTATTGATAAAATCAAATTAGATATCCCCAGAATATCCCCAACTGAGCAAGCCAAAGGCAACAGTGGCAAGGAACCAAAAAACTCCATCAAGTGACCTAATGGTGTCCTAAAACTCCATCGGGTGACCCAATGGAGAAAAAAAAACCTTGGGAGAACCCAGGCTCAGTCGGGGGCCAGTTCTCCTCTGGCGTTTATTAACTAGAGGCCGGATTGTAATTTGAACTGTAAGATTAAAAATATTATATGAATGCCTGGCTGAAGAGATGCGACTTTAATCTAGTTTTAAACTGGGAGAGCGAGTCTGAGCAACGAACACTATCAGGAAGGCTATTCCAGAGTTTAGGAGCTAAATGTGAAAATGCTCTCCCTCCTTTGGTGGTTCTGGATATCCTAGGTATGACCAAAAGCCTTGAATTTAGTGATCTTAAAGAGCGCGATGGATTATAGGGCGATAGAAGATCCGTTAAATCAACTGGAGCTAAGCCGTTTAGGGCTTTATAAGTAAGTAGCAATACCTTGTAATTAATACGGAACTTTATAGGTAACCAATGCAGTAGGGCTGCACGATTTGGGGAAAATGTCATATTGCGATAATTGAGGTCAATATTGCGATTGCGATATGCGATATAATAAACAAATGGTTTCATGAGTCAACTTGCTTGGTTCTCAAGGAAAATAAATGCACACACAGATAAGTGATAATCTGCCTAAAGAAAAAAGTTATTTAGTCAAGAGCAGTGAGTGTTTTTCTCTGTTCCCTTTGTTCTTTGATTAACTTTAGCGACAGATATAATTAGTGGCTGCTGTGTACTGTCCCTTTAAGACCAGTCGCTCCTGTCAGAGACGCGGATCTCACACGCGCCTCATTCTCTCACGAGTCACAACTCTTCACGTTCATCATAAGACTACTCTTATGTTATGAAGATACTCGACAAAAATACATTTTGGCATAATTGTGTGTGTTATTGTTCGTTCAAGCTCGAAAGAGAACTGTATTCTGGCATGCTGTTTTGTGCGCACGCACGATATTAGCGCGAGTCTTTCTGTGTGTCACAGTCAGGACATTCACAGGCAGCGCGTTCATTTTTGTCTTATCGCGCATGAATGGTTTAAAAGCATTTGCTTGAATAAGAGCGGGATCATGTAACACTAGCCAAAGGATGGCAAAAATGAACAGATGCTGCGTTAACAGCGCTAGTTTGTTTATTTAATATAAAATCGCAGCATTTTGCGTCATATAATCGCGTAGGCTAGACATCGCGATTGCGATTGCGATGTGATTAATCGTGCAGGACTACAATGCAGTGATGATAAAATCGGTGTTATATGATCATATTTTCTTGATCTAGTAAGAACTCTAGCGGCGGCATTCTGGACTAACTGTAGCTTGTTAATTGAGGATGCAGGACAACCGGCTAATAAAGCATTACAGTAATCTAGTCTCGAGGTCATGAATGCATGAACTAACTTTTCTGCATCAGAAACTGATAGCATATTACGTAGCTTAGCAATGTTTCTAAGGTGGAAAAAGGCGGGTTTTGTAACATATGAAATATGATTTTTGAAAGACAGGTTGCAATCGAGTATAACACCCAGGTCTTTTACTGTAGAGGATAAAGTAACAGGACATCCTACTATATTAAAGTTGTATTGCGAGAGGTTTTGTGGGCGGTTTTTTGAACCGATAAGTAGTACCTCTGTTTTATCTGGATTTAATAAAAGAAAATTACGCGTCATCCAATCTTTTATATCTTTAACACACTCTGTCAATTTGGATAATTTAGCGTTTTCATCTGGCCGTGATGAAATATATATTTGAGTGTCATCAGCATAACAATGGAAACTAATTCCATGTTTCCTTATAATATTTCCAAGTGGCATCATATATACTGAGAATAATAGAGGGCCTAACACAGATCCCTGCGGCACTCCATAGTTTACTGGAGTTATGATCGATTTTTCTCCATTTAAATAGACAAAATGGTAGCGGTCAGATAAGTATGATCTGAACCAGCTTAATGCTTGTCCTTGAACACCAGTATAATTTTGTAGTCGATCTAAGAGTATTGTGTGATCTATAGTATCGAACGCAGCACTAAGATCAAGTAAAAGTAGTAGACTTTTAGTAGAAGATAAGCTAAAAGTAAATCATTTGTGATTTTAACGAGCGCAGTTTCAGTGCTATGGTGCGGTCTGAATCCTGACTGAAACTTTTCATAGATATCATTTTCTTGCAAGAAAGAACACAATTGAGCGGACACCACTTTTTCTAATATTTTAGACATAAATGGAAGATTTGAAATGGGTCTATAATTTGGTAGGTTATTATGATCTAATTGTGGTTTCTTAATGAGAGGTTTTATAACTGCCAGTTTAAATGTTCTTGGAACATGACCTAAAGATAAAGACGAGTTAATAATATTGAGGAGAGGCTCTTCCACTACAGGTAACACTTCTTTCAGTAGCTTAGTTGGTATAGGATCTAATAAACATGTTGTAGTTTTAGATGAAGTGATAAGTTTATTTAACTCTCTTTGTTCTATAGTTGTAAAGCACTGTAATTGTTCTTGCGGGGTGATAATTTAGGCTGAATTATAAGGCGCAATTGAAGATTGAACGTTTACAATTGTGGTTCTGATGCTATCTATTTTCTCAGTGAAGAACTTCATAAAATCATTACTACTAAACTGTAACGGGATATTTTGTTCGGGTGACGTCTGTTTATTTGTTAGTCTAGCCACGGTGTTAAATAAAAACCTTGGATTATTTTGGTTATTTTCTATTAGTTTGCGGAGGTGCTCAGCCCTGGCCGCTTTTAGGGCCTTTTTATAACGTGACATACTGTCTTTCCACGCGATTCTAAAGACCTCTAAATTAGTTTGTTTCCATTTACGCTCTAAAATACGGGTTTCTCTCTTTAGAACATGCGTAGTATTGTTGTACCACGGTGCTTTAATTTTCTCTCTGACCTTTTTTAATCTAATAGGTGCAACAACATCCAATGTTCTAGAGAGAATAGTGCTCATAGTGCTAGTTAGTTCGTCTAGTTCATCTGTTTGTTTGGGTTCAGGCAGCAGCTGAGACAGATTAGATAAGCAATTTGAGAAATTATCTATGGTGGATGGAAGGATTGTTCTGCCTGGTTGATAACGCGGCGCCGCATGACATATTACAGCAGTACGTAATATGCAAGTTACCATGTAATGGTCAGTGACTTCATCACTTTGCGGTATAATATCTATATCGGTTGGATCGGTTCCATGTGATATAATTAAATCGAGTGTATGATTAAGACGATGAGTTGGTCCGGTGACGTTTTGCTTGACCCCAAATGAATTTAATAAATCTGTAAACGCAGCCCCTAACGCATCATTTGAATTATCTACGTGTATGTTAAAATCTCCAACAATTAATGCTTTATCGACATTGACTAATAGGTCTGAGAGAAAATCTGCAAACTTTTTTAGGAAATCAGCGTAAGGCCCAGGCGGTCTATATACGGTAGCCAAGGCTAGAGATAATAGGGATGTTTTTCTAACATCTAAGAGCGTAACATTTAGTACAAGTACTTCAAACGAAATAAACTTATAACCCGCTTTCTGAGTAACATTTAGAATATCTCTATAGATTGTTGCAACCCCACCGCCACGACCAATCAGACGGGGCTCATGCTTATAGGAGTATCCAGGAGGAGCAGACTCATTTAGACCGAAATAATCATTTGGTTTAAGCCAGGTTTCAGTAAGGCAAAGTACATCGAAGCTATTATCTGTGACTATTTCATTTACAATAACTGCCTTAGGTGTGAGTGATCTAATGTTTAGAAGACCTAGCTTTAGAAATTGTTTTTGTTTACTAATAGCAACATTTTCTGTTTTAATAACAATTAGATTTTTTCCTAGATCCTGCAGTAGATTTACTATTTGATCTCACTAAACGAGGAATAGACACGGTTTCTATGCAATATTCTACACTAGTATCTATATCAGTTAAATTGGTGCAGCAGAGACTATGATTTGGACTTTTGGTTACTAGTCAAAAGGTATTTAACATTTTGGAGATGTTATCCGACAGAAGATCTGCTCCGAATCTGCTTGGGTGTAAGCCATCAGCACGGAAAAGCCTAGGACGCTCCCAAAACAGATTCCAATTATTTACAAAGAGCAGTTTCTGCTCATTGCACCATGACATTAACCATTCATTTAGCGCAAATAATCTGCTAAACTTTTCATGTCCTAGTCGGTACGTGGGAAGCGGTCCTGACACTATGATCGTTGTTTCAGGCGATGTGCTGCGTACCGTATCAATCAGATTCCTGAAGTCTTTCTTCAGAATCTCCGTCTGGCGCATCCTGATGTCGTTCACTCCCGCGTGCAGGACAACAGTTCCGACGCGCTCGTCACCGTTCAGCGATTTCAGAAACACGAGCACCAGGAAAGCAGTGACTGTGCACCTTACTTTTACCTAACGTTGCGCGTACGTGCCGAACGATGGAATCGCCGATGATCACAGCATCGCGTTCTGTTTCGCGAAGAGGGGAGAAGGGGTTTTGTGTGGATAACTCGAAAACCGGGAGGGTCGGAGAGAGTCTTGGTCTAGACCTGACTCGCGTCTTCTGCTGCGGAACCACCCAGGCTTCGTGGTGGCGTGTTGGAGCCGGAGTGAACGAGACCATGGCTGATCGCGACCTCGGCGCTCGGGACCGATGTTGAGAAATGCACGGAGTAGACGAAGTCGGAGTCAGCGGGTTAGTAACGTTAATCACTGATTTGTGTGCATCGGCGTGTGATGTTTCAAGAGCTAACCGCCGGTCTATCAGCTCGGCTTGTCTCAATAAAAGGTCGTGGATCTGTTTCTCAACAGCTTCCAGCTCAGACTGTAGTGCGTGCAGCTCAAATGTGTCCTCACCTGCACCAAAAGGTAGACTACTTACATCTGATATATTCGCCATTTTAACAGATGGACAGTAAGTTAGCAACGAAGCTACCAGTGATGCTATCAATATTAATACTAATTTATGACTGAAGTCTTAGATATAATCCGTCTTTTTAGTGGTACGGGTGTAGAGTAGACGCACGATAGGCGAAAAATGTTTGTAAGTGAGTGTTGAGAAGACGCGTTCAGCCGTGATCCACGGACGTAACCTATAGGAGTATCCAGCGTTGGATCACTAATAGGCTTGAGACGCGTCTGCTCAATAGTCCGCGTTGTAACTATGAGGGTTGAGCAGTAGTGCTTCTCAGTGAGGTAAAGTAGAAAATGTTTGTTGTAAGTTTAAAGAGTAAAATCAAGATTTATAAATCAAATCGATGGAGCTCCAAAGACAACAACGCGTTCAGACACGACGCATGCGCATTCGAAAACAGGAAAAAGGAAAAACAAACATCAGAACCTTATACTCCACCCTAAACCATACCGGGAGCCAGTGAAGTGAGCAGAGGACGGGGGTGATGTGTAAACGTTTATGGGTATTGGTAAGGAGACGCGCTGCTGCGTTTTGAACCATCTGAAGACGGTTGAGAAGTGATTGGTTAAGCCCAGTGTAGAGGGCATTACAGTAATCTAGCCTTGAGCTGATAAAGGCATGAATGGCTTTTTCTAGATCAGCACGGGACAGGAATGATTTCACCTTACTGAGGAGCCTTAGCTGGAAAAAGCTAATCTTAACGACTGCACCAATCTGTTTGTCAAAATGCAATCTATTGTCGAAAGCAACACCCAGGTTACGAACAGTGGATGCAAACTGGGGCGTAAAAGGGCCAAAACTGAGAGAGCTGCAAGGTGAGTCTGGGGTGAACAGTATGTACTCGGTCTTACCTTCAAATGAAGGAAGTTTTGAGAAAGCCACTGTTTAATGTCCTGGGTGCAGTTATGGAGGGGGTCTAGTGCTTAATGATTGTTCAAAACTACAGGAAGGTAGACTTGAAGGTCGTCAGCATAGAAATGAAATTGTACGTTGTGTTTTGAAATGAGTTGACCAAGTGGCAGCATATAAAGGGAGAACAGGATAGGACCAAGAATAGAACCCTGGGGCACACCAGATGATAAAGGGGCAGCTGAGGAGGAGAAGTCATCAAGCATTACTGAGAATGTTCTGTTGGTGAGATATGACGAGAACCAGTTGAGCACCGTGCCATGTAGACCCACAACATGTTGTAGACGGGAGATGAGGATAGCGTGGTCCACCGTGTCAAAAGCAGCGGTAAGGTCAAGCAGCACCAGAACCACTGAGTTTTTATTATCTAAGGCTCTGAGAATGTCATTATGAACCCTCAGTAAGGCTGACTCTGTACTATGTCTAGACCTAAAGCCAGATTGAAATTTGTCCCCCACACCATGCAGATTGAGGTATGACTGAAGCTGGGAGAAGACAAGCTTTTCCATGAGCTTAGACAAAAATGACAGGTGGGATATGGGGCGGAAATTAGACAGTACTGAAGGATCAAGGTTTGGTTTCTTAAGTAGTGGTCAAACAATGGCGTGCTTGAGAGGAGTGGGAACAACGCCCAGACTAAGACAGCAATTCATGAAGGAGACAAGGAAAGGACCTACGATGTCGATGGCTTCTTTCAGAATCCTAGCAGGAACAACATCTAGAGGACAGGAGGTTGGCTTCAAATCATGAACAGCTTTTTTGAGATCAACAAAAGAAACCACCTCAAAATTCTCCAGCACACATTGTGTCGCCTGGGAGGGAGTAATGACAACAGGGGCTGGTATGATAGTTTTATGCACTTTGAAGGGACTCATGCTAGTCTGTTGTTTATTGACACTTCTTCAGATTTTAATACTATCCAGCCTCACATTTTAGGTTGAGCCACAATTTGGTGGGTTGGATTTTGGATTTTTTGACAAACAAAACACAGAGGGTGAAAGTAAACGGCATTTTATCAGATTTAATATATTAATCCTCTGGCTCACTGCAGTGCTTTTTTCTCTCACCCTTACTTTATATTCTATACACTTATATGTGCCAAAGTAAGTACACAAATAGGACTATATTGAAATTTGCAGATGATACAGTAATTGAACGAAAATGCTACACGAAAATGAGTCTGGACATGGCCCTATTATTGAGAAGTTTGTCACCTGGTGTGGTGTGATGAGTCTTTTAAACATAACCAAAACAAAGGACATGATTATAGATTTTAGAACTCATGCTTCATGTTATGACACTATGACCATTAAAGACCAGGTGGTGGATTGTGTAGAAGGCTACAAATATCTTGGGACAGTCATAGATTCTAAATTGAATTTTGAAAAGAACTGTTTAACTGTATGTAAAAAGCAACATCTGCATCTGTTTTGCCTCAGAATGTGGTCCAGATTTCACATTGAAAAATCTATGGCTATGGTCTTGTCCTTCTCCCTTGTGTAGTGGTTTGATCATTTATCTTTGAAGAACAAATATTCTTTGAACCAATTTCTCAAGTGGGCTAATAAGATTATAGGTAAACCACAACTTAACCTAGCAGGTCTAACCAGCTGCAGCATAAGGCGAGTTCTATTTTTAGAGGTTGTTCCCACCCTTTATATGCTGATTTTCAGCTCCTACACTCTGGTTGTCAGTTTGTGGCCCCTAGGTGGATAACTAGACAATATAGGAATACTTTTGTACCTGCAGCAATAGAATTATTAAATAAAAATAGCAGAAAATGACTATTTAGGGAGTGGGTGAGTGTGTGTGTAGAGGCACATTGTCATGACCTTTTTCTTAAGAGCTTTTATACTTTTGTACATTATTACAATGATTTATGTTTTACTGTATGTTTTAATGTTCTATTTTTTATATTTTTTTATATGGATTGCTCAATCTCCTGTCTGCACAACAAATTTACCCTCGGGTATTAATAAAAGACACCTTGACCTTGATTATACTGAATGTTCATTGGATGAAAAGATTAGTCAACTCAGATGTTACCTCCGCTATATCAGTTCATTCTTAATAATATTTAAAATTTACCACAATTAAATAACAATATTTCCCTTTGTTCTAATTGTTACATCAAATAACTTACCAAAGTGTCTCCAATTTACACTTTAAACTCTCCAGTCTAGTGTAGAGCAGCTCCACTCCTGAATCCCGCAGATTATTATTGTTCATGTTCAACTCTCTCAGATTGGAATCTGATCCAAGAACTGCAGCCAGAGCCGAACAGCTTTTGTGTGTCAAGTTACAGTCATTTAGCCTACAAAAGAATTACAGATTACAGTGTTTTCTACATAACACTTATATACTAAAATTATAATAAAATAGTAAAGTTAGACTTTATTTCCACTGTATTCATTTGAGAAAAAATATTAATAAAAAAAACTAATCATATAAATTAACTATATAGATGGTATACATTCATATATGGTATACGATTAAGAATTAATGCAGATAAAAACAAAAAGTAAAAGACTTACAGAGCTCTTTTGGAGGTTTTGATGACCGCTGATAGTCTAAATAGACACTCGTCTGATTTCTTAAATTTCTCAAGCTCAAAGTCCTCCAGCTCCTCCTCTGATGTCAACAACACAAAGGCCACAGCAGACCACTGGGCAGGTGAAAGGTCAGCAGATGAGAGACTTCCTTCTCTAAGTTGTGTTTGAATGTCTTTAACCAGAGTTTGGTCATTCAGTTCATTCAGACAGTAGAACAGATTGATGGACCTTTCTGGAGATAAATTTTCTCCTAACTTTTGCTTGATGTACTGAACTATGTCCTTGTTGCTCTGGTCATTGCTGTCTTGCTGTGTCAACAGACCTCGTAAGAGTGGATAATTAGACTCAAGTGATAGACCAAGAAGGAATCGAAGGAAAAGATCCAGATGTCCAATGTCACTTGCGAGTGCCTTGTCCACTGCAGTTTTCAGCAAATCAATCATGGCTTCATTTTTGTTTTCCTGCTCTGTAGACTCTTGAACAAACACACTTTTCTTGCTGATGTCTAGAAAAAGATGTGCATAAAGGGCTGCAATAAACTCTTGAATGCTCATGTGAACAAAGCAGTACATGGTACCAATAATGATTCCCTTTTCCTCCTTAAAGATCTGTGTACACATGCTTGAATACACTGATGCTTTAGAGGCATCAATACCACAGTCCTTCAGGTCTGTGTCATAGAAGATCAGGTTGTTTTTTTCCAGCTGTTGAAATGCCAGTTTCCCCAGTGAAAGGATGGCATCTTTATCCCAGGAAACATCTGGTCTGTATTCTCCATCATACTTTTGTTTGCTCTGCTGGATCTGAAAGCGGAGAAAGTGTGTGTACATTTGTGTCAGAGTCTTGGGAATGTCTTCAGTATTTGATTCCTGCAGTGTTATAGAGGCGTCCTCAGTCTGATTTTTTGGATTATTATTTATTTTTTCCTCCAAAATGTTCTGGAGAACAGTGGCAGAAATCCAGCAGAAGACTGGGATGTGGCACATGATGAAGAGACTCTTTGATTGTTTAACGTGATCAATGATTCTGTTGGCCATTTCCTCATCAGTGAATCTTTTTCTGAAGTACACTTCCTTTTGTGCATCATTGAACCCTCTGACTTCTGTCACGCGGTCGATACATTCAGGAGGAATTTTAGTGGCAGCTGCTGGTCTGGTGGTGATCCAGATGAGAGCAGAAGGAAGAAGATTTCCCTTGATGAGGTTCGTTAGGAGAACATCCAGAGAGGCTGGTGACGATACATCACGCCACGTCTCATTGTCCTTAAAGTTTAAAGGAAGGCGACATTCATCCAATCCATCAAGAATGAACAGGACTTTGAATTTATCCTCTCTTGTAAGGTTCAGTCCTTTTATCTCTGGGAAAAACTGACTAACAAAGTTCATCAAGCTTAGATTTTCTTTCTCCTTTAAGTTCATCTCTCTGAATGGAAGAGGAAATATGAAGCTGATATCTTGATTTTCTTTTCCTTCGGCCCAATCCAGAATAAACTTTTGCACCGAGATGGATTTACCGATGCCAGCAACTCCTTTTGTCAGTACAGTTCTGATCTTCTTGCCTTGTTCAGGTGATTCAAACAAATTTGTGCATTCAATCTGTATCTCTTGTGATTCAGCGCGGCTGGAAATCTCAATCTGTCTCACCTCATGTTCAGTATTGACCTGTTCACTGCCACCCTGAGTGATATAGAGATCTGTGTAGATGTTATTGAGAAGTGTGGAGTCACCTTGCTTTGCAATTCCTTCAAACACACATTGATACTTCTTCTTCAGGTTCGATTTAAGTTGTCGTTGATGAATAAAGACAAGCTCATCTAAACACACAAACAGAAATAAAAATACATGATCCTACTTTTCTCTCCTGACTTTAAATGACAACATGACAGATGCTCATGAGCCTCTTACCTTTTAGAGTATCTGCAAGTTCATCTTGCTTCATACTTTTTAGGAAGTGCAGTGTGATATCAAGAGCTGCTTCTTTGATGCTACTCATGTCATCTATATAGTCCTGCACAAAGTATTGGGTGTTCTCCTTTTTTAGTATTTTCTTAAACTTTTCCAGCTCATTCTTTAGGAATACAATTATTTTGTGCTCAAGGTCCTAAAAGCATAAAAACAAAGATGGGTACAACAACAAAATTTAACCAACTTCACATCCATATATGAGACATATGGTTAAAAAAATTACAGACAGAGGTAAAAGCATTAATGAAGCTGTGATAATGTGAAACTACAAATAGCATATAAAATAAAAATGAAAAAGGCAGAACACCAGTTAGCTTGAGCAAACTATTTATGCAATTATTGGTAAAATTATTGAAAGTACCTAGTTAAATGACAAACAAGTGTTTGCCTAAACAAAATTTAACCAGCGCATTGCTGTTGCTGGATTATGCTGTTAACTTCTTAGACAAAGGCCCTAAATGTAACACACATACCAGAATTAACCCTCTGGGGACCAAAAACGCGCCCCTGCGCGTTTTGCTCGTTTTTTTTTTTTAGCAATGAAAATAAACACTTAATGCTCTGTTAATTTTGATCTTTCATTTTCGTGTAATACATCAATCGATCCTGTTCAGTTTCTATTTTTTTTATGTATACTCACAATAAAAATAAAGTGTTTTGCTTTTTGACAAATAAAGAAAAATTAACACGATGCGATTTATGCCTTCTCTCTGTCAGTAAACTCCCATTTGAAACGCGTTCGAAAATGATCTATAACTCCGCGAAAATTCAGTCAAACAGGCAAACAGACCCACGGGCATAAAGCTTGAGATCGCATCTTTTAAATGAAGTAATTTATATAAAAAACAAATATTCTCAGCTTCTGTAATCTGTATAAAAAGAGAGCGACTCCAGTCGAGCTCATTACGAGCTGATTCGACCACTCCCCGGGGAGCGCGTGCTATTCAAACGCAAATTCTGAGAACGCCCACATCAGCTGTAAACAAAGCGCGTCGCGATCGAGTGAGGCATAATATAGCCTACCTTATGGAGAAAAGATTCCTCAGAACAGTGCTGATATGAGGAGCAATATCTCCTGATATGAGGAGCAGATCCCGCTGAGGAGTGAGGTAGGCTGTTTTCTTTTCTCAAGTGTGGAATAACGTTAGTGTAGGCCTATGCAAACCGCAAAAAGATGAATCGCATTTCTATAATACGACTCGCGTTTCTGTGAGATGAATGAAGGGTACATATTTGTAAAGACTGTTTAGCCTAAATATGAATCGCGCGTCTGTGTGTGAAAGAATAAACTGCTTTGCTATAGCCTACTGAGATGAGTAAAAATCGACTGGAATATGTTGAAATAAAATGTATTTGTATAAGCAACGTATTAAACTGCAAATTAGCATTTATATGCCCTAATATTTCATAAAAACAACGTTACAGTCAGTCACTTGTTGACTAGATTTGGGTACAGTTTTTAGACTACTGTAGAATATACTGCCACATCAAATAAGCTTTTGTTTAGCAATTTCTGCTCATATCTAACGTTATATATATATATATATATATATATATATATATATATATATATATATATATTATTTTTGTCAAAAATAAAGTCATAGACTAAGATGTTAGATGTTCCAATGTTGGCTATATTCAAACTAATGAATACATATGATAAAATGTAGGCCTATAATCTTTTTTCTTTTTCTTTTTTACAAAGAAAGAGTACACTTGAAATATTGTTGAAATTGTAATTATTGTTGTAATTGTAACATTTTTAATAAAATAACAAAACATATTTACAAGAGAGATGTAAGCGAAATCTTAAATGGTCAATATAAGTCTTCTTCTAAATACATCCTTTGTCCTTGCATTGTGGCTCAGTCAGTGTCACACCTGGCTCATTAGGCAGAGTCATTATGCAGAGTGGGTGGGACATTGTAATCTAAGTTGTAAACTACTCCTCCCCCTCGCATATTGGCTTTCCAAGCAAAACCTGTTTTACACCATTTAAATCAATGTATTTTTTTTGTGAACGATAAAGCAAGACTATTTTCACATCATTTTGAAGCTAGAACTCAAAGGGACAACATCCATTAGTCAAAAGTCTGTGGACACATATTTAGTATGTGTTTTGTGGTCTTAATTCAGCAACTTTCATTTAAATTTTTTCCAATAACCACGCATAAACATTATTCTCTTAAAAATACAAACATCTACATACACGTTGCTCGCATATTATGGTAGCCCTGTTTGTGCTATATAGAGTGAATTTACACCTTTGCCATTAACATGTTTATAAATAACTGAAAAAAGCACAAATGTCAAGGCATGTCAGAACATCTCAAGGACCCCCAAAACAGCTTGGTCCCCAGAGGGTTAAGGTAGGCAAATATAAACATTACAGAACATCAATATGACTGTGCCCAAAATCATACATAAATTACAAATCATACAGAATTGTAGAGTTGCTAAATATTTTTTACATATAATTGCAAGTTTAATGAAGCTGCTTGTCTACCAACATGAATATATATGATTCTAGCATTGTTGACATGTGGATGTGTACACAACTAAAATGCTAAATACATTAATTAGTTGTCTTTTTCACTATTTTACATTTGTTGATAAACCCATTTGTTTATTATAATATAAATGTGAACAAATACAAAACAATATTTTTCCATACCTGAAAGACCCAGATGAGATTTTCTCTGAACTTCTTGAAGCGGTAACTCTGAAAGTCTGTTTTTTTCTCATACTGAATCCTGTTAGCAAAATAAATGTGGTCATTGTTTATAGTATATCTAATAAAATATAGCATCTGCAATAGACAAAACTAGAACTGGAAACAGCATTTTTTTGCAAACAAATCTACAGTAAGTTGATAAGAAGCTTCAAATGTATTCAATATAAACATTCTCAAGATCAGTATTACCAGTGTTTTCTGTTTTTATTTCTTATGGGGTATTTTTTTATTACATGAAGGTATATGCAAGCATCCTTAGTGATTAATCTCTGAAAAAACTGACTGAAGACATCAATGCCACAGTCCAATAGCCAAAGAGAATATTATCACACAACTCATGTGACAAAGCAAATAAACACTGTCTTTTTAAAGGGATAATTCACCCCAAAATTCTGTCATCATTTACTCATCCTTAAGTTGTTCTAAACGTATACATTTTTTTTTTGTCCTCAACACAAGATAAGATATTTTGAAGAATGTTCATAACCTAAAAGTGCATGGTATTTTTTTACTACTATGGAAGTCAGTGGGGCTCAACAACTGTTTGGTTTTCATCATATTCAAAATATCTTATTTTTTGTTCAGCAAGAAACTTTTATGTTCAGCAACTTGAGAGTGAGTAAATGATGATAGAATTTTCATTTTTAGGTGACCTATCCCTTTATGTATTTTAACACATAGGCAAGGTGCTGAATTTTCTTCAAAAGGCACAATGTACAACATTTTAAAAGCCAGGTCATTCGCATACAAAATATTATTATAATATTATAATAATAATAATTATGAATTCTAGCATGGTTAATCGTTTATGTTGTAAATTAAACTAAAATGTGAACTGTGTTATTTAAAAGTTGTGTTTGTGTCCCCACCTGTTGAGAAGAAAAGATGCCAGTTCCACATCACTATTCATTCCCTTTTGAACCTTTAGATCATTCCACCGTGTAATTTCTGCACCGAAATTTACTGTGGTCTTTTGTCCTTTGTTACTAAATCACACAAAACAACAAATCACATGGAAACTAAAAGATTCACAGATGTCACAGATACCTCTATCCAACACTGATCATTTCAGAAAAAGGTTTTAATGTAAATAAAGTTTCATGATACTCACTGAAATACTTTCTAACACAATAAATATGTGACCAACAAGAAACACAAGAAATACCTTTTGGTAGATGTTGTTTTCTCTGGCAGTCCACCATCTTTTGAACGGTCACTACTCATAGACACTGAGCCTGATCTTTCCCTAATACACAAAGAGAAAAGAGAATCGATTTATTGCAGGAGGTCCCACTGTAACTGATATCTGGGTCAATGACGTGACGCCTAAATTTTCTGTCCGATTGCATTTTTTCAGGCAAAAACGGGTTAAAATGCGTAAAAAGATACTGCATATTTGAAGTACCTCTCCCATGTATGTACTCACTTTAACTCATCAAAAACCTTTACTTATTTGTTATTTTTTTTGTTATTTAAAGTGTCAAAACATCATGTGGTGCGACCGTCCGGCCATAACTTCTGTTTTGAAACCATCTTTGAAATTACTCTGAATTTATTCAAATTTATTTTCTGCACTATTTGGCATGATTTCCAAAATGTTTTGTAATCCTTTAAAAAAATTCAAAGCATTTGTATTTATATTTCCATCATAATATACAAACAAACTTTGTCCGATGATGTCCATTTTATGAAATATCATGTGGTGTGACCATCAAGGAACTACCATTTTGGGACTTTAATGTTGAAAACTATTCAAACACAGGACGTTACATCATATACCAATTTACCAAGGACCCATGGAAGCAGCAAGCAGGTTTGTAATTCTCTCAAATTGGAAAAAAAATAAACCTTTGTAATGGTTGGTATGTAGTTGCCAAATTTGGTTGTCATGTGGTATGACCTAAAAAAACTATTGACCCCAAATGTTACCTGTATACAATAATTTTATGAAATAATTTATATCTATTACATTATTATTTGTTAGAAAGAAATTCTAAGTCAAGTTAAAAGAAATGGTGCACTTGTGTTTTTGATGTGATTTTTATTTAAAAAAAAAAAGTTTATGTTCAGGAAAATTCTGTGAAATTTGTATGAAATCTGGTTTAAATCAATTTTTTTTGTATAAAATGTATTGTTCATTGATCTCTTTAAATAGATTTTTAACTATATAAGGTCTTCGTGTCATTTGGAGCGACCACTTATCATTTGGTGCGACCAATAAAAGCAATCGCTGTATTAAATGTAAAATAAAATATCTTATTTTTGTGGCTGAAATATGAATCACTGATACAGTATGCTTTAGTAAATGATATTTTTAAAACATTTATATCAGTTTTATGTGATTTACAGGAAAAGTAAGTCTGTTAACTAGATTTAAGAAGGCAACTCGGAAATTATAGAACAAAAAACGAGATCATTATTTACAAAAACTCAAAAGAAATGCAAAACTTGGTTTCTAAACACTTTAATTACTAAGAACTTGTAAAAAAAATGTTTAAGCATGTTAAGGAAATTAATTAATTTTAAGATAAATCACAGTCGCACCACATGACATTTTTTAAGGCTACGGACAATTCATCTAGATGAAAAAACACTAAAATCACTTAAAGTGAATTTTTTTAATGAATTTAGGTGTACACAACATCCTTAATGTTTGAACAATTGCAACAGATATTATTATTTTTTGTATTTTAAAATTGACCTGTCGAAAATCCTTATACGTCATTGACCCATCTACATCTGCTATACAGTTCTGTTAGCTTACATAGACACAACATTCCCCCTTTTCTTTGAAGTATTTTGGTTAGAGTACTGTCTTGGAACATTACAACATAATACCATACTCTATTCCAAACACTGTAAGTACTACAGAATTAAAGAATTACTTTGAAATAATTTACCTCTTTATATAAAACAAGTTGTATTAGCAAAACAAATGGTGTATTAACTCCTAGCACTTTCTTTAAGGAGTGCCTTAAGGACAAGCCGCAGCATGTGTTGTCTGTCCCTTTAATACTCATGAACACATCTAATATACAGACACGCATCCAACTGTTTATTTTCACATTAGACTGTGTTTATGTAAACCTTGTGTGTATTTGACAGTATTAGCACAATAAGATGGGAATGATAATCTTGTCCAGTAAATGCGCTGTGTGACTGCCTTTTAGAGTGCGCGCGCTTCGGGTGTACCTGCTCAAAAAAGCGCATGTAATAACAGCACGTGAATAATTTTTTAACTGGCAAGGCATTAAAACGCATGCAAATAATAAACTGAATAACTGCAGTGTTCCGTGAGTATAACTCTTACCACAGCGTTAACATGTGATGTGAATGTATGTCGTGTTATACAGTATGTTGAGACGGAAGTGCCAGAACTTTCTTCAAAAGCAGATCGTGGAGACATTTTATTAGTGCACGATCAAAAATCTTGATTTTGCATACCCTTAGCTGAGTGGCAGCGGGAACTGTGATGTCTAATGTCTCCACCAGGCTAGATTATAATAATAACGCAGTTACAAGAATAAATAATTCCTGACCAATCGTAGTAACAGTAACTGCTGTTCAGTTTGTACAGTGCTGCTCTCCTTCTACTCATTTTAAAAATGTTCCCTCTGTTCATTAAAGCGCAGGTGGATGGTGGCCAGACATCACAAAAAAGCCAAAACAAGCCTGTTAAAAAAGCAATATAATACAACCATCAGAATCGATATGAATCTGATCGTGAGATTCCAAAAGATGTCCACCCCTAATACTGAGCTTTGATTCTGTAAAACTGCCAAAGTGCCTTCTGTGTGAACTCAAACAAGGTCTCAAGTCCTAGTAATATTCCCATTATTAATCCCAGAACAAGAGACAAAGGTGGCGATAAAGACGCAAATAATTTCTACAACTGGAAGTAATAGGCATCCAACTACTGTGCTACTTTTGTGCTATAAATTTCATCCAAGATGGCGGCGCGCATAGGCACAGCGGCTTCATGCTCTCACTTTTGGTGCTGTTTGTTTTTGTTTACATGTTTGATTGTTAATATTGCGTTTAGCTGTGCGAATCTAACGTACAGCCGTCAAGATCTCTTGATCCTAGGACTACAATCTGAACAGACTATAACCAGTGAATTTGTGGACCCAGCATTTTTCTTTCTAATGCCAGATCTATCAACAATAATTGATTGAATTTAATTGATTGAATAAATGAATTTACAGATCTCTGCGAATAAACTCAAAGGACTGTTGCATTTTGTTATTAACTGAGATGTGGCTTCACCCACATGTAGCCCAGTGGTAAATTTGGGTATTATAGTGTATTAGAAACGGGGTAGGTTATGATTAATCTCTTACTCAAAAATGAGTCCCATGACTATTAAAAAAATAAATAAACGTTTATTTACTTTAAATAGATAATAGGAAGCACTAATTCATAAAGGAGATCAATATTTGTGATTTTATTTCATGACACTGATTAAAATTAAAGTTTAAAGTTATTTAGCTAAATAATATTATCAGAGGTTTTATGCAGTAAGTGTTTTATTACTCTATTTTTATTGTTTTCATGTTATTATTTTTTATTGGTCATTTGAGTATTAACGCTGTATAGTCAGTGTTTGAGAAGGGATACACGTGACCGGAGGAGGAACCATGAGAGAGGGTGCGGGAAGTTTTTCTCTCTCTTCTCGTCGGACTGGGGATGAGCACAGGTCGCTGGCGCGTTTGAGAAAATATTAACGCTAGAAAGAGTGAGTAAAGCTGTTGAAACTGAATTGGGTGTTCAGATACGAGGATCGCAGACTCTGGGTGTGTTTTGAGCGAGAAACGAAGCCGGAGACCCGTCGGACGGAGCGGGAGAGAAGCAGCGGAAGCGTGATCGGAGGTAGCCGAGATAGCTATAGCTAGCCATGGTGTGCGCTCATGTTGGCGGACATGTTGGTGAATCGCGCTGCACGTGAGCATCCGGACCGAATTTCCACGCTCTCAATGTGTTGCAAGTGTTTGTTCAGCGCACTCAATGTTTTGCAAGACCAACACAGGCCTGCAGCGTGTTTTTCCCTCGTTCAAAGCAGTACTGTGAGTAAACTGAAACGTGTGTGAATGTGTATGTGTGAGTGGGCCCACCATTGCATTTGCTAAGACTTGTTTCAGGACACGTGGCAACGTTTTTGTTTATTGTAAAGATTTCTGTGTAATTTCAATTGTTAGGAAAGAGATAATAACTTTTAGATCAGTTATTCTGGTGTAACAAGTGTGATTGAAACTATTGAGGTTTCTAGCTAAATTTAACGAGGCTATCAGTTGAGTATTTGGGGAATTTTTTTGGTTATTTATGTTGTATATTCGTTGATATTTTGTTTTGGGGAAAACTTTTATATTCTAGTTGCCAAATTCGTTTATGTAAATAAACCAGGGCATTAACCCTTTGTTTTGCTAAACTAAAAACTATCTCTGGGTCTCATTATTTTAAATATTTTATTGTCAAAAGGTTCTACAACTTATTAGAAACTTATTAGGTGCACCTTCGTGGTATCCACCTGAACTACACCGAACCCAAGCACCCACCATTCTCATGTAAGTAACGCTCAGAGTGGCTGTCCGGGTGCTACACACACATCCCAGATGTAGCCATTGAGCTAGCGGACCGCACCGTATTTCGCTGGGATAGGAACAAAGACTCCAGTAAGATCAAGGGAGGGGGATTATGCATTTGCGTGCACAACAACTGGTGCACAAATACAAACGTTATAGGAAGTCATTGCTCTCCAGAGCTGGAGTATTTGACTGTTAAATGCAGATCAATCTATCTCCCACATGAAATTACTGTTGTCAAAGTTACAGCTGTTTACATTCCACCAGATGCTAATCCTAGCATAGCCCTGGGCTACTTGCTTAGTGCTATAAATTCAATGCAAATCAAATATCCTGAAGCAGTTCATATTATAGCGGGTGACTTCAATCAATCAGATCTACCAGAAGCCCTGGATGATAAAGGGGGTTAAAACTCTACTCAAGGATCGTAACATCTGGTGACAGAGCCCATTACACCATTGCAAGAGCTAATCTGAAGAAAGGCATCAGGGAAGCAAACTGGCTTACAAGAGGAAGATCGAGGACCATTTTAGCAACAAGGACCCACGGCAGGCATGTCAGGGCATTCAGCATCTTACCAACTATAAGTCCAGCAACCGAATTACCAACGACGGCAATGCCTCTCTGGCAGAAGAACTTAATTGTTTCTTTGCACGCTATAAGACGAAAGCAGAAGGAACTGCAAGAATATCTACATCAGCCTCTAACAGCCACACTATCACAGTGCAGGAAGATGATATGAGATGTGTGCTCAAGGCAGTGGACCCAAAGAAGGCGGCCGGCTCTGATGGAGTGCCAGGAAGGGTGCTTAAGTTATGCGCAGACCAGTTGTCTATGGTCTTCACAAGAATCATTAAAGGAACACTCCACCCATTTGCATTAAGCTTTGCATTGTTAGAAACCAGTCATATTATTGAATGGTCGTGCAACACTCATTTTCCCCTGAGACGGGAGAAATCCGTATTTACCTCTTAACACTTCCTCCCACAATGACGCAAAAATCGTAATTTTGCGTCATTGTCGGAGGAAGTGTAAGAGGGGGGATTTCTGTTGAGACTACATGCACTAGTTCCCACCCTTTCAAACTAGGGATGTCCCGATACCACTTTTTCACTTCCGATACGATACAGATGCCGCAGCTTTGGCTATTTGCCAATACCGATATCAATCCGATATTTTTATTTTATTCTTGAACTAATACTACTACTAATAAAATACATGGAAGCACTTTGCTCAATTAGCCACATAAAAACATTTCACTCAAATGGAGAACAAATACTTCCAGTATATAGTCCACAACAACAGTTGCTAATGAAAGACTGCCACCCTTTATTCAAAAGACCTTGAGATATGTTTGGTAATTGTACCTGAATGAATTTAAAATTAATTTGCAATATTTCAAATCAATATATTTGTTTCCTTAAAATTTTAATTAACTTTAACTTTATTCTCATCTGAATTATAAATAATTTATTTCTGTATAAGATAATACTACCATTAAAAACACATTTGATTTTCTTTTTTAATCAAAAGTAAACAGAGTAGTGCTCTGTTTTAGGACAAGAAATGAAAACCAATGCAATATGATGAATGTCCAAAAGATTATGTCCATAATTTTTGCTTTTAAACAGCGTTTGTGTGTGTGAGAGATTTTGGTTGGGTGACAGTTGTAGGTTACAGTTTGACAAAAGCACAATGTTGTGTTTTACACAAATATAAGTAGGCTAAACACTTTTTGCAGTTTTAATGATGTCCTGTATGAACAAAATGACGGAGTATGTTTTTATGTTTCCACTGTTCAGGGGAATCGGACTGGGGGTAAAACAAGTACTGATTACCAGGACCCCAAAGGGAGAGAGGGCCCTTGAAAAGTCTGGAATATATTTTATGTTACCTGGATATTTTCATTTCCTAATTAAATTTCATAATGAATGTCAGATGAAAAGTAAAATTAGTGTATTGGCTGAATAACTTTGTTGATTGACTGACTGGTCCCACCCCTTGCTAATGCGCCAGATGGTTTAGTCCATCTGCACGCATTTTGTTTATGTTAGTTAGTTCAGCATCTGAGGCCTGTTGCACAAAAGTAGAATTAAGACATCCGGGATAAATGACTCAGCTGAGCTCAATGAAGCCAAAACATGTGCGTCCAGGCTTAATTGGTTGCACAAAGACCAAGCCAGGATGAGCAGACACGGATTCATTAAGCCAGGTGAAACCAATCCTGGATAGGTGCGCGCTCACGGCTCACTCAAATAGACCCCGCCGCAGATCACAGATTAACTGATTTACCATGACAACTAGAGCCGCGTACTTTTCCCCGTCGGAAGCACAAATCTTCATGGAGGCATACGAGGAGGTAAAAGATATAATTAAGAAGAAAGGCAACACCGCCACAGTGATAAAGCAAAGAGAAAAAGCGTGGCAAAGTATTGCAGACCGCCTGAATGCGTAAGTAGTGCACAATTACACACTCACCGCTCCGCTGAAACATCACAATTACAATTCAAATATTTAATTCACATCTCCAAAAACGCAGTTGTACTGTAATTATGAAACGGTTAAATTTTTAATTGAAATGCACTGCAGATATGAGTGAAATTGTGTAAAGTAACTCCATCACACTGTATAAAGCTATGATAAACTATTATTAAAGCCTTACATTATTATTTAACGTTACTACGCTCAGTACGGTTTAATCTTAGCCGTTGTACTCTGCTTCTTATGTTGTCCACCGTTTTTTTGTGTGTGTGTTTCTCCTGCTTTTATTAATGTAAAGCTGCTTTGACAGAATGAAACAATTGTGAAAAGTGCTATATAAATAAAATTTAATTGAATAAATAGATGAGCTATAATAATAATCACTTTAATTTATATAGCGCCTTTCAAAGGACCCAAGGTCGGTTGCTCACTGCACTGCAAAAATGTCTTTCTTACTTAGTATTTTTGTCTTGTTTTCAGTAAAAAAAAAAATATCTAAAAAAAATCTTAAATATTTTCTTGAGCAAAATTACCTAGGAAAATAAGCAAAAAAATCTGCCAGTGAAACAAGAGAACTTTTCTAAAATTAAGTGTTTATGGAAAAAGTAAACTTATTTCAAGAGAATTTTTCTTATTATATTGACAGATTTTTTTTATTTTTTGGCTTGTTTTAAGCACACATTTACTTAAAGTTTATATTTTTTGTCTAAACTATACTTATTTTGCTAGGTCATTTAGCAAATCAAGAAAATACATCTTTATTTAAGATTTTTTTTTTGATATTTGATTTGTCCTGCATTTATTTTAGTGTGCAGACATGCAGGGTGTGTTATATACAGACCTTTGAATGTGTATGTATCATTTTGTATAATATGCTTTGATTCTGTGCTTTCCATCTTGTAGAGTCACTGTGACTTCAGTTTCGAAAGGAGCTGATGGTTTACCTGCTTTGTTTTGTCCTTATTCAATAAAGGAACATAATGTTACACATTGTGTTTTTATATTCATATGGAATGTGTATTTGTGTATTTGTTTATACAGTACTATATTTAGTACTAGGGCCACACTGAGGAAAAAGGATAAAGTCATAAATTTATGAGGCTGGTTCTTTCTGCAGAAAAGCTACATATTCTTTTTACAGTTTTGATACTTATGACAATGTGATACTTAATATTCTGGCACATCAGCATGTCTTTGTTTATGAAACCATACTGAAGTACAATTTCACGAAATGCCCCACATCTGTCATTTTAACAACTGTCCTCCTTTAAAACAACTGGTTACAATATTATGACTTGTCTTTTTTTTCCCTCTGTGGCCCTAATATTCTATCATTTTATATATAGCCTTATAGTCTATGGGAAACTGTAAATTATCTAATGATAGCAACATCATCTAAAAATCATTATTTATCCAAAATGATTGAAATTAATGATCACAAACGTTTAAATAATGACAGTGGGTCTAGTTATATGTGATAATGTATAGTGAGCAGTGAAATAACTATTGGTTTCCATTTGTGGTGACTGCTGACTGACATTAGGGATGAGATTAAATAGATCCTGGAATTTAGCCTGGTCTGGAGCAGGCTAGCTCCACAGAATAAATCTCCATGGTAATTTATACCATAACATATCCTCCTGCCCCCTATCCAGCTTTAGTGCAACCGGATTACGGATCAATTGAGCCAGGATCACCAAGATATCCTGGCTTAATCCCTTATCCTAGTTTTGTGCAACAGGCCCCTGGAGGAGCGCAAACTTCTGCTGTAGAAATGTCTCTCTCAATCTCAAAGCAAGGCAAATCAGGCCCCCCAAAATGAAAGGAATGACATTAGAAGGAAAGAAAACAAAATGAGGGGAAACAATTGGTAACTGACTTATTTTCAAAAAAAGGTGAGCACAATCGAACACGAAATCTGTAGTGCTAAACTGCTTGAATATCTCCGCGATCGTAAGTGCTAAAAATCAACTGAGACAACCCATTGAAAGAGCAGAACATACACTTTCAGATAATAATTTGGTTATACATGTAATCTGAGGTAAAGGCTAAATAAATAAACTGTACACTAACAATGCTGTTTGCACAATACACCATTATAATAGCCTAAATTGAAACCTGTTTAATTTTAAATGAATAGGCTATAATATCTAAAATTAGCAATAATTAGTAATTATATAGCCTACATTGAGTGTTATATACACAAAAAATTGTAATATCATTTAGCTTAAACTTAGTAAACACAGTAAAGAAGGCTAGAGAATGTTGAAAGGAGGTTTGAAATGTGTGTGCACACATGACAAATTATCAGGCTACTCTAAGCATTTACAGTTAATAGTTATTACGCTATAAATATCTCTGCTACAGATTCATGTGTGCAGAGGCCATATTATTATTATTATTATTAATTTTTTTGAGGAACATCGGGGCCAATCAGGACTGCCTAGGCATAGGGCCCGGGATCTTGTGCTACGTCCCTGCCACTGTTCGATCACGCCCGTGCCTCCCTCTCTCTCTCTCTCTGACACACACACACATTCCAGCATTGCAATCTTGACATTATAGCCTGTTCATTTTGCTGCGTTCACACCAAACGCAAATAGAGCGTCAAATTCGCGTCTATCGCGTCTAGTTCGATGCTTGAACAGTTTGAATCCATTTGCGCATTATGATAAAGCGAGTGTGTTGCTAGAAATAGAACCGACGCCTATAAGTGTTCCAGCAACGGGAGTGTTCTCTGTTTAGAGCGCAGAACAGCGGAGTTTGTATGGACCGAAGTGCATGTCTGAGCTTGTGTTTTCGGTTAAAGGACAAGTTCGGTATTTTACACTTAAAGCCCTGTTTACAGATCGTTTCTGATGAAATAGAATGGTTAAGATTAAAATTTGGACACATGCTGCTGTCCCAAAAATTTTAGGTTTATTTCGCCACTGGAACAATCCTTCCTAAAACGCATTAAACTTTCGAATACAAAGACGTGAAACTCACCAAGTGGTCAGGGGTGTTCACTGATATGCTCACAAAAAAATCTATGCAAAAGATGCTTTCCAACAGGTTTTATCGTAGTTTTTGTCCAACTCCATTGACTTGTATTGGATGGGCTGTGTGAGGTACAGTATTACTCCGCCGCTTCTTCTTCTGCTTCTTCTGTGTATTCAATGAAACGCCAGTGGTTTGCTTGCAATTGGCAAAGGTGCATTATCGCCACCAACTGGGCTGGAGTGTCTATTATTCAAGCTCTCAACGGAAGAATCTACGGGTGTGAGACGTTTGGAAAAATAGGTCCACAGTTTTACGAATGGTAAAACACCTGTTGGAAAGCATCTTTTGCAGCGATTTTTTTGTGAGCATATCAGTGAACACCCCTGACCACTCGGTGAGTTTCACGTTTTTGTAAACGAAAGTTTAATGCGTTTTATGAAGGATTGTTCCAGTGCCCATAGGCTGCCATTGTGTAGCTGGGGGGGAAAGCGAAATAAACCTAAAATTCTCGGGACAGCAGCATGTGACCAAATTTTGATCTTAACCATTCTATTACATTCATAACGATCTGAAAAAAGGGCTTTAAGTGTAAAATACCGAACTTCCCCTTTAAGCTGCGTTGCTTTGACATTGTGGAAAATAGAATAATAGAAACAAAATGTATTAGCCTTTTTACCCGTTATTATCAATCTAAATTAATCTCGTTTTTAATTTAACTTAATTTAGTTTTTTCTTTATTTAAATTTTGTTTTTCTTTATTTAAATTTTGTTTTTTCTTTATTTAAATTTTGTTTTTTCTTTATTTAAATTTAGTTTTTTCTTTATTTAAATCTACACTTTACTGTGTCAGTAATTTGTTAGTCAGAAAAATATTAGACTACCTTAAAAGTATTGCTTAATTTAACAGACCTGTGTGTGTGCGTTTTATATCACTAGTGCAGTGTTCTCGGAGAATATAAGCCCTGCCCGGCCCGCGTGAGGCGCGCTGCTTCCCGCTCGCGCTGTTCTGTAGTTTACTAAAAGTCAATGTTTCATCAACCAATTGCTTGGATTTAATAAATAAGTATAAGTAAATAACTAAATAAGTAAATATAGTAGACGAGATCAGGGCACGGAGGCGCCCGCGCGTGAACTGAAGCGTGTCTCATAAATGAACCGAAACTCAGCGCACTTGCCTCACAGTCAGACATGTCTACTTTTAAACAGAACAATTCAAAACGAAACGAAAGAAAACATACTGCTCTCTGGTTAGAAAGAAAACACAGAACAAACAGAGTAATGCACATACGTCCATCTCGCGAATGTACAGTTTTCTTCTACCATATTCTCATTAGCCACTTTTCCACTGGCCAGCGCGAGCACAGAGACTGAAATCATGCCTCGCTGCACTCCTGCTAAACCTGTCCTAAACACGCTTTTACTGGACTATGTCACACAATACAAAGGTACACCAGCAAGAGGGAGATGAATGAAATAAATCGCCATACAAATATATCAGAAGCTGTCATTTAGTCGTTATTTACAAACTTGGACACCACACGCGGCTATTGACTGACCACAAACATGTAATAACTTATAGGCATTTTCATTCGTTAATGTACGTAGATTCGTTCGTAGATTCGATTTCATTTCATATCGTAATATATATCGCAGAAAAAGAAAATATCGCAATGTCATTTTTCCCCAATATCGTGCAGCCCTAGTGTATACGACATTGGTTTACACGTTTCTAACTTCAATAGCATTTGAATAGAATGACTTACAGTCATAAAACCAAATGTAAGTGTTCATGTAGTGTCAGACATAATGCGCACCCTTTGGACTTTTGATATTTATTCAAATAAATTAAAGTTTGCTATTGAAGTTAGAAACGTGTATGCCAATATTGTATGCAACTTTGGAGACGGTCCCTAAATGTGTGAATGTCCAATGTCAAACCAATTTTACATTTATTAGGCTACATTTAGTCATTTACAGTTAAACTAACAATAGGAGGACAACAATATGCAAGTGCTATGACTCTTCCCAGTTTAAGCTAATGCAATACACGTAGGCTATACACCAATACACCTACTATACTATATATACACTGCTCAAAAAAATTAAAGGAACACTTTGAAAACACATCAGATATCAATGGGGAAAAATATCATGCTGGATATCTATACTAATATGGACTGGGTAATGTGTTATGAACGAAAGGATGCCACATCGTTTGATGGAAATGAAAATGATCAACCTACAGAGGATTGAATTCAAAGACACCCCGGAAATCTGAGTGAAAAAATTATGCAGCAGGCTTGTAGCCTGGGTTTCCCCATACTGCCTTGCTCGCAGCGCGATTCTATTCACGCTGCTAGGCAGTCTGGACACCATGGGACAATTTTTCCCCTGAAAAAGGGAACCAATCACAGAACGGGGAGGGAGCAGCAAGATGATGACGACACCGAAGCAGTTTGTTTATATCAGACTCGACGTTACCTTCTACCCTCATGTTTATCTTGCACAAACGGTAATATTCGCTAAACGCCATCGTGTACAAATAAATCTTTGACCCATCGTCTTTTTCCTCGTCGAATTTCTCTCACTCTACATACGTCATCTGGTATAATTGAAGCGATTGGCTATGAGCTACATACAGGCGCATTTGATAGACATTCATAGCGCCCAATAAACGGCTCTGGGCATTCGTAAACCACGCCTCAAATACGAGAAAATGCGCACGTAGTTCCCAGACCAAGTCTCAATGAGACTTGGTCTGACGTTAGCCAGGCTAGCAGGCTTGTCAATTTTGCTGAAATTTCATTGCAGCAACTCAAAATGGTACTCAGTAGTTTGTATAGCCCCCACGTGCTTGTATGCATGCCTGACAACATCGGGGCATGCTCCTAATGAGACGACGGATGGTGTCCTGGGGTATTTCCTCCCAGATCTGGACCAGCGCATCACTGAGCTCCTGGACAGTCTGAGGTGCAACCAGGTCATGTCAGATGGACCGAAACACAATGTCCCAGAGGTGTTCTATTGGATGTAGGTCAGGTGAGCGTGGTGGCCCTTCAATGGTATCATTCCTTCATCCTCCAGGAACTGCCTGCATGCTCTCGCCACATGAGGCCGGGCATTGTTGTGCACCAGGAGGAACCCAGGACCCACTGCACCAGCATAGGGTCTGACAATGGATCCAAGGATTTCATCCCGATACCTAATGGCAGTCAGGGTGCCATTGTCTAGCCTGCAGAGGTCTATGCGTCCCTCCATGGATATGCCTCCCCAGACCATCACTGACCCACCACCAAACCGGTCATGCTGAACGATGTTACAGGCAGCATAACATTCTCCACGGCTTCTCCAGACCCTTTCCTGTCTGTCACGTGCTCAGGGTGAACCTGCTCTCATTTGTGAAAACCACAGGGCACCAGTGGCAGACCTGCCAATTCTGGTGTTCAATGGGAAGTGCCAATCGAGCTCCCTGGTGCTGGGCAGTGAGCACAGGGCCCACTAGAGGACGTCGGGCCCTCAGGCCACCCTCATGAAGTCTGTTTCTGATTGTTTGGTCAGACACATTCACACCAGTGGCCTGCTGGAGGTCATTTTGTAGGGCTCTGGCAGTGCTCATCATGTTCCTCCTCGCACAAAGGAGCAGATACCGGTCCTGCTGATGGGTTAAGGACCTTCTACGACCCTGTCCAGCTCTCCTAGAGTAGCTGTCTGTCTTCCTGGAATCTCCTCCATGCTCTTGAGACTGTGCTGGGAGACACAGCAAACCTTCTGGCAATGGCACGTATTGATGAGCCATCCTGAAGGAGCTGGACTGTCTGCTCAACCTCTGTAGGGTCCAGGTATCGCCTCATGCTACCAGTAGTGACACTGACCCTAGCCAAATGCAAAACTGGTGAAAAACAGTCCGAAAAGATGAGTAGGGAAAAAATGTCAGTGGCCTCCACCTGTAAAACCATTCCTGTTTTGGGGGTTGTCTCACTGTTGCCCATCTAGACGCTACAGCCTACATCCTCAAAAAGGTGCGAGTTTGGTCTTTTATATCACTGTATTAGTCCATAAAGCTACATTAAGCGTTTTGTCCGACGGAAGGGGAATCCTTAAGTATGAGGTATTGAGGGAAACCGATTATAATCCCGTTCATGGTAGAGAAAGCTGATGACATGTAGGCTACACAGGGAAAGTTACAATTAAGTTACTGAATGAAACATAAACACAGCTTTTGTGTTTATCATCTTTTCCACATATATACTGACACAGATAATCATTTTCATTTTATGAATGAATGGCTTGCTCTTCTAACTGTTGCTGGTCTTCGTCAACAACATGCTTTTGCACACCCTGCTGGTGAGGTTGACTAACAGCAGATGGAGAGTATGCTTGACAATCTACTGCTTTTCCTGGATGACAATGTTGAATTTACTGTCGAATTTGAACCACTGAATTTGCAAAGCAAAATTAAATAATTGAATATTATAGGTTTTAAACAGTTTGAATATTTTGGAAGTGAAATATGAAAGGTGAATAATGGAGTATTGAATTTTTAATAATTAAAATGTGTTTGAAATTTTTTTAATTGAAATATTCACAGCTTAAATATTCAACCATGTTGAATTTCAGCCCATAAAAATGCAAGCCCTAAAAATACAATGCATTAAAATGCAAGCATGGTTAATGCAATGCCTATTTTTTTCAAGTAGTGCAAGTAGTGCAATTAAACAGGCCTTTTTGTTTCAAAAACATTTGGCATTATTTTACTTTCATATTGTTATGTGTGGATGCACCGTAGGGTTTGCTAATTAATTTCATTGCATTTTACATGCAATGACAATAAAAGGAATTGACTGATTGAATTGATTGACTTGCCATCAGCATAGATGACAAAATAATTCATAATTCGGTAACACTCTACAATAAGGTTCATTGGTTAACTTTAGTTAACTACATTATTTAGCATGAATTAACAATGAACTGGACTTATAACTAACGTTAACAAAGATTAAATACAGTAACAAATCTATTGCTCATGGTTAGTGTATGTTAGTAAATACATTAACTAATGTTAACTAATGAACCTTATTGTTAAAGTGTATAATTCCCATAATTCTCTGTGATGAATGGGTATGATATAAAATACCTTTTAGTAGATGATGTTTTTTTCTTGCTGGAGCTCGGTCCACCACCTGTTGAATGGTCACTCTTCAAGGATGCAGAGCTTGAGAATGATTTTTTCCTAATGACACAGAGCAGAGAAAAAAAAAACACTATTCAGTCTCATTTAAAGAGGTGAAATGTTGCAAATTCCAGTTAAAAGTAGAAAAGAAGGCAGTTACGACTATGAATGGATGGATTTCTGTTGGATTTGTTTTTGCATGAGTAACATCATTGTCATAATTACTGACACTGTCGTGGCATATGAAATAATTTGGCCTCAACCACATTTACAGTGAATGTAATTGTATAGACACATATTGCTGTTGTTCATTACTTCTTTCAAATATCATACATTAGTAAGGCTATTTGCCATCAGTGCAATCATTCATTTCAATGTTGTACCTAAACACCTAATACAGACAGTGACACAAATGTGCCACAACTTAAAGTCAAACATATATTTACAGGGATTTTTCCTCAATTAAACATTCTTTAGTCAAATAACAAATTGCACATTGTAAAGTAGATTTCATAAAACCCTGTCTCCGTGACAAATTTATTCAAAAATAAATAAATTATAAAATTTAACAAAAGGTCTTAAGCCCAGGACACACCAAACCGATGCCAAAGAACTAGCGTTGATGAAAGCCGACTGTGGCGTCGTCTCGCGTCGCCTGCGTTGGGGAGAAAAGCTGCACTTGAACACACCGAGAGAACTACAGCCGACTGTTAGCTAGAAACAGGCACGTGCACAGGTAGGGCTCAACCTGTGCAGAGCACATGCCCTTTTTGCCCTTACACTCTGAAGTGCCCTTTTTTTGGTGGTGTTTTTTTATTTTTTTATTAATGCTATTGGTCACCCTTTACGTCTGTCTGCCTGTTTTAGAAATATTTAGCCAATGAAAGTTCTTAAAACGAGCTTGTGTAAATCTATTCGATCCTCAAGCTGTCAGTATAACTCCGCCCCCTCTATATTCACTGAATCAACTGAAGTTCAGTAGACAGCAGCTGAACAAAGTTTTGCGAAGGGTAAATAAATATCTTGTTGTTTGAATAAGTAGGCTACTACTAAACACTATGTCTATAAAGGCTCATATTTTATTTATTTGATGTCTGACTCACTGACTGAGACATGTGGGATGTCGCCTGAGACTGAAAGAGACGTCTAAGCTAGCATTTGCCATCTAGTCATAGCCAATACATAGCCTACACTTATAGCCTGTGCATACAGTAGCATTTCATATTTTATAAAATGCGATTTTGGCCAAATGTATTTTACAACAGGAAAAACTGAGCGCCCCGCCTATAGCCTACGTTAGCTACAACAAACTAGTTTGTAACCTGTTGATGAAAATGTAATGTGATGCCGCCGGCGCCGTTTTAATGATGGACAAAAAATGCACATTCGCTGGTCAAAAACTATATATTGATAAGTAATACAACAACATATAATTTGTTTTTTTACCATCGGAAAATCATAACAGGTGCGCCCCCGCGCTGTTTCGTACTGGAACTTACACAAAGCGACGAGTGATCCTCGTCACCTAGGTAACATATATTTCTAAGAAAGAAGTAAGAAATTTCTTCTTTGATTTATGATTGTTGATACACTTAATTTATTAACATTTAGGCTAATCATGTTATGGTAATAATATTAAATTATTGTTAATTCAAGGCTGTTGATATGCACGTATTCGCTATCTAGCTAATTGTTAATCTATAGTATTCTATACTCTCGTCCTCACATGTATAAATGTAGTAAAACATGGTTTTACTACAGTAATGTTGTAGTAGTAACTAAAAAAAAAAAAAACATTAGAGAAGATCACTGTGAAATCTTTATATTTTATCATGCAGAATGTAATTCATGATTTAATTAATTCCAAGGCTTCATTTATTTGATCCAAAATACAGCAAAACCAGTAATATTGTGAAATATTTTTACAATTTAAAATAACTTTTTTCTATTTGAATATATTTTAAAATGTAATTGATTTCTGTGATCAAAGCTGCATTTTCAGCATCAT
Source organism: Leucaspius delineatus (assembly GCA_023718395.1). Taxonomy (NCBI): domain Eukaryota; kingdom Metazoa; phylum Chordata; class Actinopteri; order Cypriniformes; family Leuciscidae; genus Leucaspius; species Leucaspius delineatus. Next base: position 49,088,002 of record CM043360.1, on the reverse strand, counting down.
TACTCCAGTTCAGTACTCTTCGGTGTCACGTGATCCTTCAGAAATGCTTTTCACTGCAACTGTACTTTTCACACTTTTATTTTTTTATTTTTTTTATTGCTGGCTTATTTTAGGGAAAGTGTAGTGAATAAAGAGACCTTCAAGAGACCAACATCCCTGGCTCACTGTAATTAGGTTTAAAGAAGCCCTTAAAACCCTGTTTATCTATATTATTATTATGGTTGTTATTAATCGTGAATAAATCTAAAGCTTTTGAGACTATTATTTTGTGTTATTGAAAATGGGAGGGGGGTGCCCTTTTTCAGTTTCAGCACATGCCCCTCAAAAGGTCTGTGCACGGCCCTGGCTAGAAAGCGCGTTCTGCGCCTGTGTGTAAATGAGACAACTGCCTATTTCTGAAGATATATTCATCTATATTCGTCATTCAAAAGGGGAAACCGACGCTGCCGGCTGCAGATACACAAACCATAAACAAAGCAGTGCATGCTTACCGTTTTGAATATCAATTCTGCTAAACATTTTCTTTATTCCACTCCGCTCGACGTGTTAATATTGATATTCGCCAAGGTACACTCAGGTAAGATGATGTGCCATTAGAACAGCCTTCTATCTGTACCGTTTTGACTTCTTTGCTCGCTGTTTTGCTTTATTCTCGTGCACTGACTCATTCACTAAGCTGAACAGCCAATCAGAGTTCTCTCTCTCTCACTGACGGCCCAACGCTGATTCAACATGTCAAACACGCCGGCTTGGTGTGTCCCAGACTTTACAGTGACAGCAGCCTAATATCCCTGTTGCTGCTTGTGTCAATGTTAATCAAACAACAAAAGAAAATCACTCACTGCTCTTGACTGAATAACTTCATTACCATTAAGTATCAATGTATATTAAAATCATACAGTGAGTATATGCAGTATTTTAATATTAAATTGAATTTCTTACTTTAATGCTGCGGTTTAATATATCTAATACAGCTGAAAAAAATGAAACACTATTTTTCATTTGTATCTTATGAGTCATTCCTTAGATTCGGTATTATTTCAGTCCCCCAGACTTTTTAAAGTGCTGGTTCAACAAAATGAATTGTTAAAAGCTTTTAACAATACGGTTGGTATGCCCATTATAATGAATACAAATAATTATTGCATTTTAATAATGTCTTATTTCAAATGTACACTAAGCATTTTGTCATTTCTCTGAGGCACTTCACTGAATTTGTACTCAGTACAATACTTAATAAAATATGCACAATGTCTATAATTTTTAGTAATATTGAAAGTATGTGTGTTAATTTCTTGTAAAAAACAAAACAAAACAAGATATTTTATTTAAAACAAACTATAAAGTTATGTCCCTCAGTCTGAACCATAGACTGTAAAAAAATATGGACGTAGTGTCCGTGACGTCACCCGTAGGTTTCTGAAGAGCATTTTTGAAGCCTAAAGTGGGCGGAGTCGGCCGTCGCCATCTTGACCTCGCGTCACCTTGCGTCACTCTCGGATAACAGAAAATGGGCAAGAGGTGGGGCGTGTGTGGAGCTGGAGGAGCCTGGCTATCTGAAACCACGCTCACCGCTCGACGTGATTGAGTTAGCTCAGGATTTGGAGGTAATGCTATATGCTACTGAAAGTACCCTATGGAAAGTACCAAGTCTGCGACTGCACAGGGCCTCGCACTAAAGTGACAGTTGATGATGTAAAGCCAATTAAAAGTTCTTGTTTTTGCCCTTCGAAATATTATAATGGTTAAAAGACATGGCTACAAGTGAGACTGTGTATCGTGATTCTGTACTGTTCTGCTAGTTGAAAATGTATTATGCAGTAACTATTACTCTGAGAGAGTGTGTGTGACAGTGATTTGTGCATACATGTCAGTCACTCTTTTTTTATAGTCTATGGTCCATCAGCGCGGCATCGCTCGTCACGTTCGTAGAGAGTTTATTCAGTCCATTTTAAATTCTGATTTTGGTCGCCTCTCAAATGGGTTAAACCATAGATATATTACCTATGAAGTTCAAGAAAATGCGCTAGAAATCCACGCTCATTCAAGGATGTGCATTTATTGCATGGACGGAGAAAGCGCCGACGCCTGCAGGATTTCATCTGACGGTAACGTTACATAAGCATATTATAATCAATCTGTTCCGTGAGAGCAGAACGAACGAGCCTTTATAGACGATTTTAAATCTGAAAACTCCAAAAACCAACGAAATTGTCAGACATCCATTAGTGCATGTTCACAGAGGAAAACAACTGAAATATACAGAGCTGGTTGTTCTCTCGAACGATACTCGACGACAACGACGGAATCCAAAGCCATGGGCGAAGTAATGGGTGTATTAAATTCATGAAATAATCCCGAAAAAAGCACAAACACTGCAGAAATGGCAAGTTCAGCAGCTAAAATTTGCTGAGGTGAAGGGAGTAGTGACGCGGCTAACAGCAGCAGACAAACGGCTAGCATTGACATCAGCGGGAATCCACCTGTCACTCAAAAGTGGACACACCCTTAATTATGCAGAACTTTAAATATTAATCAACTAAACGGATGAGGACAGGATTATTCTCTCCAATAAATGCATCATAGAAATAAAAACTTCTCACGAAAAAAGCCCATTTAAAATTTGTTTATCATATAAATGTATTAACTAACATTAATGAACAATGAATGAGTATAGTTGTATATTTGTTAGTATTTATAAATCTTTTTTTTTAGTTGTTAGTTAAAAAATAAAACTATTAATCTTTATGTTCAAACACCATGTAAAAGTGAATTTTGCATAATGGGTGCCCTTTAAGTCAAATGGAATAATGGTTGTTTGGTTATAACGATTGGCAAAATAACGATAACCAAGTGGTTTTTTTTTTTTACTGTGACCTCAGACTGAGCTCGTACACACTTGTACGAGGTTTTGTGAAAATAGCCTATCTCATTGCGATTAAGAGATGCAAGCATTTTAGTAAAAGTCAACTGCCCACTTCGAAGGTTTTGGCGTCCTGTTGCGAACCTGAATCACCAATTAAAATTTTGATTTTTGATAACTTTTTGCCATGAGCATCTATCTATAAATTACAGAAACGTCTGTGTGTCTGTATGTCTGTCTGTCTGTCTACCACATATCTCTCGAACCGTTAGTCCGATGGATTTCAAATTCGACAGGTGTCTTGCCACGGGCACGAGTAAGTGCAGTGCATATCGTTAAATATATCATTTTTAAAAGGTTGTGGTTTAAAAATAAACATTCTGACATTAGAGGGTTGTATCCATAGATATCATATAAAGGCTAGATGTCTCGTGTGCGCTGCTGGCCAATGGAGGTCGATGTCCGCAAACGGCGGCCATCTTACCACAGGGTGCTAAATTGAGTCTAAATTGATATATAGCGTAATGGCGGCTGGTACAACAGCAGCAGCACGGCGTGCTGCGGTAGTGTGCACACAAGAGTTTTCTCGAATCAAACCAGAGATTTACCATACTGATGACGGTAGAGTCGTAGTCGAAGATGAGTTGCTGAACTTTATTGTGATTAAAATGCGAACACTAAGCCATGATGATATTGTGACGATTGTAACGAGCAGTTTCAGCTCTGAGCGGATTGAGAACTCAAAGGCAGTTTTGGCAGAGCTCCTTCCACATCATAAACGATGGATCTCCCATAGGGGACAAAAGAAGGATGTTAATAATGTCAAAATGTGTCTGCAAGCGCTTAATGAATACGGTGAAGAGATTCCAAGATTTGTATCGCATTTCCTGGATGAACTACCCCCCGTCTCATTTAAACATATCGACGTGTCTGTGCTCCTTGGGAAAATGCAGCAAATTAATACTGACATTGATTATCTAAAAAGAACTATGGGAACTCAAGTAGCTGCCTGTGAAATGTTGCGGGAGGTTTCTGAGAAACTTGACGGCCGGCTGACAGCTGTGGAGGGGCACTGTGACCCGGACGCTATCTGCCTCTCTGCCGTGGAGACACAACCGGGTCTTGCGCCCAGCGTGACAGGTCTTTCCTCGGCTGTGTTGGAGAGGCCAATGGGCTCTGGTCCTGTCTCCTGCCCTCCCTCTGCGGCTGATGAATGTTCGACAGCGGCGCGTGGTGAGACTGATGGCGGAAGACCGGTTCAGTCTGTGACTCCCCCATGGAGTATGGTGGTTAAGGATGGGCGCAGACTGAAGCAGGTACGGCTGAAGCAGGTATCTGAGAACCCTGTTCATCGAAACCCCACACCTCGCATTGTAAAAACTCCAGCGAGGTATGTGAGAAAGAAAACTGGCATAATTGGGACTGGTGTGGTTAGTAATATACTGGCTGTTAAAACAAAGATGGTAAAGGTATTTGCAACAAAGTTTGATCTCAGTGTTGGTGCAGATACTCTCAGTGACTACTTAAAGATGAAGCTGAATCGGGAAGTGACATGCAGAAAAATAGAGGCGTCACAGAGCAGATTTAGCTCCTTCTGTATTTCCGCTGAATGTAATGATGTGGCCGAGCTATACGATCCGCAGCTTTGGCCCGCTGGGACTTTTGTCCGACGCTACTATGAGCCTCGTCGCCCTAGGGGAGCAGACGGAGGTCTGTCCGGGCCAGAGGATGCCCCCCGCTCTCGAGATGAGGGGCTGTTGCATGTTAATGATGCTAGTGTGCCTGCTGTAGTTGTGGGTGAGGACGGGATGAAGGCCAGCTGCTCGGCTGGAAATGACAAAACATTGTAAAATGCGTGTTGTCTCATATAATACCCGCGGGCTGCGAGTAGGTCATACTGCTACTGATATATCAAAACGTCTGGTTGTGGATACATTGCTGAATGAGTGTGACATTCTGTGCTTGCAAGAAACGTGGCTGGCGAAACAAGATCTGGATAAGCTGAACACTATACACATAAACTTTCATGGGGCTGGAGAGTCCACTACTGACCTCAGTACAAAGCTGGTTCGAGGTAGGATAGCTGGTGGTGTAGCAATATTGTGGAACATCAAATATGACTCAATGGTGAATGTGGTGCGCCTAAATGTTGACTGGGCCATAGGGCTAGAGTGTAATTTTAATGAAAAGAAATGTATTGTCTTAAATGTTTATACACCGTATGAATCATATGAGCATGAGCAAGGCTCGAAATTGCGACCATTTTGGTCGCATATGCTCCTGAAATTTAATCTGTGCGACCTAAAAATATATTTGGGAGCATTTGTGCGAGTGCAAATAATGGTTGTGGTGCGACCTGTTTTCATTTCTCTAAAAAACGTTTGCAAATTACTTCACAGTGTGTACCTTATGTGCGCTGATACGCGATGGCCGGACCGTCATTCTATCCAACGTTATATAACCAATCCCAGAGTTTTTCCTGCATTGATTTTTTTGGCGACCGCCAAAGCCTTTGATCGGTGCCGACCGTGCGCGCACTCTCACGTCTTCAAACAACACGAGCGCTCCCTCGCGCATATTAATCAAAATCATTTGACACGATAGAAAAAGGGCGGAAGACCGAAGTTTCACGTGGAGCATTCGGAGATTTTTTTTCTCCTAATTTACCGTGGAGTGTGAATTGTGCTAAAAAATAAACTACCGGGATAATCACACAACGCTTGCCGTATGCTACACATCCACTAATGACACTCCGATTCGCGAACTAATGACTCATTTGAACCGATTCACTTTAATGAATGGTTAAAACAACTGATCTGTCCAACACACTCACGAGACGTCTGAATCGGTGTATAACAAATCGGTACCACTTTACAATAATGTTCCACTTATTAAATTCTAGTTAACACAGTTGTACTATTAATAAACTGCACTTTGGTAATTTGTTAACCATTGTTAATTTCAACATTTGGGCTACTAATAGCCTATACATTATTGAATTTTTTTTTTTTTTGTTAACATAGTTAATGCACTGTGAAGTAACATTAATGAACAATGAACAGCTGTATTTTTATTAACTATGATTAACAAAGATTAATACAGCATATTAATAGCAATAGAGTGCCAAGTGCCAAGCAAAAAATGCAGGGACAGGTGTGTGGCAAACAAATCAGGTTCAATTATTAAGGCTTTTAATCGGCAGGATACGTCAAATATAACCATACTGTCTATGAATATAACACCGCATACACCATCGCCAAAGAAGAGCTTGCCTTCACTAAATTTATGTCAAATGACAAATCATGTGCCAATATCATCGGGGTGAGATGATATAGAGCCAGAAGACCAAATTTCAAATCTTGGCCACAGGATGAAATAAAATTTGTTAATATATAATTTGTAGTTGTGGTGCTCCTTAATTTTTGGTGGGTGCTCCTAAATTTTTGCTGGTGCTCCTAACTTTTTGAAGTTGGGAGCACCAGTGCTACCAAGTAAAAAAGTTAATTTCGAGCCCTGATGAGGATGAATTTTTGAACAGGTTAGCGTTTATTCAGTCATTTATAGAAGAGAATAGTTCATCTTGTGTCTATGTTATGGGTGATTTTAATGCTGACATGTCAGATAGCAAATCTTTATTTGCAACACATTTAAAGCAGTTCTGTAATGAGTCTAACTTAATTCTATCGAGTATTGCTTTGTTGCCTGACTCAAGTTTTACCTATGTTAGTGATGCGTGGAACACAACATCTTGGTTAGATCATATTGTGACCACTGCTGATGCTCATGCTTCACTGATAAATGTGGAGATCTGCTATGAACTTGCCACCTCAGATCATATACCTATTGCTGCTTTGTTAGATGTTGAAAAACTGCCCCTGCTGTCCAGGAATAATAATGCAGCTTCAAGTAAACTGGACTGGTCAAAGCTGAGTAAAGAGGAGGTGGCTGAATACTCATTGCGAACTGAAAGTTTTCTAAATAATATTCATCTGCCTTATGATGCCCTAATGTGCTCAGATATTAATTGTAAGGATGTGCTACATGTTGAAAAACTCTGTGCCATGTATGATGGTATTGTGAAATGTCTTAATGTTTCCAGTGAACCATTCTGTAAAAGAAAATGTAAGGTGTTTAACATTAGACCTGGGTGGAATGAGTTTGTGGCTGAGCAGTATGCTGAGGCAAGAGAGGCCTTTAGACTCTGGTCAGAGGCAGGAAGGCCTAGACATGGGGAATTGTTAGATAGAAAAAAAATGACAAATGCTAGAGTTAAGTATGCACTACGTTTTATTAAGAAAAATGAAAATACAATGAGAGCAGAATCACTAGCCAGAAAGTTACAGAAAAACAACCCTACTGATTTTTGGCAAGAGGTCAAAATTATGAATAACAATAAAAATTCCTTACCGGCTGTTATTGAAGGTATTAGTGGACCAGAAAAAATAGCTGAGCTCTGGCGAGAGCATTACTGTGACCTATTTAATTGTGTCAAAAGTAACTCAGTTAGAATCAATCATGAACATACTGATTTCTCAGCAGATATGATGGTTAGGGTAGTAGATATCTATGATGCCATTGATATGTTGGAGAACAACAAAGCCTGTGGTATGGACTACATTAATGCTGAACATCTAAAATATGCCAGCCATAAGCTCTGTCCTTTGCTTTCCATGTGTTTTAATGGTTGTTTGGTTCATGGTGTCCTGCCCAACGCTATTATGTCTGTTTTGTTACTACCTGTGCTTAAAGACAAGGCTGGTAAGCTCAACAGTATTGACAATTATCGACCAATTGCATTAGCCAGTATCTTGTCTAAAGTACTGGAGAGAATACTGCTAACAAAGTTAGAAATGTATGTTCTTACTACTGACAATCAGTTTGGGTTTAAAAGAAAGCATGGAACCGATTTGTGTATCTATGCTCTTAAAGAGATTGTGTCCAGGTATAACAGCCTGAATTCATCCATGTTTTTATGTTTTATTGATGCGTCAAAGGCATTTGATAGAATCAATCATGAACGACTGTTTGTAAAATTGCTTGATAGAGGTGCTCCTACATTTTTAGTGAGAATTTTAGTGTTTTGGTATGCCCATCAAACGTTTCAGGTTAAATGGGATAATGTTGTATCTGCTCCGTTTCATGTCAGTAATGGAGTGAGACAAGGAGGAATTATGTCTCCTATTTTATTTAATGTTTATATGGATGATCTGTCAGACCAGTTAAATAGGTTAAAAACTGGCTGTATTGTGGGCAACATTGTTGTTAATCATCTAATGTATGCAGACGATCTTGTCCTGCTCTGTCCATACAGCGTTGGGCTGCAGCAGATGCTGAAAGTCTGCTCGCAATATGGCTTAGATTATGATATTAAATATAACACTAAGAAAAGCCACATAATGGTAGTTAGAAGCAATGAGGACAATAAATCAACTTTTCCGACTTTTTATTTGTCAGACAGCCCTCTTGCTGTGTGTGAGGTAGTCAAATATTTAGGTCATGTTATATCTAATGACTGGACAGATGACAAAGACCTATATCGTCAGCGCTGTAAAATTTATGCTCAAGCAAATATGCTCATAAGGAAGTTTTATATGTGTTCAGACTCTGTGAAGTGCTCTCTGTTTAGAACCTATATTACACCGCTATATACTGCTCAATTGTGGTCTAACTATAAGAAAAAGAGTATGCAGCGGCTAAAGGTAGCATACAATGATGCAATGAGGTTGCTGCTCCGTGTCCCTAGGTGGCATAGTGCCAGTCATTTGTTTGTGTCTAATAGAGTGCCAACCTGTGAGGCACTCTTATGCCTGGCTCACACTACAGGAGTTTTAAAATCCTAACCGATTTTGAAATCTGGTTGAAGCACAAACTTAAGGAGAATCTTTGCAGATTTTTTCCCCCAAATCTTAAACATGCTCACACAACAAGGTTTGAAAATCGCGGTGCACCACACACTACAAAATGTTATTAAGATTATCGTGCCAGAGGAAGCGTCTCACGTGATCACGTGACGCAGCAGATCTGAAGTGTAAAAACATGGAAACATATGGGATATGCATTGCCATGAGACACACACGCATGCACGCACATACACACGCACAGAGACTTTGAACCTACCGGTACTTTGAGTTAAGAGCTTAGATCGGGCCCAAAAAAATCAAGCCCGACCCCTACCCGAGCCCATGCACGTTGTGTCCGAGCCCGGCCCGACACAACACAACACAACACAACACATTAACATAACTGTAATTATGAGCCCGAGCCCGATTTAAACCCGACCATTTTTTTAATACGTGGGCCAGGGGCGGTGCGAGATATTTTTTTAACGAGGGGGTGCTAGATAGCATATAAATACTATTGCAAAAATTGTCCACTTAATATTTAATATTCATTCAATCATTTTAATTGTCACAATTAAAGTAGCCTATTCGTTTTATTAAATTGACCAAGCACAACATTCAGCATTCAATCAAATATTAATTAAAGATTTATTATTATTAGGCTAATAATGTTAACATAATATACTATCGTTATTTCGGCATAATATGTGTGCGTGCAACAAGCTAGATGTGCATTTTTAAATCCGGTGATGCGTGCATTGATTTTGAAATCCACGTGCTTTTTAACGCGCTTTTTAGTTTCGGTTTCATTACTGAACATGTAACGTTTGTGCCTGCTGACCACAGCGTAATACTTATTTATTTAGCAATAAATAAATGGAGATAAAAACGCATATCGAGTTGAGTCATTTAAAATTATCTCAAGGGAAATTCCTTCAGCACGACAGCCCTGCTGTCTTTTTGACAGCACTGACGTAATCACAATCTTGCTCATCCCGATAAATATCAAACATGTTTGATATGATCGGGGCGAGCCCGATTTGTGTGAGAGCAGATCGGGAGGGGCAAGATTCGATCTGTGAACGCCTCACATTACCAGATAATCTGCGCCGAACATCGGAACCGATCGAGGTCCTCGACAAGATTTTTTCTCAGATTCTCGGGAGGGGTAAATCGGGCATAAATCGGCCTAAAACTCCTGTAGTGTGAGCCAGGCATGAAGGCAACTGATGTTTGGTTTTATGTGTCGACTAGACAATTCAGTGAACCATATAATTGAAGCCCTAGTTAATCCTCTGAAAAGCTGTTATAGATATTTTTCGAGGCTTAGACGACACTGGTGTAATAGCCTGTATATTCTATAGGCTATTATGGAATTTTTATGTATTTTTGTATCTTCTTTTTTATGATGTTGTTGTGTTATATGGACCTGTGTCTGTAATAAAAGTTATATATAATAGTAGCCTATGCTATTCACCAACTAAACATATCCTATTCAATGCGTTCACAGTCTCTTTCACGGGCATCATTTGTAGTAGCCTATTCACAAACTGTTTCCTCAAGCGTAGCGTTTTCTCGGAGTTCACTGTGTGCTTTCTACCATGCACAAATAAAAATGTCACTGAACTTTTGATGTGTAATTGTAACAATGAGCACTCAAACACACCAAACCAACTATTACTAAAAACACACTCAAAAACTGATTTTGCACGGGCATTTTGCGCTAGTTTCTATAGATGATACATGTCAAGTTTTGAACAAATTGCACTAATGGCCTTTGAATGGCCTATGAGGAGTTTGAAAAAGGAAATTTTTCAAATAATCGCAAATGTTTTACAAACAATTTGATTGACAGCTGGGGTTCTTGAGGCACAGTTGTCCAGAATAAGGAGATTCAACATGATATGAATATATTGTGTGCATGTGTGATGCATTGCATGATATATGCAAAAGCACCAACTGCACATGCGCTGGAAAAACAACATGGACGTCGAATTTGAAGAGAGGCTGTGTGAAGAAGTCCATCGCTACTCACATCTCTGCAATCCGTAGTTAAAACAATATAAAGACAGCCAGATGTGCAATAATTAGCTAAGTACAGCAGACAAAGCAGCTCTTCTTCTAGCATGGACGTTTACTGTTCAAGCCAATCTACTGCGCATGTGTGGAACAAGTCTGTCCAGCAAACACTTTCAAGTAGTATAAACACAAGCAGTCCATGTCCGTGCACGTGTCCGAACTGGAGTATAATCAAGGCTTGATGGAGAGCTTGGCACCATTTCATCAATCTTTCTATCAATTTGACCTATCGGTAAGCCCCTCCCTATGAACACAGATGAGCCAATGGCAGTTGAGTATCAGTGGCACGTAGGGTGACCACCTGTCCCGATTTGCGTTGTACCGCACAGCATTTTCACCCCTTGTTCCGCACGTCGCATATAGAGATAATGTCCCGCATTTTCATCAGTCTGTTGGTTTTAATTATTAAGAAAACGTGCATGTTCTTTTTTTTTTTTTTTTTGGCTTAGTTTATTTAACAGCGCTTCGTCAGAAGTACAAATATAACAGCCGTTTTTAAATCCTATCCAATGGTTGAAAAGAAAGGAGTAAACACGGTCACTAGTAGGTTGTGATGGGTATCAATCAAAATGTGGAGCGGTGATTTGTTCCATTCCCTGTCAGAAAACAAAATGAATAATTCGGTAAATTAAAATTTTTATTTAACAGAATTTATTAACTTGTTGCCTACTGTGGTTGTTTTTATTCACATCCTTTCTAAAAATAATTATGAAAGTTTCTGGTTTAATATATTCTTAATATATAAGACTGTCAATGAGCAATAGTGATCTGCATGATGCTGCTGCCTTTGGGCTCAGTGATGTTGAATTTAAATGACATGTAAAATAAAGACATGTTATGTTACATTGTGATGTAATGGTGTTTTCTGGAAGGGACTAAAGAACAAAGTATTTTTATCAGCTGAAATGCAGAATACAATGTTTAACATGTCCAACATTGTCCCACACAAACTTGGTAATCGTCCCACATTTGGTTTGTTTGATGGTGGTCCCCCTAGTGGCAAGGGGACTGGAACTCGGACATCTTTAGGTTTTAGCGCCATAGAGAAACATTGGAAGATCTGATCCATATTTAAAACCGCGTAGGAGAATGACACAGACGTGAAGAAATTGTTGAATAAAGTCATTATTTTATTTCTTTTTTTATTCTTGTTGCTTCATGAAATTAAGGTTGCACAACTGTAGTCACATGAACTATTTTAAAGGGGTCATATAATGCCATTTTTGTACAAGCTAATATGATTCTTTAGGGTCTAAATTAAAAGTTTGTAATATACTTTAATTAAAAATTCTCATTAGTATTGTAAGAAAACACTCATTTTACCTGGTCAAAAACAGCTCTGTTTTCAGCACGCCGTTTGAGTGCATACGTCTTTAAATGATAATGAGCTTTGGTCACCCCGCCCCTCTGTTCTGTCCGCACACCGTTTGTAACAAAATAACACAATAACCACAACGCGTTGTTTATTATAAACATGGGATTATGAATTATATTGAGAACGTCATACATAGAAAACATGCCGTAATGTATCCTGAGTGTAAAAATAGCCGCATTCATCGTGAAGCGTGCAGCAAGCGATTTGCAAAGATTAATATAAAGATTAATATAAAGGTTAATAAAACATTACACTCACTTCTTCTTCTGGAGGTGCAGCAGGAACACGAATAGTTGGTACTACCAATCCTTTTTTCAGGAGCAGCTTCTTAGTAAAACCAGCTTTATACTGCAGCCTGGTGAAATGATTCGCACAAACTGAATGCATTGATCATGGGGAATTCCCTTCGAAAACAAACTCAGCCACTGCGTCTTCAGCGGTTCGGATTTAGGAACATCAAAATGACTGCTGTGTTCGTTATTACACCCAAGAACACCACAATCGCTTAGACGCCATTCTACTGCTCTATTCTAGTGCTCCAGCTATCAGCAATGAAAACGCGCCGGTTGTCGCGGGCTATGATTGACAGCTCACTCAAGAGGGCTCGAGGGCGGGTCTGTGTTGAAACGCTGCTGTCACTCAACCATTGTGGGAGGGGCGTCGATATTGTGACGTCACAATATCGAACAGCTTGATTCAGGAGATGGGGAAACAAATAAGAAGATTTAAAAAAAAACACTGGATGGATTTTTATCATTTTATGATGGTTGTGTACAGGCACTGCCAACACACATTTCAGTACAATCAACTTTTAAAAGTGCATGTACCATTATATGACCCCTTTAACAATGTCTTTAATACCATTCTGGGCTTTGAAATTTGCAGTTACATTGCAGTCTATGGAGGGGTCAGAAACCTTTCGGATTTCATAAAAATTTGTGTTAAGGTAAAAGGTCTTATGGGTTTGGAACATGAGGGTGACTAATTAATGACAGAATTTTCATTTGTGGGGGAAATAACCCTTTAAGCGCTTTAGTTCTGAATGTGGCAGACTGCCGCTTTGAGGCGGGGAGCTGCTCATATCGTGTGTGTGTGCTCTGTACTTGGCAGATTGCCATGTAACCTCTAACCGACGTAAAATTTTTAACCGACGTAAAATTTTAAACTCTACCGCGCGTGTAGTCACGTGACTCCGCCCCATCCAGTCAGTGGCATGGAAGCAACATGGAGGAGAAATCAAATACATAGTCAACTGACAGTAACTCGCACATCAAGTGCAGTTTGTAGGCACACAGAAAGATTAAGGAGAGTTATCTTAATAAAAATCTAGATACTCAGTATTGCTAATTACATGTTTTACACAGTCTATTGTACAGGTAAATTAATCGCCGTTTTTATGTGCTACAAGCACACACATAGGCTATAGTATAGACAGCGCTCGAACCCAGAAGCAAGACCACTTTCGCTTGCATCTTCATGAAAGTTTGTCAATTGTATGCGTTTAAAGGCTTGATTTTACATCTGATTTTGATTTTACACAATTCAAGAACAACAATATGGAAAACATCTCACTTCAGTGCTTGCCAGCTTTTCTTTGTGACACAGATACTGTAGATGAGCCCCATCATGTCTTATAGTTGAGCATTTTTACAGTACAAACCTTGAAAAATAATAATAATAATCAATAATAATAATAATAAAATCAAAATAATCGTTCATTAATCGTAATCGAGGTAAAATGTTAATTTAATTGATTTTAGGTCATATCGTCCCTTCAGCCCTAGATGAACTTTTTTGGGCATCTAAATCATGAGCGCCATTCACTAATGTTATAAAGCTTGGAAGGGCCAGGATTGTGTTCGTCTGAAAGAAGATAGACATACACCTTGGATGGCTTGAGGGGGAGTTCATGGGATAATTTTCAGTTTTGGGTGAACTATCCCTTTAGTCAAGTTCTGTCACAATACACCAAAGCAGAGAAATAATGCAATAACTATAATGTAAAACACCTACCTTTCAGTTGCTGATGGTGTTTCTTCGCTGAAGTTTGGTCCCCCACCTATTGAACCGTCACTCTTCACAGACACAGAGCTGGACACATGTGAGCCTGATCTTACACTAATATATGAGAGAGAGAGAGAGAGAGAGAGAATCATTTGAGGATGATTTAGTGTAATTAAATACAGAATAGCCCCACGATTGTCCTTCTTAAGACTTATGATGGATAGATGTATTTATGTTTGTTCGGTTGCCTAATGTCTCTCCATGGTAATTTTATGCCCCCTATGGTTGTCTGTGTAAAACTGTTTTGCTGGCAAGAAGCTTCAAATTTTATGATTGTCTTCTGTGATTATAAACAATAAAATCAATATGGTTTATTGCACATAAACCACATGTGAGAAATTAGCAAAAATAACCTTGTCATGTAAAACATGTGTAATACCTTCCAGTTGCTGATGGTGTTTCTTCACTGAAGTTTGGTCCCACACCTATTGAACCGTCACTCTTCACAGACACAGAGCTGAACACAGGTGAGCCTGATCTTACACTAATATATGAGAGAGAGAGAGAGAGAGAGAGAGAGAGAGAGAGAGAGAGAGAGAGAGAAACTTTACTAATAGCTGTTCTCTTGTATCATTTGAGGATGATTTAGTGTAATTAAATACAGAATAGCCCCACGTTTGTCCTTCTTAAGACTTATGATGGATAGATGTATTTATGTTTGTTCGGGTACCTAATGTCTTTCCATGGTAATTTTATGCCCCCTATGGTTGTCTGTGTGAAACTGCTTTGCTGGCAAGAAGCTTCAAATTTTGTAACACATTGTCTTCTGATTATAAACACTAAAATTAAAATGTTTTTTTGCACATAAACCACATGTGAGAAATTAGCAAAAATAACCTTGTCATGTAAAACTTGTGTAATACCTTCCAGTTGCTGATGGTGTTTCTTCACTGAAGTTTGGTCCCACACCTATTGAACCGTCACTCTTCACAGACACAGAGCTGAACACAGGTGAGCCTGATCTTACACTAATATATGAGAGAGAGAGAGAGAGAGAGAGAGAGAGAGAGATTTTTGAGATTTTACAAGTACTTTATTAAAACAGTTGTAAAAAACAACACTCAATCAAATAAAATCACATTAAATCAACACACTCTTAAAAGTTAGATTATTCTCTACAACAGAGCAGAGTACATCTTTGTGACACCAAATATTGGAAAATTTTCCGAGATCGTTCATCAAACTGTAGTAATTAAAATCTATTCTTAAACGTGATTTCAACATTTTGACAAATACAAAAACAGCATCATCATCTGTAGAACCTTCAACCTTATTTCGTCTACTCATATACACAGCCATCTTTGCTCTCCCCAAAATTAAATTAAAGAGTTGACACTGCTCCCTCTTTTTTTGTGAATACCTGTAACCTAAAATAAACAACTGTTTGGAAAAAACTACATCAAACAATTTGAAAAGATCCTCCAACATAGAGAACAGTGGCACAAGACGACAACAGTCCATGAAGCAGTGAAAAACAGTCTCACGAAGAGTGCAAAAAGGACAGTCATGATTAACATCAGGGTTTAAAACCGAGATAAAAGAATTAACAGCCACGGCTGTATGTAAAACTCTCCATTGCAAATCAGCAACTTTCTTCAACAATGGTGGTTTATACAGCGCCCTCCATTCAGGTCCAACACCATCTATCAGACCCAAGCGAGCTCTCCATGGAGTGTCAATCTTACCATTTAGTTTATTTTTATTCAAAATTTTCACAATCAATCTATATAACAATTTCTTGTCAGCATCATGAACAGACAAACAAGGATTATCGATTCCTAAGAAAAAACCTGTCTGGGAAAAAGTCTGGGAGAATCTTCACCAAAGGAAAAGCATCATCAACACTATAATGAGCAGAACCATCACAATAAAAATGCAACAATGTGCGTTCAGAGTCTGTTAAACCCTCTTTCCACTTTTTGAGCAACAACTCAACCATGCGAATAGAGTGCACCTTTACATGAGAAGCAAGTAGAAGCGCATTGTCCATGTTTGCACCTGTAAAGTGAATTACATGTCCCAAAGTCACTACATTAGCCAAACAGAACTGTTTGAGTAAACTGGGACCTGGTTGACAAGCTGCACTCAAACGGGTCCCATACACAACTGGCTCTTGAAGAAGCCAGTACAGTGAGCTGTGATGTTCTGTCCTCTCCGTCTTAAATAGATTCCAGACTTTTAACACTCCACGGTAGAAACTCGGCAAACCACTGGTGTTGAGCTGCTTTAAGTCCATCAGAAACAATGTTCTGTTTAGGCCGAGTCCACCTAGCTGGTTCAGAATAGTGCATGCCAGCGGTCTCCACACCAGGTCTGCGGGACCACACAGAAACCTCTGCACAAACTGGAAACGAAAAGTAGCCCCTCTACTGTTCAGATGAATTACGCCTTGTCCTCCTTCATCTTTCGGCAAAAACAACACACTTTGAGGCGTCCAATGCAGACGATCCCAAAAGAAATCAACAAGAAGTGCCTGAATCTTTGGTAGCAGATCTGGAGGAGGATCAACACACGATAAACGATGCCATAAAGTGGATGAAATCAGGTTGTTAATGACAAGAACTCTACCTCGATAAGACATCTTTGGTAAAATCCACTTCCATCTAGCAAAACAACCTTTAGTTTTTTCAAGAACATTATCCCAGTTTTTAAGGACAAAAGTTTCTTCACCCAAAAATACACCTAAGTATTTTAACCCCCCGTCTGTCTTCCAATTTAACCCCACAGGCAATTTAAACTTTTTCTCCATCACTCCTATACAGAGAGCTTCACTTTTGCTCCAATTTACTCTGGCTGAAGAAATTATACCAAATTGAACTATCACATTTGTCAGTATATCAATATCTTGTTGGTTATCAACAAAGATGACTAAATCATCAGCATACGCAGATAGCTTTAAAGGTATATTGCACCCTGGTAAAATCACACCTTTTAAAACAGATCTAAGTTTATGTAATAAGGGTTCAAACGCCAGAGAATACAACATGCCAGAGAGGGCACAGCCCTGCCTAATTCCCCGCTGGACCTGGAAAGGAGCGCTCAAAACACCATTGATTTTTAAAACACTCTGAACATCACAGTACAACGTCTTAATCTTGTTAGTAAAATCAGAAGTAAAACCAAACGCACTCATTGTTTCCCATAAATATTTGTGTTCAACGCGGTCAAACGCTTTCTCCTGATCAATAGAAAATAATCCCATTTTAAGACCAAAAAGCTTAGAGATTTCTAACAAGTCTCGGATAAGAACAATATTATCATAAATCAGCCTGCCAGGGACGCAATAGGTTTGATCAGGCAAA
The DNA here is from genome assembly GCA_023718395.1 of Leucaspius delineatus. Taxonomy (NCBI): domain Eukaryota; kingdom Metazoa; phylum Chordata; class Actinopteri; order Cypriniformes; family Leuciscidae; genus Leucaspius; species Leucaspius delineatus. The sequence continues at coordinate 49,070,479 of CM043360.1, read as the reverse complement.
ATTACTTGTTCCATAACTTTACTAAGTCTGTTGGCCAACACTTTGGAGAGTATCTTATAATCAGTGCAAAGCAGGGATACAGGTCTCCAGTTTTTTATAAGCTGCAGGTCACCTTTCTTTGGCAGCAGGGTAAGAACTGCCCTCCTGCAACTTAAAGGCAGAAGTCCATTGGCTAAACTATCCTTCAGTACTGCCAGAAGATCTTCTCCAATTAAAAACCAAAAAAACTTATAAAAATCAACTGGTAGACCATCTAATCCAGGAGATTTTCTGCTCTGCATACTCTGCAACGCTACATACAATTCACCAAGGGAAATATCTGAATCCAGCACAACGTTGCTTTCTTGTGCAACCTGGGGAAGACCAGTATAAAAACTCTGAGCTAACATCGGCTCTTCTTGGTGTTCACACTTATACAGTTCACAGTAAAAGCTGACAGCATGTTTACGAATAGCAGCATGATCAGACAACACATGCCCAGCATCAGACTTTAAACCATGAATGTATCTCTTTTGACCGTTTTTCCGCTCCAATCCAAAAAAAAAGTGTGATGGAACATCCATTTCTACCACATTTTTAAAGCGGGACCTAATAAGAGCCCCTTGTGCTGATACCCCAAGCAGGTTCGTTAAAACAGTCTTTTTGACCTCAAGAGCTTCAAAATACCGTTGATCTTTTGTGGCCTCAGCCAAAACCTGGAGTTCCTCTACTTCAGACTCCAGAGCTTTCACTGACTTCAGTAACACTTTGGTGACATTACAATTATATTGCTGACACAGCTGTTTTGTTTGAACTTTTCCAAAGTCCCACCATTGTTGTAGAGACATAAAATCATTTCTTCTACTTTGATGATTTTTCCAAAAAGATACAAAAATGTCTTTAAAATTTTTATCTTCTAGTAAAGCCGTATTAAAATGCCAATAGGCACTACTAGGCTTTACACACTTCAAAAAGACACAAACCAAGACGAGTGAGTGATCGGAAAACCCAACAGGGCTAATAAAGCAGTTTTTAACAACATTAGAATGAAATTTAAAACAATAAAAACGATCGAGTCTGGCCATAGACAATAAATTGTCTTTACAATGAGTCCAGGTATACTGCCTTTGATTGTCATGTAACCCTCTCCACACATCATATAACTCATGAGTCTCTAACAGTTGAATGAGACGTGTGCGGGAGGCCGGGTGAGGCTCGACATGATTCCTGTCAAGTCTACTCTCTGTACAATTCCAGTCTCCACCTATAAATAAGAACTCTTTATCATTACAATCTCTGATAACATCATTTACAGTTTCCAAAAAAATCAATCTCTCTTTACCAACAGCTGGAGCATATACAGTGATGAACACGAGTTGTACATTTTCATATATTACTCTGACTTTTAACAGTCGGCCTTTAATCATCTCTTCACATTCAACAGAGTGAGGATTGAAACCTTTGGAAAAAAGAACACCCACTCCACAACTATTACTAGTTTTGTGACTTAAAAAAACATCACCCTCCCATTCTCTCTTCCAGTCAACTTCGTTATCAACAGTACTATGCGTCTCTTGTACAAAGATAACGTCCAATTTTTTAAGGGAGCACAGTCTGAAAAATGAAGCTCTTTTTCCTTCATCTCTCGCTCCATTCAAATTCAGACTGCCTATTTTTAACTCACTCATTAAAAAAAAGAAAAAAAGAAAACCAAAAGAGAAACAAGAAATAAACAAATATGAAAAACTAAACATATTCGCCATCTTCTAACTGTCTTTTAACTTTCAAAACAAGTTTCTTTAAGCGATACCTTTCTTGATCAGTAAAGATTTTCTCCCCAGCACTTTCAGAACTTTTTTGAAAATTCTTAACTGAATCAATAAAAAGTTGTAGATCAGGAAAAGCACTCTCAAGTTTTACATTCCTAGCTCCCTTAGTACTCTTGAGAAACTTCTTAATACTCAACATAGAGTAGCCACCTCTTTCCAGGGGCAAAGATTGCGATGAAACTATAGATTCTGCATCAGAGTCTACCTCAACGTCACTATAAGAAGTTTGGGAGCAATCACGAAGAGGAAAATTTTCGTTTTTTCAGAGCATTGAAACTCATCTCTTGTTTTTCTTTCCTTAACATTATCTTCATCAGATTTATCATCTACTAGCATCTCACTTTCTTCAGTCAAAGGACATTCTACCTCCTCTACTTCTTTCTGAGTGCTACTACTGGCCTCTTCCATATCATGCTGTCGACTGTTCTCAACTGGAGAGGGAGCCTGAAAAAGCTCTTCATTCTTCTGTGTTGATCTCTTATTTTGTTCAAGCTTCTGAGCTTTGTACGATTTTTTCGTTTTTAAACCGTCTGAATCATTCCGTTTTTGTCCCTGAAAATGTTTTGGTTCACTCTGTTTTTGTCCCTGAATTTCATTTGATTCACTTTGTTTTTGTCCCTGAGTTTCAATTGATTCATTCTGTTTTTGTCCCTGAATTTCATTTGATTCACTTTGTTTTTGTCCCTGAGTTTCAATTGATTCATTCTGTTTTTGTCCCTGAATTTCAATTAAATCACTTTGTTTTTGTCCCTGAGTTTCATTTGAATCACTTTGTTTTTGTCCCTGAATTTCATTTGATTCACTTTGTTTTTGTCCCTGAGTTTCAATTGATTCATTCTGTTTTTGTCCCTGAATTTCATTTGATTCACTTTGTTTTTGTCCCTGAGTTTCAATTGATTCATTCTGTTTTTGTCCCTGAATTTCAATTGATTCACTTTGTTTTTGTCCCTGAATTTCATTTGATTCACTTTGTTTTTGTCCCTGAGTTTCAATTGATTCATTCTGTTTTTGTCCCTGAATTTCATTTGATTCACTTTGTTTTTGTCCCTGAGTTTCAATTGATTCATTCTGTTTTTGTCCCTGAATTTCATTTGATTCACTTTGTTTTTGTCCCTGAGTTTCAATTGATTCATTCTGTTTTTGTCCCTGAATTTCAATTAAATCACTTTGTTTTTGTCCCTGAGTTTCATTTGAATCACTTTGTTTTTGTCCCTGAATTTCATTTGATTCACTTTGTTTTTGTCCCTGAGTTTCAATTGATTCATTCTGTTTTTGTCCCTGAATTTCAATTAAATCACTTTGTTTTTTCCCCTGAGTTTCATTTGAATCACTTTGTTTTTGTCCCTGAATTTCATTTGATTCACTTTGTTTTTGTCCCTGAATTTCATTGAGCTTACTTTGTTTAAGTCCCTGAGACTCCTTTAATACATTCTGTGTTTGTCCTTGTAATTTATTTGTTTTGTCCAATTTTTGTCCCTGAAAATTGTTTAATTCATTTTGTTTTTGTCTCTGAGATTTACTTGACTCACCCTGTTCTATGGTCTTATTATTAATTTCAGCAGGGAATTTTTCTGGGCATGATCGTATAAGGTGACCCTCTATTCCACATCCAAAACATTTCATTTTCTCAGACGTTACATAAACGTTGTAATCATAATCATCCACTTTGAACTTGAACACTAAATTTAATTCTTCATTGTTGTTTTTAAGAATCATGAAAACCTGCCTTCTAAAAGAAACAACATGTCTCAAATGCGGAGATTTACACCCAAGGCCAATTGTTTTAATCGGAGACATTAGCTGTCCATGTCTGGAAAGTTCCCTCTCTAACATTTCGTTACTAATAAACGGAGGGACTTGCGACAAAATTATCTTTTTTGCCGGATTAACGAGCGGCACCGCCTGAACCAAGATATCTTTGATCGTTACTCCTTGTTCAACAATCGTTGCAACTTTATCAAAGCTATCTACAAAGAACACAACACCGTTGTTCATCCTTGACGCGGATTTAACGCTATCATATCCAATAATCCCTCCGACTGCCAAAGCGCAATCCTCCACAGAACAGTCTATAGTTGGACAAAGTTTAAAGGCATGTCGACGCGTGAGCGTTTCAAGCCCCGCGCCTCCAACACCGCGAACCGGCATGACTCCCGGTTACACCGGTCGTCGCCTCCACCACGACAACTAACCCACTTAAACTACACCACTAACGATAAACTAAATAAAACTAAAACAACATAGAAAAAAAGATAGAAAAAAACACTCACTCAAAAACCACGCTCCCAATCTCGCATCCACTCACGCAACTTCCGCTCAGAGAGAGAGAGAGAGAGAGAGAGAGAGAGAGAGAGAGAGAGAGAGAGAGAGAGAGAGAGAAACTTTACTACCAGCTGTTCTCTTGTATCATTTGAATATGATTTTATTTAGTGTAATTAAATACAGAATAGCCCCACGATTGTCCTTCTTAAGACTTATGATGGATAGATGTATTTATGTTTGTTCGGTTGCCTAATGTCTCTCCATGGTAATTTTATGCCCCCTATGGTTGTCTGTGTAAAACTGTTTTGCTGGCAAGAAGCTTCAAATTTTATGATTGTCTTCTGTGATTATAAACAATAAAATCAATATGGTTTATTGCACATAAACCACATGTGAGAAATTAGCAAAAATAACCTTGTCATGTAAAACATGTGTAATACCTTTTAGTTGCTGATGGTGTTTCTTCACTGAAGTTTGGTCCCACACCTATTGAACCGTCACTCTTCACAGACACAGAGCTGAACACAGGTGAGCCTGATCTTACACTAATATATGAGAGAGAGAGAGAGAGAGAGAGAGAGAGAGAGAGAGAGAGAGAGAGAGAGAGAGAGAGCGAGAGAGAGAGAGAAAGAAACTTTACTAATAGCTGTTCTCTTGTATCATTTGAGGATGATTTAGTGTAATTAAATACAGAATAGCCCCACGTTTGTCCTTCTTAAGACTTATGATGGATAGATGTATTTATGTTTGTTCGGGTACCTAATGTCTTTCCATGGTAATTTTATGCCCCCTATGGTTGTCTGTGTGAAACTGCTTTGCTGGCAAGAAGCTTCAAATTTTGTAACACATTGTCTTCTGATTATAAACACTAAAATTAAAATGTTTTTTTGCACATAAACCACATGTGAGAAATTAGCAAAAATAACCTTGTCATGTAAAACTTGTGTAATACCTTCCAGTTGCTGATGGTGTTTCTTCACTGAAGTTTGGTCCCACACCTATTGAACCGTCACTCTTCACAGACACAGAGCTGAACACAGGTGAGCCTGATCTTACACTAATATATGAGAGAGAGAGAGAGAGAGAGAGAGAGAGAGAGAATCATTTGAGGATGATTTAGTGTAATTAAATACAGAATAGCCCCACGATTGTCCTTCTTAAGACTTATGATAGATAGATGTATTTGTGTTTGTTCGGTTGCCTAATGTCTTTCCATGGTAATTTTATGCCCCCTATGGTTGTCTGTGTGAAACTGTTTTGCTGGCAAGAAGCTTCAAATTTTATGATTGTCTTCTGTGATTATAAACAATAAAATCAATATGGTTTATTGCACATAAACCACATGTGAGAAATTAGCAAAAATAACCTTGTCATGTAAAACTTGTGTAATACCTTCCAGTTGCTGATGGTGTTTCTTCACTGAAGTTTGGTCCCACACCTATTGAACCGTCACTCTTCACAGACACAGAGCTGAACACAGGTGAGCCTGATCTTACACTAATATATGTGAGAGAGAGAGAGAGAGAGAGAGAGAGAGAGAGAGAGAGAGAGAGAGAGAGAGAGAGAGAGAGAGAGAATTTTGAAAAAACTTTAATTCACAAGTAGCCAAAAAATTACAATCACCTTTTTAACAAACAATAGTGTGTATATAAATTAGGTTACCGGTACTTAATACTTTTTTTTTTTTTTTTTTTTTTAGAAGCAAAAGATTAAATCATCCTCAATTACTGTACACAACACATCATGACTGCACCATCTCATTTTAAAAGTGGAAAGATCATTCATGTCATTGTAAAATCTGAAATCAATCAGCATTCTTGCTTTGACTAAAGATCTGAAAACCAGAGTCACATCATCATTACACCCTTTCTCTATTTTACTTTTTCTACTCATATAAATTGCCAATTTGGCTTGACCAAAAATAAAATTCAACAATTGAAACTCTATACGTTTTTTCTGCACATACTTAAAACCAAATATAAAGGTTTCTGGATGAAAAATCTCATTGAACTTATCACACATTTCTTGAACCAACACAAATAAAGGCGTAAGCCTAGAACAGTACACAAAAGCATGAAAAACAGTCTCCTTTTGAAGACAAAACGGACAACCAGGGTTTTTACTCGCATCCAAAACAGAAATAAAAGAGTTGACTGCAATAGCCCCGTGCAGAATTCTCCACTGCAAATCACGCGTCTTTTTTAGTAATGGTGTTTTGTATAGCACTCTCCATTCAAGTTTTACATCATTACATACTTTAAAAACTGACCGCCAAGGGGTATCAATTCTTTTGTCAAGCATTTTTTTGTTCAGAATAAGAACACACATTTTATACAAATCTTTGCCTTTACAAGAAAAAAAATCAACTGAAAGGAAACCTTCTAGGTTTAAAAAAAAACCCTGAACACTCTTCGAAATTTGGCTGGATTAACACACATGGAAACAGGTCATCACTATCAGGGATACTAGCCCCTGAAAAAAAATCTTCCAATATCAAATTTTCTTCACTTGTAAAGGTTTCTTTTAACTTGTTTACAAAACGTGTCATCAAGCGCATAGATCTTAGTCCAAGTTTTTTTGTAACAGCCTCTATGTCCTTAAAATGAGGCCCAGTTAAAGACACTAAATGTCTCAACACCACCACTCCTGAGTTCTGTAGCACCTTACTAAAACCCTGCAGAAATGTGGAAGAGGAAATGTCCAATCTAGCTTTGAAGATCAAAGGTTCATTCAAAAGCCAGTAAGTGGAATGGAAGTTCTCAGTCTTTTGGATGTGAAAAAGACTCCAAACTTTAAAAAGGTTCTGATAAAAAGAAGACAGATGCGAGAGGTCCATACTTTTGGGGTCCATCAAAAAAAGGGCTTTATCCAGAGCAAAGCATCCAACAGTACGTAGTAAAGCACAACTAATGGCCTTCCAGCTTACATTCACTGGCCCATCGAGAAGTCTTTGTAGAAAAAGTAACCGAAAAGTTGCAATTCTGCTTTGTAGATGAATTAATCCCTGACCACCTTCTTCTTTAGGTAGATACAAGATGCTCTGTGGGATCCAATGAAGTTTATCCCAAAAAAAGTCAACAAAGGTCGCTTGAATTTCTGCCATTAACTTTGCAGGGGGATCAATACATGCCAGTCTATGCCAAAGCAGTGATGCAACCAAATTATTGACAATAAGTGTTCTACCTCTATAAGACATGTTAGGTAAAAGCCATTTCCATTTATCGAGACGACCTTTTACTTTCTGTAACATTCCATCCCAATTTTTTTGCACAACATTTTCATCTCCCAAAAACACCCCAAGATATTTTATACCACATCTACTCCAACATAAACCTTCAGGAAGAGTGGGTTCCCCCTCCTTCCATGCTCCTAATAAATAGGCCTCACTTTTTTTCCAATTTATTTTTGCTGAGGAGCATTTTTCAAAGTCTTCTAATAATTTAGATAAAACCTGTATGTCATTTTGTCTATTAATTAAAATTATAATATCATCAGCATACGCTGATAAACAAAAATTAAAACTACAATTTGGTATTCTCAAACCATCCAAACTCTTCCTAATTTGTTGGAGTAGTGGTTCAATTGCAAGAGAGTATAGCATTCCTGACAATGCACATCCTTGTCGGATTCCTCTATTAACCTTGAATGGAGCACATAAAACACCATTAATTTTGATTACACTTTCAATGTCACAATATAGATTTTTCACCATACCTAAAAAATTTTCTTTGAAACCAAAAACTTCTAGAGTATTCCATAAATAAGAGTGCTCAACTCGATCAAATGCTTTTTCCTGATCAAGGGACAGCAAACCGCAATTGATATTAAATATTTCAGAAACCTGTATAATATCTCTAATAAAAGAAACATTGTCAAAAATTGACCTTGTAGGCACACAATAAGACTGATCAGCATGGATCACCTGCCCCATTACCCTGGCCAATCTATTTGCCAATGTTTTTGAGACTAACTTATAGTCACTGCATAAGAGTGAGACTGGCCTCCAGTTTTTAATCTCGGTAAGATCTCCTTTTTTTGGCAGAAGGGTAACCACTGTTCTTCGGCAGCTCAACGGCAGCCCACCCTCCAGCAAACCGTCGTTGAGCACCTCCAGCAGATCAGCTCCAATCTGTGACCAAAACGTTTTTAGAAAATCGACCGGTATCCCATCTATTCCAGGAGTTTTTCCGGACTCCATACTCTGGAGTGCTTCATGGAGTTCTCCTAAAGTTATGGAATTCTCCAGGTCATTTTTTGATTCTTCTGAGATCTTGGGTAAGCTTTCACCCAAAAACCGTTCTCCACTTTCTAGCCTACCCTCACTCCTATACAGGGACTGATAAAAACTCACTGCCTTCTCACGAACCTCTCTAGGATTTGATAATAAGTTACCATCCTCGGAACGTAAGGCATGAATTATACGCTTTTGCCCATTTTTTCTTTCATGGCCAAAAAAATATTTGGAAGGTGCATCCATCTGATCAACATTAACAAATTTAGCACGGACTAAAGCCCCTTGTGCTTTATAGTCTATTAATTCTTTGAGCTCAGCTTTTTTCTTTAAAAAAGTTTCCAAATAAATACTATCACTTGAGGTTTGAGTCAATTCCTGTAAATCCATTATTTGTTTTTTTAGCAACTCCAATGAATGAGTTAAATCTTTTGTGACATTTTTAGTGTATTGCTGTGTAAACTGTTTTATTTGTACTTTGCCATAGTCCCACCATTGTTGCAGGGAATTAAAAGATGACTTTGTTTTTTTAAACTCTTTCCAAAAAAACTCAAAAGATTCTATAAAAAACTTATCATTTAGAAGACTTGTATTAAAGTGCCAGTATGCGCTTTTAAATCTAAATGTATTCAAAAAGAATTTACAACTCACTAAATGGTGATCAGAAAACGATACTGGCGTGATATAGCATTTATTAAACATGTTCAATTGATGCTTAAAACCATACAGTCTGTCTAATCTAGCTAAAGATAAATTATTATCATGTGTATGAGCCCATGTATACTGTCTTTCATTTCCATTCAGAGCTCTCCAAACATCACACAAATCATATTTTTCAATTAAATGAACAAGACGTTTACGTGAGGCCATGTGGGGTTCAACATGATTTCTGTCTCGATCACATTCAGTACAATTAAAGTCACCACCTACAAATAGTAAGTCTTCTGTATGACAATTTTGTAAGGTTGAGCAAAGGGTGTCTAAAAATAAAAGTCTTTCCACAGGTACAGTTGGAACATAGATGCAAATCAAAACAAGAACAAAACTTTGAAAAGTGGCTCGAACTTTTAACAATCGACCTTTTATAATTTCATCAACATCATAAGAAATTGGTTTGAAATTCTTACTAAATAAAATAGCAACTCCGCCACTTAGAGTAGAGTTGTGGCTTAAAACAGGTGTTCCATTGAACTCTTTCATCCAATCAATAACATTATCTGAGCTACTATGTGTCTCTTGTAAAAAAGCTATATCTATATTTTTCTGTTGAATTTCATCAAAAATATTTGCTCTTTTCTTAAAATTCCTTGCACCATTTACATTTAAAGAAGCGAGATGTACTTCACTCATTAAAAGAAAAATTAGATAGAAAAGATACACTCCATGATGCCAAAAAAAGGAGCTATATCTATTCTTTATTTCACTTGGCATCTTTATTAAGGGCATTGTTAGTGTTCCTCACAATTTTTTTAAGTCTATAAACTTCCTTGTTGGTAAAGCAATCTCCGTCCATAAAACTCTTTGCTTTATCAGCAAACTGTTTTAGGTCAGGAAAATAATCTTCTACCCTTACTCCTCTCTTGTTTTTCGTCGATCTTAAAAACAATTTTATATCCTCAAGTTCGTAGCTACGATCCACAACTTCACTTTGAGAAAAATTCACGCTACATTCTGAGGAATCACTGTCACTCTCGGTGTCTTGTGTCTCGTTTACGTCATCAATTTTGCTAATTTTTGCCTCTAAAAAAATGTTTTTTAATCTTCTTTTTTTAGGCATCTTAAAAAGATTCTCTTGCTCCGTCAACTTTGCTTCACTAGTTTCACTTATAGCCGTTTGATTCTGTTCGTCATTTCTGCTGTCTTTTTGGTTATCAGACAGAGAAACCAGACTCGACGATTCACTAGAAACCGTAACTACGGATGCAATATTAGGACACGACTCAGTTTGCTCATTCGGAGCTGTGGCTAACTCAGCCTCAGACTCCCCCGGAGGATTTTCTAAACTTTCTGTCACAACCGAGCTTCCACTCGGCACAGCTGTCTCCATTTCACCGTTACTTTCCTCACCCTGCTGAACCATTCTGTTCTCATTTTCTTTTTCCCCTTCATTATTTTTATTCAGACAATTTCGGATTAAATGTCCCATTTTTCCACATCCGAAACACTTAGTCTTACCAGTAGTGACAAAAATGGTATAACTAAAATCCTCAATACGAAAGTTTAATGATTAATCCAGATCTGCGTCATCTGGAATGACCATGTAAACAAAACGCCGGAAAGAAACTATATGTTTCAATAACGGTGATTCACTTCTGATCGGTATCTTTTTAATTGGAGACACTAGCTTACCATAGCGAGACAATGCTTGAGTTAAGATCTCATCACTCACAAAAGGAGGTATGTTTGAAAGTGTTACTCTTTTGGCAGGCAACGAAAGGGGTAGAACTGACACAAATTCTCCACTAACTACAATTCCCCGCTCTACCAACTCATTAGCTTTTTCCACGCTGTCCAAAAAAAACACTAAAGCATTATTCATCCTAGAAGCGGACAAAACACCTGAGTGTCCAACCACCTCTCCAACAGCCAAGCAACAGTCCTCTATGCTCACCGCGGACGTCACCTTTACTGCGTGACGTCTCGTAAGTGAGCACAAACCCTGCACCCGCTGGGCCGACATGCTTCCTAGAAAACCGGACAGCACACGGCCCTACTACAACACTAAGTAACAGAACACAAACAGAAAAAGGCAGCGTAGAGAGAAAAAAAAAAAGGGGGAAGTTTCACTCACAGCATTCAGCACCACTCAGCCCCGCCGCTCACACCTCACACCCAACACTCACACCGGAAGTGGAGAGAGAGAGAGAGAGAGAGAGAGAGAAACTTTACTAATAGCTGTTCTCTTGTATCATTTGAGGATGATTTAGTGTAATTAAATACAGAATAGCCCCACGATTGTCCTTCTTAAGACTTATGATGGATAGATGTATTTATGTTTGTTCGGTTACCTAATGTCTTTCCATGGTAATTTTATGCCCCCTATGGTTGTCTGTGTGAAACTGCTTTGCTGGCAAGAAGCTTCAAATTTTGTAACACATTGTCTTCTGATTATAAACACTAAAATTAAAATGTTTTTTTGCACATAAACCACATGTGAGAAATTAGCAAAAATAACCTTGTCATGTAAAACTTGTGTAATACCTTCCAGTTGCTGATGGTGTTTCTTCACTGAAGTTTGGTCCCACACCTATTGAACCGTCACTCTTCACAGACACAGAGCTGAACACAGGTGAGCCTGATCTTACACTAATATATGAGAGAGAGAGAGAGAGAGAGATATGTTCTTCTTACTGGGAGAAGATGATATTACAGCTGCACTAGCGGCTAAATATGTGTTAGCTATTCACAACGCCAGAGTCAGCTAATTCTCTAGAGAGACCCACTGTATTTATTCATTTATTAGGATAGATTATGTTTATTTATCTATTTATTTATATTGACTATGCTACATATGACATGATCTATACATATATGTTTTGTTTGTTTGTATATGTTTTTTATTTATTTATTTTTTTTTTTTATTTATATATAATATGTTCATGCTTTGGCAACATTGTGTTACACAGTCATGCTAATAAAGCTCATTTGAATTGAAATTGAGAGAGAGAGAGAGAGAGAGAGAGAGAGAGAGAGAGAGAGAGAGAGAGAGAGAGAGAGAGAGAGAGAGAGAGAGAGAAACTTTACTACCAGCTGTTCTCTTGTATCATTTGAATATGATTTTATTTAGTGTAATTAAATACAGAATAGCCCCACGATTGTCCTTCTTTAGACTTATGATGGATAGATGTATTTATGTTTGTTCGGTCACCTAATCAGGGTGTCTACTGATATAAACAAGTTAAATTTTTAAATTTAAGACTTTTTAAGACCTTTTTAATGCCACTTTGAATGAAATTTAAGACCTTTAAGAAGGTAAATTTAAGAAATTTAAGAAATTTAAGAATGATATTTCCTGTGATGGAAATACTATTACATACGTATATGTAATATTTCATGTTTAACCTAAGTAATTGAAGTAATTTAATATGAACTAGGGCTGAGTATTGACACAAATTTCACAATTCGATTAGATTTCGATTTAGATTTCGATTCAATTCAATATTGATCATTTTGGATATCAGGTAGGCTACAATAGAGTGCCGAAGTAATGACGTCACTTTGTAGGCCAACCCGGAAGTTAGCGGCGCATGGGTTCCCTCGATGGGTTCCCTCCCCATAGACTTTTGGAAAATCGCAAAAAATAAGATCTGTGTTCAACAAAGAATTGTGACCCTTACACGTTTTGTCTATCAAGATAATCTTTACAAGTTAATCCAAAATGTATACATTTTGAAGCCTAAATAAAGCCGTCGGATATAAAATGCTAAAGGTAGGCTATCAATGGACTACAGCACACCATGGTCGCGGATCAACGTCATCATCAAGCTTCCTCAAACTCGCTCGCTCATTATGATCTGCGCTGTGTATGAACCTATTTTTTACAGTCTATGGTATGAACACTTATCCACTTTTTCATGAGAAATATTGCCCATTCTGTTTTTCAAAAATTTTTAGAAACTAATTTTGTTAATCTCTCTGAGATTTTTTTAATCTTTTGTTAATGTTTTATTTATTCGTTTATTATTTTGTTAGTTTATATAAACCTTAATATTATTTTCTTTGTGATTAAGATTATTATGCCTGATCATTGTGCCCCAAATAAACTTTAAAGATTATCTTTCACTGTATTATGTTTGATTGTATGTTTGCATACCATTTGCTAATTCGCCAGGAAAAAAAACGCGCTTTAACCTACGGTGACGCATTGCTGCCACATACATATTATTTTTTTCCCTCAATTATGTCGTAATAACGAGATCTTATGTCGTTTTAACGACTTCTTTTCTCGTAATAACGAGATCTTATGTAGTTTTAACGACTTCTTTTCTCGTAATAACGAGATCTTATGTCGTTAAAACGACATCTTTTTCTCGTAATAACGAGATCTTATGTCGTTAAAACGACATCTTTTCTCGTAATAACGAGATGTTATGTCGTTAAAACAACATCTTTTTTGCCCTTATAAGGACATGTGTAGTCATGTACAAAATATGCCTTTATCCACATAAAATTGACAGCCTATCGCGCCTTTATCACACGTTCAAAAAGCTTAAGCAAATATAGCAGCCCCCAATCATGCAAAATTAATCAATGAGGCCCTTTTTTGAAAATATATTTTATATAGGCTAGGCTTTTTTATATTTTATATTTTATATATAAGTTTGTTTTAATATGATATATTATATAGGCCTAATAAGATTTACTTTTGTTAATATGCTATATCTTCATTACCTAGAGATATAATTAAACAAAAAGTTGTCAAAACACATCTAACAGAACATAGCCCAAGTTGTTTATTTTTTACAACATTGTGTTCGAAATGTCAATCTTCGTCTTTATAACAGAAGATACAATACAATACAAAAATCTTCAAGATAACGGATTGTCACCTTATAAACAGTCATTTTTTAATGGAATAATACACCCTTATAATAAAGAAAAAGCTTCAGTGATAAAGAATATGAACGCAATGCATTTAATTATACGTTAAGCGTTTTCCTTCCATAGAAACCCTTTATTATAAAGAAAATAGGTGGCTCTTAACGTGTCTTTCTATGGGAGGATGGCATTGCGGTGCACAGCAAATATTCAATGCATTCAATGCAAATATTCAATGGTATTCAATGCAAAACAAAAATGAAAAATACAAGTAGCCAATAAAATAAACAAATTATTGTGGCATTAATTAGCCCATAAACAATATTTATTTTAAAGCCTAAACGAATTTGTTTAAAGAAAAACACCAGCACATATTTATCTGTATAGGCTAAGTGTTTCAGCCGCCCTTTTCAAACTGCCGCAATAAAATGCAACAGAATTTGATTAGTTAAACATGAAGAGGATTATCCGTCTGTCATGGCCGCTCGCTCTAACGTTAACCTAGATAAATGTTTGCTATTATGAAGTGCATATCCGAGTGTTTGAGCGGAGTGTGGAGCGCGCACTATGACATGGATGGAGGCGCCGGTGCCATCACTCGCATTTTCCTATCAACAGTGGAAACAACTTAAAATACTCCATCATTTCTGGTCATACAGAAAATAATAATACATCAGTCGCAACTACTTTTATTTGTGTAAACTCACAACAACAAGAAAACGTAAAATAAAATAAAACAAACAGGGCGCGCTTTCATGATCTCTGAATTGGAGCGTGCCTCAAAAATGAACTGAAAAACAGTGTATAGACAAGCCTCACAGACATGAGAAATATAACTATACCGTTTAAAAAAAAAAAATGTCCACCAACGAAAAACAAATCCAATCGAAAGCAAATAAGGTACCATCTGATAATGTAATCCTGTCTGTATGAAAGGCGCATCTAGGCTACATTACAGCGGAGATGTATGGAGATACAGTGCAGGCAGCCTACACTGAAAAGACTAGTTCATTAATAAACAATTAAAATGCTTCGTTATTTTTTTCAGATACATTTATTGTATCATTAGCCTACTTTTGCCGGCGCTTTGCGGCAAGTTTAATGCTTGTGCTTGAGCGCGGAATATAGGCTATAGCCTACATGCACCCAGCATTGAATATAAACGTGCGATTAGTCCTAATTGCTTAAATGAATGACTACTAGTCTAGAAAAATCCTTTAGTCTATGGCAACTCTAATCAATAGCCTACAGTTAATATTTGACATTATTTCATTAGTAATTAGTATCCAGCTCTTCACATTTAATTAGTTGAGCTAGCATAATTAATGAACTAATAAAATAATAAAAGAAAATTTTAATTAAGATACTAACCATATATTTCTATATAGCATTGCTTATTCCACCACACAAAGGACTGTTTATAAGGTGACATCCGTTATACATGTGAAGATTGTAGGCTGTATCTTGAAGATTTTTGTATTTATTGTATTGTATCTTCTGTTATAAAGACGACATTTCGTTAATTAAACAAAATAAGAACACAAAGTTGTAAAATTTTCTGTTTTGTATTTTGACTACTTTTTGGTTAATTATATCTCTAGGTAATGAATGAAGATATAGCCTATTAACAAATATAAATCTTATATATAATATATTATATATAAAAAAAACTTATAGGCCTATTTAAAATATTTTCCAAAAAGGGCCTCATTGATTAATTTTGCATGATTGGGGGCTGCTATATTTGCTTAAGCTTTTTGAACGTGTGATAAAGGCGCAATAGGCTGTCAATTTTATGTGGATAAAGGCATATTTTGTACATGACTACACATGTCCTTATAAGGGCAAAACAAGATGTCGTTTTAACGACATATCTCGTTATTACGAGAAAAAGATGTCGTTTTAACGACATAAGATCTCGTTATTACGAGAAAAAGATGTCGTTTTAACGACATAAGATCTCGTATTACGAGAAAAGATGTCGTTAAAACGACATAAGATCTCGTTATTACGACATAATTGATAGGAAAAAATAATATGTATGTGGCAGCAATGCGTCACCGTATTAACCATCTCAGAAGCACTAACGTTAGCTATGGCCGTATCAATTTCCATGTCCTTTTTCTTAGACGATAGAAAAACCATAGATCAAAGAGAGAACAACTATAAATCTGGACATGAACAGTGCAGCTTAGATGCTGGTTTACTTGCCGGTATTGTAAGGGCCAGCATGAGGTACAAGGTTAATCGAGTAAGTAAAACTAGGGAGAGATAGAGGAGTTATAATAGTGTTCTATGTATTTAAGATAACTATACAAATAATCTCTGAACAAGCATAACACAGTTCAATTCCAAACATTTAATATAATAGTTGTATATAATTATATATGTTGAATTTAAAGAGAATTGTCAATAGCAAATGCTTATTATAATATATTATAATTAAACCATATATGTTCCCTAAATAAACCATATATACTCATTTTGTTAACATTTTCTATTTTTACCTGGTAATCCACAAGCCCCAATGTGAGAGCCTGTGTAGTAAATTTTATCTCACATTCACATTACTGTGAGCTGACTGGAGTGTAGTTACAATAGTATACAGGTAGTATGCAATAGTTTAACATTTAATTTGTGTATTTGTCAGACAGTCAACTTACAGTGCATTAAGGCTATACATATCAGCGTGTTCTCTGGGAATTGTCCACGTTTATATAGCACATTAAATATAGTTAACATTTACTACTAAAATAACAAAGATTAATATCATTGCCTTGCTTTAACTACCGGCAATGCTGTTTACAAATACAATCATATTATTATAGGTGGGTAAAAGCCAAGTTCACAAGGTGCAGGACCCACCCTTTCTATAATTATATCCAAACAAGTTACAATAAAAGTCAATAAACCAGGTATTATTTTGAATATTTTAATTAAACACATTTCTCAACGTAACGTTAGCCTTTAATAAAACTGCAGCGGATCTAATCTATTAAACAGTGGCAAAGTAAACAAGCTTTTAGATATTTTAAGAGAAAGACAAAAGGTATTTTAGCTGTTGATTTGGTTATGAAAAACGTTTATTCTTGCTACTGCTAGCCTTTTTTACTCCATCTGGCACGAACCCAGAGTCTCCGCTGGATAACATCGGACGGAAAACAAACGAGATTTCATTCGATGACTTGTGGTTGCATCTCGGGACAAAACAAAAATAACGTTATGTAGGCTATATTAACTGAAAGGTAAACTTCTAAGAACGTGAAGCTGAAACGCGGGCTAGTGAGAGATTTCATGTTTGTCATGATGACGTCTAAAGTCCCCGCCAAAGAGGATGTAGTCCCTTTTAGCAACTTGTTAGCAACCACCGTTTTAAAGACACAATAAAGTTTTAAAAAATCACAAGCAGGTTATAACTGGTGTGTTTTATGTCATAGATCAAAACGTGAAAATATTTAGAGGCTTTGTTAACCACAGACCTTATTTCAGGCGATTTAGCAAAAACCCATTCAAAAAACCCATAGACTTTAGGGCGAGGGAACCCGTAGTGCTAAAATGCTAACTCACTTCTGCGTTTTGGCCTACAAAGTGACGTCATAACTTCGGCACTCTATTGACCCTTCGCTAAGCCACGCCCGAAAACCGCCACAGGCCAATCGTGGCTTAGCAACCGTAACTAGGCGCGGGAGGTCTGGCAAGCTTTCGAGCGAGGGAAACATGGCCAAGCGTTATGCGTATGGATTGTGCAAATCTGATACCCGGTATCCTAAAAGTTTGGACGGGGTGGTGGATTTTGTTCCCTTCCCGAAACCTAAAACCCAAGGGGAGAAATGCCGGGCGTCATCTTCATTTATATAGCGTTTTTAACAATGTAGATTGTTCCAAAGCAGCTTATAATAGGAAATAAAAAGTAAAGTGTTTTGGCTTTATAGCAGCTCTAGAATAAAGTTATTGTCCAGCTCGTGGATCAAGCAGTGTGATTAAAGGCAAGACGGAGGCTCACTGACATAATTTAACATTACTTAAAAATATATTTCAGCATTTTGTTAAACGACGGCCAAACTAGAAACGTTACCCCAATCCGATCGCGACTCTCCCGGTGTTAGTTTTAGTAAAAGTAAAAGGTAACGTTATTTAGGGGCTTGCCGGAGATCTCCAAGGAAAAGGTTGGTATGCAAACTTAATCAGTTCATAACAGTAACTTTAGTCACTTATATGACCCACGACGTGTGAGCAGTAACGTTAGCCTGGCGCACTACAAATATAAGCGGGAGATCGTTATCATTGCAAAGTGGTCAGGCTAATGTCTTGTGTTTAGTCCACAATACATATGGATAAGTTGTTTGATCTATAAATATTAGAATATTTTCACATTTCACTTACCCTGCTGGCTCAATTTGTGTGTTTCCCATTTGAATGGTCAGTGTATGAGGCGGCTGCTGCTTGCGCTGGGACCTAACGTTATAGACTTTAGCTTCAATTTTGATGAAATTATTCTCTAATCGTTTGCATATTATGTCGTGGATATATCCCTCGAATGCATACTGCAGTCTTGCTCTCTCATATTTTCACCTGTTCGCCAAAAATGACTAATTATATTAGGAATGTCTGAAACCAGTGCATACACACTGTAATAGACGTGCCAGGCGCAAAAGCTTGACAGGCGTAGCAACAGTAACTAAGGAGGGCGGGGCTTAGCGAAGGGTCAATTCATGGCAAATTTTCCCAAGGAAAACAAAACTCTTACGTAATGCTGTAAACTATGGGAGTCAGTTGTAGCCGACTATAGGCTTCATTAGCCTACTATAAAATTGAAGGTAAAAATTAACAGATTTTTATACAAACACTTAAAATACACTTTTATTTTTATAATAATAAAGTTATATGAAATATAAACATTTAAATGGTGGCTGTCATAAAAATATGTAATATGATGCATATATTTAGCAAAATGCTCCTCTCTAGAGTTCATTTTTCTAGCTGACTAACAAGCTTATGGTCACTGGATATGGTTTTTCTGAGGTAAATGTGACGTTACATGACATTGTTTACAAGCTGTATTACTGACGTCTTTGCACGGTTGAAACACTGATTGAGCGATGTTTATTTTGCGCTGTAACTGGTATTATTACAGGGAAGAGAAGATCATGTGCTGCTGCTTCTCTTGAGCTGAGCTGAGCCAGGGCGATCTCACGCCTCAGAGCCAAAACACTAATTATGTTTTTGAATTTAGTAGAAAATGGACTTAATTTGAAATCTGAGACTTTGTTTAATATCAATAGTAACAAAGCACAAAGATTATTGTGATTTATTGGATGGGATGCGCGCTACAATGTTCCATTCACTCATAAACTGAAAACAGGATTTAAGAATCGATATCCGTTTGTAAAAATGAAAATGTATTAAAATAGAGAAATCAATATTTTTTTTTACCCAGCCCTAATATTAACTACTTGTTTATTGAACTAATATCAATGTTACATTTGCAATCGTGAGAATATTCAGCAAAATAGCTCCTGCCATGTTGTTACTTAACTATATCAAATGTTATAAACAATTAAAATGTTTACCTCAGTATTTCTTCTGTGAGTTTTTTTTATGTGTGCTGTTATGCTCATTTGTTTTGATTTCTCACTAATCTCTCACTGAGACAGGCACCGCAAGCCTCAACAGCGCTACCAGAAATACATTATTATCAATCGCTGTTTATGTAATAAAATCAGAATCATTCTCGCGATTCGATGCTTCACTGGTTATTTGACGGACATTGGGTCACAGAAATTTTAGCGCTAATGTGACCAGAAATATTTAAGACCCATCAAATTTTTTTAATTGTTATAAACAATAAAATCAATATGGTTTATGGCACATATTTTTTTTCACTCCACAGAGATTCGATTGGATGGAAACAAGCTGTTTGTTCTAGAATTAGTGTAAATTATGTAAAACATTAGGAAGTTCTAAACTAAAGTTTTGCACACAACAATAGTGAGAGAAACACTCCTTGTTAGGGTTTTGTTCCTCACAGGGAAAACCTGAAACTCCAGTAGTGTTTAAAATGATAGTGTGAAAACAGCTGCAGTCTTACCTCTGTTTCTCTGAGAGACTCATCTTAGAGAGAGAGTCCTTTCCTCGCTCCTCCGACATTACTGCAGCTAATCAACCACTGCAAACAGATCAGCACTGGTTTGTAAAACAGTCAGCTCAACATGACCTGGAGATGACAATATGTTAATGAGATGTTACAAACAACTATACTGCCATGTAGAGATCGTTCATTAAGGGATAATTCACGACCAGCTGTAAATTAAATGATTTTAAAGCACAGCATGGAGGCAAAGAACCACATGACATAAAGCAGAGTGCATTCAAATTGTTTCATGCACAGCTGTGGATTTCCCAGTACTGACAATTTAAAGCTGTTATTGATGTTTGCCGTGCAATATTTGACCTGAAGGGTTTTTTAAAATTTTCATCACCTATATGGCTCATTAGATCTAGCATTCTGCCTGCTTCGACGGATCAGACACGGAGATGAAGTATTGCATAAGATTACATTTATTTGAATGTATGAATCATAGCATTTATTTGAATTCATTATTGAGGATGGGGGGGGGGGGCATATATCTCTATTAATTGAGCATTAGAGAGTAATATAGCTAATGTAGCCATTCAGCAGTGAAGCATCTTTATTAATTAGTCGCAGGGAAGCGTTGCTAACATTGCTGGCTTAAAACGAGCATCAAACAGAAACAATCCGCTTACGGTGTGTTCGAGGCGCACATACAATACAGACTGTGCCGAGTCAGTTAAACAGGGCGCGCGCAGCTCTTAAAGGGGACACACCTTATTGCCACTCGTTACAGCTTCTATCCGACTGAACAGGGACCGGTCCGGTATACAGGGGCATCAGGCTCAGGATCAGTGAGTGAAGAGACTGCTGCGTGAGTGGTATTTACGACAGTAACGTTAAATACAAGTAGTCCACAGCGACTCTAGGGGTCGTTGTTTGACCAAAACGGAAATCCTACATAATGGGGCTTTGAGAAATGGACATTATAATTAGGCTACTGTGTTTAAAACTTGAGGTGGCAAACTGAACTCATATAAAGTTCATAACTTTCTGTATTGCATTTCATATTTTTTTTTTACACTCATTTATTTCCAAAACTGTTTATTACTTTATTCAGTTATTTTTCTTTTCATTTTTTATTTGATCATTGCCCCAACTTCACAATCTATTTTCTTATTTTTAAAATGGTCCTAAATTTATTTGTACATTGAGAAAAAATGTATTATACACCGAATATATATATATATAATTAATATCTGTGTGAACCAAAATATTATATTCAGCTTATTATTAGTAGTAGTATTATTATTATTAATTATATTTGACATAAACGAACATTCACTATGAGATTTATCTGTTTTATCTCTGAAGGTCTATTTTAAAATACTTTCGATGTCGCATTATCACAAAGCAACCGCGAGAAATGAAAAAGGAAAACCCTTCTGAAACGTATTATTCGTTTAAAATAACCCTTTCGAATAAACTTCATGTGTTAACTTTCATCGCTTTCAAAATATGTATTCGTGTAAGTTCATTTCTAGCAGCATCTGCGTCTGTTCGGAGTAACGGGACTATAATACTTCCGGAATAAAACAGGCCTACTTTAACTTCGAATTTTAAATTTTAAACGGTGATAAACAGTATAAAATCAATACTATATTTCCCAAAATAACTGAAATCAATAACGCTAAAACTTACTTGAAGTCTGAAGACAATTTAAACTTTCATTTCATTTCAGTCCTTCAGAGTGTTCGCTTGTCACATAGTACGAGTCCAAAGCAAAGTACAGTCACAGGTGGAAGAGATTTCTCGTCTGTTCATATCGATTAACTGCTCAACATGACATCCTCCTTTTGCGGAAGCATGAAGCCACGCTCGTGCTGAGAACTGTGATGATGGAGAAATGGCGGCAGGTGCAGTTAGTGGGGCACCCCGTTTCACAGGATTGTAAATGCAACGCAAATTTTTGTTCATTACATTTATTCATTTTTATCATTTATTTGTAATAAACACTTTAGTGGGCTATTTAAAAAGTGTTATTTATATGTTAAAATGTTTTGGTTTTTTTACATACGCTCAGAGCGTGACGTTATGACAGTGTAAACAGCTCAGTGTGTGTGCTGTTTAAACGAGTGTTCTCACTGATACGCTTGTTGTATTATTTTATAGTCTTAATATTATTTCTTATTCAAAAGTGGTTTTCTTTCGTTTAACACTTTCGGTTTCGTTTCTAAAAGCTCAGTGCGCATTTGCTCCTCATACTGCCTGTCACGTGACCTGTTTTTGTTTTTTTTATCCTCAAGTCTCAAAATCTACTGGTACTGTAATTGCATTAGGAGAAAACAAGGCAAGGGATGATCACACCAAATAGGCTATTGATTTGATTTAATACAAATTAATTAATTAATAAAATCTATTATTATTATTTTCTTTTGTTGCCTGGCTTTAGCTTGCATGAGATGGCCTCTTCTGGGAAGACCCTGTTTACTCCTTGCATTAAAACATACTCCACATGGTGGGGCAACATTAAAGTAGATATTGGGAAATATGTGAACATGTTTTTTTTTACAGTCTATGGTGTGAACACACAAAAGACACATTTATAATAGGCTTATATTTATATATGTATGTAAATCTTATCTCTCTCTCTCTAAGTAAAGGGTTAAACTGCACACTCACTCAAATATTTTGATTATTTCCAACGTCATACATGATAAAACACCCATTAAAAACTTTTCCCATATGATTTGAATGTAGATTCTGGTTTGAGTTTTTTCTTATAAATGAGATGATCTAATTATCTAATTTATATCTTAATATACATTTTTCTTAAAATAGCTTACTGATGTACTAAAATGTAGGCTATGTGCAATTAATGTGGGTTTTATCATACTCTGTCTTTACCAAGTTCTCTTTAACTTGCATCTCATAAAGGTGTGTGTTTGCTTTAGCTACTTAAGGAAATGAAGATCTCTCTCTCTAAACTTGTATAAAATATAAACACCTGTCTCTTTTTTAGAGATGTTTTAATGTCATTTTCCATTTTCTCTGCACAGTCCATCATCAGTGGCCAAAAAAAATCGAAGTAGCTTGACACTTTTTCCAAAAGTGTTCCACCAACAAGTGCCTGTGCCGTTGCACTTTGAAGATCAGGAGCAAATTTATGCAATCCACACTCACCTGACATCAATTATGGGCAGCTCACACACACACACCCACAGTGACAAGATCAAATTCACCATGGATGTCCTTTTTAATTTTTTTTTTTTATCAGTGAGCAGAAGCACTTTGACGGGAGGATAGAAAAACAGTTGAAGCCATAGGAGAGTAATCTACGGGAGTCATCATAATTCATAAATGGGGTTAATAAATATTTTTTTTGTGAACAACAATATTGTTTCTTCTAAATGGCCCTTGGAATTTTAGAAAAGGGATAAATTGTGTTTGTCTTCATAAAATGCTCTGTAGGACACTGTTTTGTAGCTGTATGACGAGAATAATACAGCAGATATTTCATCGAGGATCCATATGATTACACGGTACTGTATAATGGGCTAAATATGATTAATGTTTAAGTTTCGAGCGTCGATTTAATGATGTTATTTCGCAGTATATACCCCTACTGGACACATCAGGAACAACAGGGGCGTAAAACTGCCTGGGCTGTATATCTACAGGCTCCAGGGGCCTCATGTACAAAGACTTGCATTGAATTCATACTAAAACATTGCGTACGGACAAAGATGTAAATGTGCATAAGCACAAAAAAAAAACAGATGTATGAATCACTGCGTACGAAGGATCCCACGCATATTCTCTTTGTACATCCCAATTAACGTACAATTGAGCGCAACGTACGTTGATGCACAAGCACAACGCCCCACCTTGTCTCCTCCCTTAATTAAATCAATTTAAATATGATAATGAGTCCACTTTGGCAAAAGAAAGCAGTAAGAAAATGACTAAAGCAAGCGGCAAGAAACTAAACTTTACAGAAAGTGAATTGGAGGTGCTACTATCGGAGGTAGAAACGAGAAAAATATTTTATTTGGAACTTTGTCCTCCGGAATTTATAACAAAAGGAAAGAATATGAGTGGGAGAGTTTGGCTGATGCTGTCAATGCGGTATTATTATTATTATTATATATTATTTTATATATATATTATATTATTATATATTATATTATGTATTTTATATATATATATATATATATTTATTTTTTATTTTTTTTAATAAAAATATATATATATTTTTTTTTATATTATAAATATATGGTGTCCTAGGTCTTCCCCGATTTCTCCTCCCAGTGGGATATTTTATATTAATTAATATTTAATATTTTTATTAATATTATATTATATTATATTTGATATTATTTGATATTTTATTTTATTTTATTTATAGACTAAGCGTTGTATCAGTTTGCATAGGCTTTTATATGTTCTTACTTAATTGCATAATTGATAGAATATTCCCATAAGGCTCGTGTGACAATATATGTCAATTATTTTATAAATTGCAAATTAATAGCAATGCTTCCCACGGTTGGTGGTACGATAGACTTGTAGAACAATTCGTTGTGTAATGTTTGCAACTTCACTTCATTGCCTGTAAGAGTCGCCAACGGACAAAAACAATGAGAAATGTTCGAACACCAGACATGAAATTGGCGTGGAGGAACGCACATTCTTGCGTTAATTTCACTGTTAGTACATCCGACCGTGAGCGTGAAAGCTGGCGTACGCAAAGTTTTTGTGCGTACGCAAGATTGATACATGAGGCCCCAGGTCTGCAGAGATATACCTAAACCTACCCATCTCCACCCCCTGATCCCTCAACCCACCCATAAACCTACCAATCTCCACTCCTTATATAAGATCCAACTCCGCCCCCTGGATCTTGTGTACTGCATTGAGGTGCTACTGGGTCTGCAGCCCCTCCATATAGAGGGTTTTCACAACGCGTCATCAATCCGGAAGTCGGCCATATTGGCGGCACTGAACGTAAACAATGCCACTGAACTGAACGGACTCGCAAATTTGGCTGATTATTGCTGCTGAAAAATGGTTGTGTTTAGTTCTGTACTAATTGGTCACACCAGGAAAAAACATTTGGAGTTAAAGTTAAAGAGAAGAGTGCAAAAAACTGATGAAAGAAGACATCTGTGGTTGAGAGAGGCACAGCATCAGCTCATCAACCACATGTGTAAATGAAGTGTTGACTATGGCTAAAATGTTGACGTAAAGTAGTTCACTATGGCTACGTTCACATTGTCAGTCCATATCCGATTGGAATCTGATATAAAATGATGTCCACACTGTGTATCGCGACTGCTCAGAACCGATTTGCGTGTCCATGCAGCTCTTTCGTTTTCCGGAATATCTGCATTGGTTTCTATGGCAATGACGTTGCGTTGATGGAGGGGTTTGCATTTGCACTAGAGATGTTGTCTTATTTCAATTTTACAACATGCAAATGTGTAGCCGCCGCGCTGGACTACTGCGTCTTGAGCCTGCAGCAGAACTGTTGGAGGCTGGTATGCACAGCTTTTTTTCCGCACTCTTCTCCACCGGTTTCTAAATATGTTTTAAAAAGAATCATTTTCTGCTCATTCGGTACTTTGCAACAACACAGTCTTGTTTCGGCAGCGACTTTCAGCATGTTTCCTATAAAAAGCGTCTGACATTTACATTTTACCTGGCGTGAGAAAGTCATATAAACCACGCAAAATCCGATCAGAGCGTTCAGAATGAAGCGGATTTCCTGATATGTGATTTGAATAGGATTTCAAACCACATATGGATAAGGATAAGGATATGTAGCTTAAAACGGATTTCATGTGATTTTTTTTGCTGTTCACATTGGCTAATTCTGATCAGATTTCAATCAGATATGAACAATCTGACAATCTGAACATATTAGCCTATGTCGGGAAATAGAAGGAAGAATTGTTGTGTCGTCAGTCCACGACTAAGAAACTAGCTTGTTCGGATCTTTACCACATATTAACTTTAGTTTAAAATTGCACGCTCTTTCCTGCTCCTGCTAAGTCCTTCTCTATATGATTTAGCAGCTTCCACGTGTTTTTTTCCGTTTAGACATCATAAATTAGTGTAACAATGTGTTCAGTTCAGTAGTACATTAACAGTGCAATCCATGCTGTTGTTTACTTCCGAGTATCTCCAATATGGCCGCGCATCCGAGTAACTGACCAAACCGTGACGTAGGAGCAAACACTCTACAGAGACAGAGGGGAAAACTACAAGGAGTAGATTCTACTATTTTTATGTGGCTGGGGGCACTTTCTGAGATCTGATTTCTATTGGATGTAATGCTGCCGCAGTAGCCCAGAACAGACAATATTAGTCCCAGAGCATATTAGATTGGGTTTGCATAAACCCTCATTGTGTTGCCTTTCACATCGGGCGAGAGCGAATCAAAAGCATACGGAACTGTCTGTTCTCTAATCGCTCTCGCAGTACTTTACTTTGATGTCATACACCGACTGGTCTGTGTGCACATGAAGTGTGGGGAGTGGAGGAGAGAGAAGCATGAAGAGGGAAGTTAGCTAGAGGAGAGATGTCCTAGACAACGACTAACGTTACAATTTTATTCTCTTGAATTTTGGACGTTTCTATGAAAATATTAGCCTGGGTGCCAGCCCGAACCCCGCCCACAACATTTTTTGGTCGGGAAGTTCGGTCTGGACTCGCTCCGTTGAGGAGCTATTATGCCCGAACAAAAATTGTTCGGACCAATCAAATTGCCAGGGCGGGCTTTATACGATGATGGACAGATGAGCAACGGTAACGTAATCATCCACGTCACCAAAGAGCGCTTGATTTGAATTAGTTTACAACAAAGACGACTGCTGCTGGAGAATTGAGATTTCACAAGTTCACATTTACAAACAAGTCAGATAGAATAAATGCGTATATAAGATTTCACACAAATAAGTCGATAGAATAAATGCGTATATGACGTGCTGTCCGAGGGCTGTGGGCTCGATAGCCATACTCCCCCGTATTCCTGGTTGTGAGAGAACAAGACAAGAGTGAGGATTCGGGGTGGTGGAGGGATGCTGAAAAACTGTCAAGGAGTGTTAGGTAAGTTGACAGAGTGAATATGCTTCCTCATGCTGATAGATAGGGTAACGTTAGACATGGTATTGTTTAATGACAAATTGATATTGGATTGATTATTTGTACGTGCTCCTCCCGAACTTTGTTTATGAAACATCATGTGTAGATTCCGCCATCGCGTCTGTTATAGAAGATATCCACAGCGCATTCATTTTAAAAGAGGAACAGAGAGCCGCGACATTTTGTTGGTTGAAAATATGAATGAAGAACATGCGTCATTTACTCCGTTGCTCTGATTGGTTGTAGGTCTATCCAATTGAGTGCAGAGTTTATTTTTTTCCTGGTTCGGTTGAGACACACCCCATAATCAAATCTCAATGGAGCAGTATCAGACTCACATTCTGACTAGAATCTGAGTATGACGATGTCAGGCTATGAACATATGGCAAAGAAGAGAGAAAAGGAGAAGGACGGCGAATTTACCAAATTTACATCGGATAAGCCTGTTTCAGGAAACACGGAAGGGAGGAGGAGGGGACGGGATGAGGAGGAGGGAGGGTCGAGCTAGCCTCCATTTTGTTTGACAATACTTCGAACATCAACAAGAAGTGACGTCACCCAACATCGCTTAGAATCACCTCAAGTCGAAAAAAACTGTGATCAACCCGAAGTGGGCGTAACTTGAAGTCACGTTTAGAAATAGACTAGCTTTGTTTCCAAATGAACCCCTCTTCTCAGGGAACCGAGGTTACGTTAGGTAACCGGTGACGTTCCCTTTCGAGTCAGTCTCTCTAAACTGCGTCACCGAAGGTGGCACTATCGGGATCTAAAATCGTGATTGTCTCCAGACTGCATTAACAGCCGATCTGGGACCTCTCTGTGATGTTATATCATGGTGGTTGTCACATTACAAAAAGAATAGCTTCCTACATAATGTTTATACCACAGCGACACTCTGCGGCAACCCAGGAGAAAAAAAGTATATACTTGAATGCACAAAAAAAAAAAATAATAATACAAGCAAGTACATTTTGTAGTAGGCTACATTCTTATTTTTTTGTGCTAAATAAAATTGTAAAAGTTATACACTATAAATACACTTAGTATTTTAGTAGTAGTACACAAGTATATTTCTACTTCAGTAGTACTTCAGTGCACTTGAAAAAGTATACTAAAAATACCACTAATACTTAAATTGATTTGTAGTGCATTGAAATAAAGTAGGCCCTATACTACCGCAAACATATACAGAGGAGTTTTATCACTGTATTTCTTAAAAGTGTGCTTTGAATGCTTTAAAAATTAGTTCAATCTAGACTTTTATATAGTAATTTAAATTAAATTGACTTAAAAATATATTACTAATGTATGCTACTAGTTATAAGTACATTTTGCCAACTGTGGTGCTTAAGTACACTAATATAAATGCACTGATTAACTAACACTTAAATTGATTTTAAGTGTAGTCAAAACTAAACCAAAAATACATTTGTGTATATATATTTGTATTGGTGCATAGTTTTATCTTCACATTGTATTGTTTTAGGGCACTTGGCACTTCTGTGCTTTTGTTCCCCTCTCCCCCAGAAGGTCTATTTGGACTTTTTGTGGTGTATGAAGGGATTGTAATTGTATGTCACAATTTTTTTTAACAAACTTTCTTCAAAATTTCTTCCTTTGTTTTCAACAGAACAACGAAATGTATACAGGTTTGGAACAACCTGAGGGTGAGTAAATTATGAGGGCGAGTAAATTATAACTCGTGGCAACAAACTCAAGCTCCTCCGACATTTCTATGCAATACATACATATGTATAGTATTTTGTATCAACTTGGTGAGCTTGTTTTACATTTGTTCTCGGTATGATGATGATCTATTGCATATTGACTGAACTGCAGTGATTTGCAAGAGAAAAAGCGTCAGTGCTGCAGAATGACCCGCAGGGGTCAGTAATGAACCGAGTCACTAAAAGATCCGAACAACACAGAAGAAACGAGTCGCCCTGATGGAGATTGTTGCTGGTCACATAATAAAATGTTGATATTCATCGATTTCTGGAGCGGTTTCTCATCCTGCAGAAGCCCTTTGAGCTGAATATATCCGTGTGAGGCGCATCGGTGCTTTGAGTTTTCGAGCCCGTGAAAATGTCTGTTGTTTTTGTTCCCAAACGGCAGCGCGGAAAAGCTCAAATCAACCAGGAGACAATTCAAAGAGTGAGTAAACATTTGAACTCAGTGCTTAATTCGTAGACACACACACACACAGTTCGGTTATTTATGGGAGAAACGACCGCTTTAGTTTCTATAAACGACCTCAGCCATATAATTTATGTTTTCAGGACTCACGGAAGTGACGGAACCGTACTGACAACTAACGTTACGTCATTTATGTGAGTCTCGTATGTGTTGTTTGTTTTTGGTAACTTACGGAGATGCAGATATTTGATAAATTCAATATAAAGATTGTTGATCCAGTCAGTTTCTTTCATTCATCGGAGCTGCTCTCGTAGTTGTCCGTTGTGCGCGTTCACGCAAGTTTAAAAATGTGTTCGTTAAGAAATTTTAAACGATGAATTCGCGCCACTTCTGTTTGCTGCAGTGTGTGTGAACGCGAGAGTCCGAGAGTCGCACCTGTTATTAAGTGTGAACGCTGCCGATTTAACATTTACTGATCAAAACTCCAAAGCAAGTAAACACCCCCTAGTTTTGATTTTGTTCTCTAAAAAACTGCAATTAAATTAACAAGTTAAGTTAGACAAGGACTTTCTGCTGTTTAGAAAAAACACTGCATTTGAAATAGGAAAATACAAACAGGTAAACAAAAGCCTTAATCAGTAAGGCAGATCATATAATGTGTTATTTTAAATTGAGTTTAAGAGATTTTACATTATGGGAAAATTAACATGAAAGAATCTAGACAGTGTTGATGAGACCTTTGTTCTTGTGAATAAAATTAAATTTGCAATGCAAAACAAGAAAAATAAAGAAATATATCTTTAAGCTCAAATCACATACTATTTATATATAAAAAAGAGATAGGTACAGTACAACCTCAAAGATTTGTTCACTCAAAAATGAAAATTATCCCATAATTTACTCACCCTCTCAAGCCATCCTAGGTGTATATGACTTTCTTATTTCAACCGAACACAATTAGTTATATTTGAAAAATTCCTGAATTTCCCCAGCTTTATAATGGGAGTGAATGGTACCTGAGATATTGAAGCTCAAAAAAACACATCTATCCATCATAAAAGTAATCCATTCGAGGCCTTCTGAAGCAAAGCCATGCATTTTCATAAGAAAAATATCCATAATTATAACTTTATAATGAACTATAATCACTGGCTTCCGGTAACGACCATATGAGAGTCTAGTTCCGGCGGTAGAGTGACCTCTGACCCGATGAATGATGTAGGATTTAGGAGTAGCATAAGCCAAGTAATTCATGATCAGTGTTTTGCTTTACTTCATCTGCGCTTCAGTGTTCGTCAATAGGTCAGCGGTTCAGAAAGATGCTTGAAATGGTCATGAACTAAATTACCTTTCCGGTGCAGACCTATAAGTGTATAATATGTAAAGTTTATAAGTGTTTCCTGAAGTTAGGCTACTAACTGATTGCCACTGTTTTGCAGCTGCTGGATGAGAATGATCAGCTGGTGAGATGCATCACAGAGTATCTGCAGAAGGGCCGAGCCACCGAGTGTGTTCAGTACGTGTGTTTCATGCGTCTGTTCTCTTCATATGCTTTGGTGCTTTTAATGAAGTATACACTTTATCTCCTTCACAGATACCAGCAGATTTTGCACCGGAACATCGTGTATTTGGGAACCATAGCTGATGCCGGCGCAGAGATCGTGCCGGAGGAGACGCAGACTTCTGCAAACGACTCCGTCAGTTAGATGTTCAGTTTACAGGAATATTGTAAACGTGTTATAATAAATGTATAATTAACTATTGTCTTGCTCAACAGCTCAGTTGTTTATGTACATTTGAATATGAGTGAATACAAGTGATGTATGTGCCAAATTTAGGTACCAAACATTATTGCGAACGTTTTCCCACCTGGTTGTTGTTTGGTTATTTATATATATATATTTTTTTATCAGAATCCTTAAGAAAACAGAATCCCATTGGCTGAAAGGAATCCCAGATGTCTTTGCTGGGGAACACTGTTTTTATGTACATAATTTCATAATATTTATACTTTAATACTATGTATATTGAATATATGAAATGCCATAAATAAAATACCAATGTTTAAATCCATTCTGCACAAAATGCAAATCAGATTCCTTTTGAATCCACATGTCATTGAACTACTTCTGGTGTTGTTGTACTGGCCTTCTGACTTTTAACTGCAATAAAGAAAATTGAGAACATGAATTAAAGCTACACTGTATAGTATTTACTCCCATCTAGCGATGAAATTGTTTATGACTACCAACTGAATATTACCAGAGAATGTCTAATAAGGGGAGAACTTCCACTCTCAGTAAACGTCCGGCTTCTGAACTGGTTGCAGTTCCACTCTGGCTCCACATGAGGGCGCTCACAGGACGAGTGCAGAATGAATGGAGGTCTATGGCGCTATACCCCTCAAAATCCACTTTTCTCAGGATATCATTTTTTGTCTAGTAATTTGAATGTTGTATTCGAAAGGAAAGCAAAGAAATTACACATTGCTGGGTGTTAGATTTTTTAGAGTCACTTATTTGCTTTAAAAAGTCAATGATGTCATACACATCGTACGACCAGAGATACTGCTTTACGGCAATCCTTCAGTCACTTTGGTGCTTTCGCGCTCTGCACTTTCTTTTCTCTCGAGGCATCGACATCACCGCTGACACAGGTAAACACACGTGCTAGAAGAGTTTTTGTTTTGTTTGTTTCTGGTCCCGCTTCGGATGCCATCAAGCGGTATCTCTGGCCGTAATCAGTCCTTCACTGACCAATCAGCGTTCATTAGCAGAATGCTAGCGTGTTATGGGCAACAACAACTCAACCTGTAAGGAATCGAAAGGACGTAAGTACTCGTTCATTCAACTTTCGACCTATAACTTGCAAAACCTACTATCGAATCTGCACTCATGGGCGATCACCCCCAGTGGAACTCTGGTGGAACTACAACCAAAATTCGGTACAATGGGACTTAATAGGGAGTGGCCAGGCTCTCCGTAGACGGGCTCTTATATTACTTTCCAGCCTCTCGCATTCTGAGGGCGTTTTAACTCCTACGGTGGCCGTATTATTTCAAATCTGCCGGCAGTCGCGAGTAATCTCCCCCTCACATTCGTCACGGTGTCACTGAGTGTAAAAACGCGAAAGGCGAAGCTTGAATTTCCAGGTATGTCCCTCTTTGACTAATGTATTTTCAAGATGGATGCGCAACATGGCTGCCGCCATTCGAGCGACTCGGTCGTATGTATTCTAAATGGCAGATTCTACGCTTACGAGAATACTTGATTAGTTGGTACAAGTAATTACACATTAATGAGCACATATACTTTTAAAAAGAACAGTGTTTTTTTGCTAAGAATCAACTTTAAAAATTACACAGTGTAGCTTTAACAAACGTTACGGAGATACGAAATGTGAAAGCTCAGTTCGTATGCAAAATGAGTCAAAGACGAAATGAAAGCAGATGTTATGTTATATATTTATTTTTTGCATTGCTGGTACACTTGGAAATAATCAGTTGCCAGCTCTAGTGAACAATAAGCAACATAAGCCAAGCAGTCGCCCATCATATCTTCTGTCAGGGCAACATCATTTCTTTCTTTTTTTTCTCTTTTTTTTTTTTTTTAAACTCCTTTTAATTTTTTTTGAAGCCACTAGTAAACCATTTTGACACAGCTGAGAAATGTTGAGCGTTACAGTCCAAGGTCATTGAAGATGTTTTATCTTTTTAAAAAAAAAAGAAGAAAAAAGCCGAAACAGTTTGGGAGAAAAACACGGACGAAGCAACGAACCTACGGTTTTGATTGTGCAAAGCACAGAACTATAAAAAGATATATTTATATACAGCAAACGATTCTCTGTAAACATGGTAAGTATGTTAGTTTTCAGAAAACATGGTCATATCATAAATACAGGCAACATTGGCATCGGCAAACGTCACGAAATGAACATTCTGGGCTTTTAAGATGCAGCCCGAAACCACAGAAACCAACGGAATCTGGGCTCAAAAATAACCCAAAAAAATAAATCCATCCCAATCCGACCAGAACCATTTATTAGTGTTTATAATGGCGTATTTGGTAACCTCTGTAGAAAGAAGGTACAGTTAAACTCTGTAGGAAAGGAAGAAAAAAAAATGTGCTTCACATCTTGGGAAAATAACGTTTTACTTATTTTTATTATTAAGCCTATATTATGCTAACTTATAGAGTAATGGTATAATGTGTAAGAAAATACAAAAATAAGATTAATACTGTCAATATTTGTACAAGAAATATATTGTATTTGAAAGGAATAAAATGTTATATTTATGAGAAGTGTTAGTGTCGTCTGAAGAAAAGCCAATGGGAAAACAAACGCGATGAAGAAGGGATAAAGACCATACCGAAGGGGTTTTGTGTTTTTCATAAAAGGATTTTCTTTCTTCTCTCTCTCTTTCTAGATATAACTACTACTACGCTCCCAAACAACGTTTCTTTTTTTTAAGTTCAAGCACCATTTCCCCCCTCTAAACAATACTTTGGTTAGAGAAAATATCTGCAAGTGCTATTCAAAACAACATGGCACAAAGTTACTTACTGCTAACATCCTTTTTTTTCTTCTTTTTTTCTTTTTAGATCTGTCAGACGTTGA
Organism: Leucaspius delineatus; assembly: GCA_023718395.1. Lineage (NCBI taxonomy): Eukaryota > Metazoa > Chordata > Actinopteri > Cypriniformes > Leuciscidae > Leucaspius > Leucaspius delineatus. The sequence goes on along the minus strand of CM043360.1, from coordinate 49,036,671 downwards.
AAAAGTAGTGTATTTCTTTCAAATTACACCTCTGCTATGATTATTATATTTCTGCCGAGCCTGCTCAAAGCCTCTTCATAAAAAGTAAATTATTTATAATTCTTTTTTGTGTCTTTTTTTCCGAGTCATTTACAAGCTATGGAACAGTAGCTGAGAGCTGCGGTCTGGGTCGTCCCACATGACATTTGGCAGTTACAGCTATTTTAACACAGTATCGTTATGTGGGACGTCCTGTTAGCGAACCAGGACCCCGGATCTTCGTAATGCGGCTGCAATAGTGCGCTGTGAGTGAGCACGCTGGCCATGCATATCGGAAAAGTCGTGTGTAAACTCGAAGCCGAACGAATCGAGATCGAAGCGGCTGCCAGTGAAATGGTCCGACTAGCTGCTGTTTGTTAACATGAATCATGCATCGTTCGGACAGCGTGGAAGGCAGTTACGTTTCTGTTTGGGGACACGCATCTGTGTACAAAAAGGTTATTAACCACTATGTTAAATGCAAATTTCCCTATAAAAACACTTCTAGTTCACAAGGTTGGACTCTAGACCAGGTTTACGGCACACTTCACCACAAGATGGACAATCCCAGCTGGGTTTCTACGATGAAGCCGTGTTGGGATTATAAAACCCTGGGTTCGACCTCTCCCAGCACGGGTCCAGCTCAGTACTGGTGTAGGTATGAGGGTCGATGCTCGGGTTTGAGCGGGAAGGTTTTGAAGCCTTTGCTCAGGATCTTGTGCTGGGAAACCTGTTGCTGCTGCTGTTGCTGCTGCTGTTGTTGCTGTTGTTGTTGTTGTGGTGTGAACGGGAAGCCAGAAGAGATCCCGGAGGATGGAGGGCAGTCATTGGCTGTCGACCACACCGGAGACTGCAGCATTTGCATGGAGTCGCCCCATTGGCTGGAGGGGATGGTCATCTGGTAGAGGGAAGAGCTGGGATTGGGCATGGTGTTGGTGTGCGAGGAGTGCTGCCACGGGGCTTTAGGAGGCCATGTTTTAGTTTTGCTGTCCTGTAACACAAACAGCACAACACACATATGGAGCAAAACTATGAAAGTGTGCCAAAGGGCCAATGACAAATATTCATGTTCAAGAAGATGATCGACTAAATCGCATCCAAAATAATAGTGTGTGTTTACATTATATTTATATTTATATATATATTTATATATATATATATATATATAAATAAATATATATATATATATATATATATATATGTGTGTGTGTGTGTGTGTACTATGTATAATTACTTTGCATGCATATATATATATATATATATATATATATGTGTGTGTGTGTGTGTGTGTGTGTATGTAAATATGTATACATAGGCTGTGAAACGATTGATTGCGATTGATCGCATCCAAAATAAAAGTTTGTGTTCACATAATATATTGTGTGTGTACTGTGCATAATTATTTTGTATATATAAATACACACACATGCATGTATATTCTAAATATAAATATTTTATATATAAATAACACATTTTTCTTAAATATATACATGCATGTGTGTGTATTTATACATAGAAAATAATTATGCACAGTACACACACAATATATTATGTAAACACAGAATTTTATTTTGGATGTGATTAATAGCGATTAATCATTGCCCAGCACTTGCATCTGCATTTTAAAGTTTTTAGTTTAAAAGTTTCTCAGAAATGTCACAGTTATATTCATGATCAGAATCAAATCATATCTTTAGAGTCCTTTCTGTGAACTTTCTGGCATCCTGCATGTTACGCCACACTGAATTTGACGTGACATCATTTGTCAGAAATTATGTTTATCTGGCTTAGTCAAAAATATAGCATATTACTACTAATTTGGGGAAAAAATGTGCACTCGTGCAAAAAACTCCACTCCACTCCACCCCATTATTTGTCAGCAGCCATATCACCCTGTAGCCCAGGGATCAGCAACTCCGGTCCTGGAGGGCCACTGTCCTGCAGAGTTTAGCTTCAGCCCTGATAAAAACTCACCTGCCTGTATCTATCTAGTAATCCTGAAAACACTGATTGCCTTGTTCAGGTGTGTTTAATTAGGGTTGGAGCTAAACTCTGCAGGACAGTGGCCCTCCAGGACCGGAGTTGCTGATCCCTGCGTGTAGCCCAAGACTGGTTCCCCACTGAAGCTAAGCAGGGCTGAGCCTGGTCAGTACCTGGATGGGAGACCTCCTGAGAAAACCAGGTTGCTGCTGGAAGAGGTGTTAGTGAGGCCAGCAGGGGGCGCTCACCTGTGGACTGTGTGGGACCTAACGCCCCAGTGTAGTGATCGGGACCGTATACTGTCAAAGAGCACGCCCTTCGGATGAGACGTTAAACCGAGGTCCTGACTACCTGTGGTCATTAAAAATCCCAGGATGTCCTTCAAAAAGAGTAGGGGTGTAACCCTGGCATCCTGGCCAAATTTGCCCCTTGGCCTATATAAATCATGGCCTTCTAATCATCCCCATATACTGATTGGCTTCATCACGGTCTCCTCTCCACCAGTAAGCTGGTGTGTGGTGAGCATTCTGGCGCAATATGGCTGCCGTCGCATCATAAAGGTGGAGCTGCACATTGGTGGTTGAGGAGACCCCCCCCCCCCCCCTTCCATGTAAAGCGCTTTGAGTACCCAGAAAAGCGCTACATATAAATGTAACTAATTATTATAATCCAAACGTAAATTTTTTAAACATTCTATAACTAAATGTATACATTCTATTTACAGCAACGGCTGCATATGTGAAAGCACCTACTGTGAAACTCCATCTCATACTCTTATGGAATAAACATGTGTGTTTGATTTCTACCTGGTTACTGTCGTCACTGGTGTGGTGCAGTGGAGGAGAGGGCAGAGTACACACTTCCTGTTCACCACAGCTGTGTTTCCTACAAAACACACTCAACATGAGCAACACACTCATCTCAAACACATGAATCATTTCCGATAAAAGTTTCTGACGAACAAATCAAATGTTTGTTACCGTCTTTGTTTGACAGCCGCCACCAGGTCCGGCCCAGAGAACATGGAGAACAGACTGTCCCCATTGGCCGAGGAGGTCTCGTCACTCGAACTGGCTGAATCCCCCTGATTGGCTGACCAGCCGCTGTTGACCGCCTCCCTGCTCAAATACAAACATCTTTATTACACAGCTCTGTGGAATACTTGATTCTGATTGGCCAATCGCACCATCCAACGGTATAATATTCCCAGATAACAACCGCTGAGAACAGAAACACAGGCTCATCCGGGTCATCAGCACTAGAAACGTTTTTTATTTGTGGAAGTTTTGCATTTAGAGAGCTAATGAAACATTAAAACTCAGTCTAATCAATATTTTGTGTACAGTTATTTAACTATGCCGTCCAGTATCATGGACTCGCTCTCTCTTGTTTCATACAAACGCAGCTGCCGCCATTTTGTGACTATTGTTTCTCTTATATGTCCGTCTAGTTTGAACTTGCTGCGCTGCAACGTCTCTCTCCGCGGAAGCTCTGCGTTTAAAGACCTAACAAAATATTTCAACCACTATTTCGTGTCTAATTATATAGTAGCCGTGTAATAAGCAGGATAATGTACATCCAGCCGGTTGTTATCTCAGAATAAACCCCTTCAGGCTGATGGTGACCCCAACGCTTCGAGTCGGGGGTTTATTGTGAGAGAACAACCGGCTGGATTTACATTATCCCTTACATATCAACATCCAAAACTATTAAGGTCAATGTTTCCACTACAGGACACCTGAAATAACTCATGGCGAGCACCATGTGACCGGTCATGTGTCACTCACCCTTCGCTGTAGTATTCAGGGTGTGCCCAGCCCCTGTGCTGCTCCTCGGGGTGGGGCCAGTTACTGCGGGGGTTGCTGGGACGGCGGACATGTTGAGCCTGGCGTTTCTGCTGCATGGCCTGATTGACCCCGGCAACATAACGAGCAAACTCTGGATCCGAGCCCACTGACCGAGACCGAGACAGAGAGATGTGTGGGGTTAGTCCTGCTCTTTGTTTAAACTGTCCAGCACAGCAGAAACACATAATGGAGTCCAACACACACACACACTCCACTCGCAGTGAGAAAACAATTAATTTATTACATATGACAATTATTGCATGCTATTTGCATTCAAATAAATTCTAAATTCATTACAAAAAAATTGCACTGTCAATTTGATGCATTCTTTCAGAGCAACTAATTATAAAGTAAAAGACTGCAATAAAAGTACAATAATATTTATTGTAAAAAATGGCAGATAAAAATATGCACATTATAGAAATGTGACCGGATGAATATGTGTGTGTATAGAATATACACACATACATATGTATGTATGTATGCATGCATGTGTGTGTGTGTGTGTGTGTGTGTGTATATATATATATATATATATGTGTGCATTTATTTATTTGAAACATTCAGATTTGTTATTTTTTCTTAAAGTCATATAGCATTGTTTGTCATCGTACATTTGAATTTATCTCAGTATAGCTTTAATTAAAAAACTCTTTAGTCAAAGTAAGTTAAAAGTATATATAAATAATTAGATCAGAACAGTCATTCTCTACCATGCAACTAAAACTAAAACTTCTTAGTTTTGCTCAACCAATGACAGGCAACCACTACAAACACATCTCTGCTCACCTGCAGGGTCAAAGGGCATGGAGTCTCCCAGCACCCCAAACAGACTCTGCTCGCTCTGGTCTCGGTTGGGCCAGGTGTTGTTCCGCGGTCCCTGCGGGGGCTTGTGTCCGAGCATCTCCGACATGACGCTGTCCATGTATGTGCTGACCAGCCCGAGACTGTAGAGGTCAGAGCTGAGGTCGGGCAGACCCGGAGCGGGCCACTGCGTCAAGGGCCCGATCGGTGACAGGCCGCCCAACGGACCCTGGGGCCACTTACTGGGAGCTCTGGGCTGCTGGGAAGAAATCTGTGGAGAAACTGGGGCTTGCTGTTGCTGAGGCTGACCAATCGGCTGCAAGAGATGCTGGTAGAATGGCAGGGTCGGTTGCGACTGTGACTGCGTTTGTGTTTGCTGTTGTTTTGGTGTTGAAGGAAGTTGCTGCTGCTGCTGCTGCTGTTGTTGTTGTGTCTGTTGCTGTAAGGTTTGCGCTAACGTCTGCACGGCGTTATGAGACACTTGCGAGGTTGGCGGTTTCAAGTCGGACGCATTTGTCGACGCAACCGAGTTCCTTCTCTTCACCAACGGAGACGCCTGCTGGGATTTCCCCATGTTGAACCCTGATAGGAAGTCGATGACGTCTTGCATCTCCTGGTCGGTGGGAAGGTTCATGCCCTGCTCGTCTGCACCGTTGGCGATGTGTGTGTGGCTCGGGTCGGGGGTGCAGGGCATGCTGCTCATCTGAAGGATGCTGTGCAGGCGTGCGGTCTTGTCGTCGGAGTTGGAGCTGCTCCGAGACGGGGTGTTTGGGATGGAGTAACTGCCGCCCGCGCTGGAGTTGGACGAGGTTTTCTTGGTGAAGCGTGAGGTGAGTTTGGAGATGGTTTTGGGGAGGCCGCTGGAGGATTTGGTGCTGTTCCCGGGGGGGAGATCGACGGGGCCGCCGTAATCAGTCGTGTCCCGTTGAAGCTGGATCTGAATGGTGGGCAAAGTCTGTTCCCTGCACACACACACACACACAAATCAACAGAGAATTACAACCACTCTCTAATCAGTGTTATTTTAGTGTCATTGAGATTAATATTATGATGGTTATATTTTCCATTTTCAATTTAGTTTAAGTTATTCTGTTGTTTTTGTCATTTTTTGTGTCTCTAGTCTATATAGTTTTTGATTAGCCTGGCAAGCCAGACCTACATCAAGATGTTAGGTCTGGAAACTCACCATAGTCACGGCTCAATCCGAGGGGCGGGATAAACGGCTGTCTTTCAAATTCCCTCTGCACGCAATAGGACAGCGCTTCAACCAACCAGAGTGTTTTCCCAACAGCGGAGCTTAGTTGATAGATTCAACTTTTGCCATATCTGGCCGGCAAAACGACGAACACATCTTCCTTTTTTTAAGAATGACTTAAGTGCCGTTCTTTGCTCTTTTCTCAAAGAAAAACTTAACTCCAAGTCCTCCAGAGTCACGGCCAAAGCCGATTCGAAAGACCGTTGTTCTCCATCAGCAGCCGCCATTCTTTGTTTTCAAGTAGCAGCAGGTAACCGTCGCAACTCTGTCGTGTATGTTAAGCCCGCCCCCGCCTACTCTATACACAACGTGATTGGCCTGACCCAATCTGGGTTTTTGCAGCGAGAAGGTTTATTGAGAGTTGCTAGACGTACCTGGCTGCGAAATACATTTTGCTGCCGCTAGGGTGCGTCTAGATTTCTAGGCTAGTTTTTGATTTCTATTTCAGTTATTTTAGTACACACATAAAATGTGTGTATGTGTGTGAGAGAGATAGCGAGTGAGTGCGTGTAGTCTACTAAAATGTATATACATGCATACATTTAGAAGAAAAGTATATATATTATAAATACATATATTTAATTTTCTACTAAATGTATGTACAGTATATACATTTTAGTAGAATATTTTGCACACACAAAAAGAAAACGTTGAATTTTGAGTGATTTGTTGAGTGTCATTTAGTTAAAAACAAATTATATATACATGTATTTATAATATACATAATTTTCTACTATCATTTTCTACGCAGCACTAATGCGTTTGCCACTGACTTGCGCTCCTTCCAGCGGTGGAGGTCGAACACAGCTGTGTAAAGCACGTCCACCAGGCCGAGGGTCTTCTCTGGATCCAGACTGCGCTGCAGCAGAGACATCGTGGCTGGATCCTCCTTCAGACACCTGACAGACAAAACACAACAGGCAGAAGAATTATTTTTTATTGTTTTATTTTTTTTACTTAAAGTTTAGCCTTTGCTGAGGATATGGCACAATAATTAAATTAAAACAAACAATTATTTACCAAAAATGTAACGATATTTTTCTTGCAAAAATAATAGAATATAGCAATTATATAATCCCTTTAAGTTTTATATGCATAAAAGATGCTTTGAGCTAAATTGACTCAGTTTAACAGAGGTTAAAGGTCTTGTCACCGCCAGCAATTATTTTATTACTTTCACAGGCCTCAGAATATTTGTTGTATGAATATCTGAACATGCAATATATCAGAAGAAAGAACAGAGCCTCTGCTTTTAAACAAAGTGTTTTTATTATAGCGTCATGCATTCTTTTCTTATTAACTCTTGAACATGGGTAAGTTTCATAAAAAAAATAAAATAAATTTAAACAGAGCTGAGAAAAATCTTTTTTTTTTCCAAAGAATACAACGTGCATAATCAAGGCTTTAATCGTTCGTTTCTGCTCCTTTTTTGCCTGTTTTGATGAGATTCAGTTCTCTTTCAGAAGATGTGTAATAGTGCCCCCTACTGTATAACAGTGAAAACTTTATTCATTTTGTTCATAAACAACATTAGCCATCTCAACTTTGAGTAAATGTAGTAAAGCAGCTTGAACTCTTGCAAACTACAGAGTATGTGGATCTACAATTACTTTCAGTGATGCTGAGATTTAATAAACTAGTGCTATAATTACCACAAACTTTACCGTATAGTTACTCACCATGTGGAGGGAACCTGGATCACAACTTTAGATCCTTCAAGACAGATCTGAGGGGCGTAAGCTTCCTTGTTCTCAATCTGAGCCGTGTCCACCACAACCTGCACAAACACATCATCATCATCAGGGTTAATAACTGTACACACTGTAATGAAGCTCTGCCAGTGAATGAATCATTCATGTTACCCGTCCTGTGATCATAAATCATTTCTGTCAAACAAACAACACTTGGACACTCGAGAGCCCCAGTGAACCGACTTTTCATCAGTGCCAGAAAGCCGTTTCCACCAGAAAACACAAATGAAATATTTCCCACAGTTCTTGAAAAGAGGCCGTGAAGTTTGAAACAGGGAGTGTGTTTCCTATCAAACAGGAAGTGGGCTATTGTTATTAATAGCGCAGGTGTATCCTCAATGTGACTCAAATGATGGGGACTCTACACACACACGCCCAAAGGTCACGGTCACTCTGACCACACACACAACAAGGACAGAAACGGCGTCATGGAAACGGCTTTATGATTTTTCATAAATCACTTTCCTGTAGCCGGTGGCCTTTTCCAAAACCTTGAGTTCAGACCTTCATTCTTCCGTGTGAACGTTGCTGACAATGAACCAATAAAACTACGCTGGTGAATATCAGTTGATAGAAAGTTTCCAGGCTTCTGTTGCGAACACGTCTCAGGACGGATTAGTTACTGCTCATATTTGTGAGGTTTATGAAATCAAATCTAATAAATTTGATAATTCATAGTTGTCTTTGAGGCACTTAGCATCATATGATGACGTGTCCAGTCTACTACAGAGGTGTCATTGATTTTACACTCTCACACATATACACTGACACACACACTCACACACACATATACACTCACTCACATATCCACACACACACACTCACACATATACACACACACACTCACACATCAACACACAAACGCACAAACACTCACACACATATACACACACACTCTCACACATATACACGCACACAGACACACTCACACAAACACACTCTCACACATATACACACAGTCACACACACACTCTCTCTCACACATACACACACACTCTCTCACACATATACACTCACACATAAACACACTCACACACATTCTCACACATACACACTCACACATATATACACTCACACATACACACTCTCACACATACACACACTCTCACACATATGATGTTGCTAATAATGAAGGTTTCCGTCACGTTTCCTGGGCGTTTGTCATGTGTACAGATAAATATGAAGATGTGTGTATTAATGTGTCATCTTTATGTGTTATACTGTAAAACACTAATGATTCTGAGGTTTAACGATCTGAATGTGAATCAGTCATCAGCTTTATCACAGATAAAGAAAGAATCTAACAGTCTTCCTAGCCTTGTTCAGAAAGCAAACTCTGTCAGTTTAAATCCAGACTAAAAACACATCTCTTTAACCTGGCATACACAATACATTATCAATCTATATTATTCAAATCAGTTAATGATTGTTACTCTGCATAAATTAGGTCAACCGGAACCAGGAACACTTCCTATAACACCCGATGTACTCGTTACACCGTAAGAAGAAAGGCATCTACGCTAATATTAGTCTGTCTGTCTCCTCCTCATCTCGAGGTTACCGTAGTCAGCCGGATCCAGTCCACATCCAGATCAGACGGTGGACATCTAGACCTAGACACGACCAAAACACAGCCCTGAATGTCAGCGTCTACTAGACAATCCCTGTGAGGCCTCGTCAGCACGACAGTCACCGGCACAGATCCTCAGCAGAGACCGTGTGAACCGGACCGGTCCTCCACACAGACCCTATGACCAGCTTCACAGCTTGCAGAACCGCTTTATAGATGAAATGAACTAATGGTTACACTTTATTTTAAGATGCCATTGTTACAGTGTAATTATATATTCAAGTAATATTAATAAACAGCATGTACTTACTATAGGGTTAGGGTAGGATTAGGGTTTGTTGCATGTAATTATGCATAATTTACTGTTATTGCAATGGTAAGTAAGTACATGTAACATTTGTAACAAGGACACTGTAAAATAAAGTGTTAGCAAACTAACTTAATTGATGATCTTTATAATGAAACTGAATCAACACTGAAACTTAACAACAGCCGAAATGCATCACTGTAAAGCTGCTTTGAAACAATCTGTATTGTATAAAGCGCTGTATAAATAAAGGTGACTTGACTTGTATAAAAACATCTGCTACATGTATAAATGTAAACACCACAAAAAAAAAGTGATATGGGTAATGCATCTTCCTGTCCAAGCGGCCGGTTCCTGTCTGGAATTATAAGCTGCAATGTGGATAGATATGCCATGTCAGCATCTAAGGCTATTTTCATGGCAAAAATGAAATTACAAAAATACAAATATCATATAAATACAATAAAACCAAGCAAACAAACACAACAAATCATATTATAATATATATATATTTTAATTAACATAATCTTACTAAAGTCCTTAAAGGGATGGTTCGGCGTAAAATCAACCTACATCCTTATGCATCACTTTCTGCCCGGACTTTTACAGGCTTTTCCCAAATCACTGAAGTGACGTCGACGTCCGGCTTAGCGGTAGCATTAGCCATCAGGCAAGTGTCATTTAAATAAACTCCTGATGTACTTATAAACTTTCCAATGCCTCGTTTTATGAGTACAGAACCTATTTGTATTGCTGTAGAAGTTTGGTACCAATCTGGGCATTATTAGTGTGGTAATTTACATGATACAACATAGGATTCATTAGCGCCTGCACTAAGCCATCCGGCTGATATCTCTAAATAAGCTCTAACTTTAATAATGTTCAACCAAGAAAAAAAAGGCTTCTGGGGGGGTGTTTGGCTCGGGGTCATGGTGCAAAGGACCTTAGGTTGATTTTACTCCAACCATCCCTTTAGGTGAAATAACTTCATAAAACAGCATTATACTTGTATTAAACCCAGGACAGTCCAATAAAACATGTTGCACTGTGGACCAGACTCTCTGGCATCAATCAAACATGTGAAACTCACCAGTCCCGCCTGCCCGAACAGCAGCTGTACTGCGGTCTTACAGGCTCCTCTCCAGCTGGAGGGACACACCTGGTTCAGGACCTCAGTGACGGGGGAGTCGTCCCGCACCGCCACGCCGTTCTGATCCAACGCATCTTTGATCAGCTGCAGCACGGCATGCTGGGAAGAGATTACATTTGAATAAATTAGATGATTCTCTTTACTGTAATATTTTATTTGTAGAATTACTAAACAATTTAAATAATAGACACTGCTGTTTGAAAGTGTGGGGTCTGTTATGCTCATCAAGGCTGTATTTATTTGATCAAAAATACAGTAAAAACAAGGAAATATTATTGCAATTTAATATAATGGTTTTCTTTGTGAGTATATGGTAAAAACGTAATTTATTCCTGTGATCAAAGCTGAATTTTCAGCATCATTACTCCAGTCTTCAGTGTCACATGATCCTTCAGAAATCATTCTAATATGATGATTTGATGCTCAAGAAACATTTCTGATTATTATGAATGTTGAAAACATTTGAGATGCTTCATATATAAAATTGTGGAAACATTTTTCAAGATTATTTGATGAATAGAAAGTTGAAAATAACAGCATTTATTTAAAGTAGAAATCTTTTATATCATTATAGATCTCTTTACTGTTACTTTTGATCAATTTAAGGCAGCCTAGCTGAATAAAAGTTTTAATTTCTTTAAGAAATTTTTTTTTTACTGAAAAAGCACTAAAATGGTCTTTAAAAAGCCTAATTATTTTAAATGAAAAATATTATTTATTTTTGTTTTGCATGTGAAATACTAGGTTTTGTGAGATTCACATACCAGTGTCTCAACAGTCTGAGACATGCATGTCCCACATAGTTTTATCCTTTTGAATTTGTGTACTTGCTATCATAGATTACATTTCCAGCTGGATCTTATCTCTAGTCATAATTCATAATATTGTGTTCTGAGAGAGAACAGAATACCGTTTTGAGCT